>JAINUG010000159.1:1999033-2500692 GCA_029706075.1 Aldrovandia affinis
GTGGTGAAAAACACATGCCCTTAATAATCGTGTAACACCGGCGTATCATTGGCTGTAGTTCCCCACCCATTATTGCCTTGTTTAAATCAATATTTTTTATCATTTTTAATTCTGTTGTGAAAACATGGATGCTCAATAAAGATAGGCCGTGATAATTTGTTATAATGCAGCTGTTCCCAGTCTTGCTCTACATCTGAAACATCAATTATACTCAAGCCTGTTGAGCTTAGTGAGTCATATGTCGGATTGCAGCAATATAATACTTACCAGAAACTCAACATAAATGCCACCTCAAGCAAAATGTAATGCATCTGGAAACCCAGTATTTACAATGATATGATATGAGGAAATCTTAACAGGCTACATAAAATACAAAAACTATGAATTTAATAGCAAAAAGCAATAGAATTTTAAAAGATTAAAAACTTTCAATTGAATTAAAAAATGAATTAAATTGATTGGGATATCAATTTTATTTTATTTGTTGGATTTAATTAGTTTTTCTGAACTTAAATTATACCCCAACTAGGATGATGTGCATAACTAGCAACATGATAAAGGTAATATAAGCATATCCCACATATACAGGAGACTATTTAACAATTCAATTTCACAAAGTCAGTGAGAAAATCCATACATACCTACAAAATACAAAATGACAAATAAACAATTACAACCTCCTATTTTTGTTCCTCTTAACCTTATACGCTAATAAACCTAATAAAATTATGTGAGACATATTGGGCAAATGCACCTTGTATTTATCTCTTTTTGGTGTTCTTGGCAGGGAGGGTTTCTGTCATACAAACCAGCCCAGAATGTTAATCAAAGGTCACTTGTGACACACTGCGGCCTCCCGCTCATTTCCTATTGTTCTGAGAGGACAAAGGCTTTGTGTGAGGCTACTAATCTGGAAGGCATTATTATATCTGAGTATGATGAAATGCTCTGAAATAAAATGTCCTTCATCACAACAGACACTTACAGGTTTCATTTCCAAATGAATGCGCAGTCATTCTTTTGCACTGCTCATATTGAAAAACAGTGTTTTTTCCCTCCATAAACCTGACTCCTCTTCAGTCTCCTGACTGAAGATGTGAACTATTGTTCCACAGCACTTTTTCTCCTCTTTAAGGGAGAAATTGGTCTTTCGGGAGAGCAGCCAATGAGCAGGGATGTCAATCGTAAACAGCATGCAACGGAGGGGCCTCAGGTCAGTTACTTTTCACACTAATGATAACACTGAGATCATTCAGAACATTCTTTGATTTGGAAAGCCTTTGGAGAGCCTTCTTGTTTGTTATGCAGTGAGATACCAGGCCAGTCACAAGAATCATACTGGAGATTACAGTTTACTAAAAATAGGTTAAACATTTAAATTCACTCTTAATCCAGTTCATCATTGAGATAATGGTCCCAGAAAACAATTATGTGTGTGTAACACACACTAACACACACACACACACATATATATGCATTACTGCTACTACTTCTGCTTTGTTTTATATGGTACTGTGGATAAGAGTTTCTGCTAAATTAATGCAATATAATATAATGCTACAAACAATAATATTAATAATAATGTGCAAAACAGTCTACTTATTTGGTAAAATAAATTAGCCTGTCTAGTACAGTGCCATAAATGAAAGCGTAATATTCCTGAGTGGAATAAAAAGCCAAATAAAGCCAAAATGATCATCCCTACAGCCAAACAGCCAAGAATAATTGGAACAAGTTCCTGTTTTTGACATTAACAAAAATAAAGACACAATAGCACTCTAAGTGAGCAAAAAAAAAAAGCATACGGGCCACCTGTCAGTCACACTGTTTGTAGAGCATATCTTAAGAAATCTTCAACCAAGTAATTTCAACCAAAGTGCTAGAGGTCTAACAAGAGCAAGAGAGAGGGGACAAAGATGTAATATGGGATGTGGGAGAACATTTGGGTATAGGAGAAGTTTGGTTGATTACAGAGATCAGACAGCATGGTTCCAGTCGATGTTCAGCCCACAGCGCTGACGTGTAGCAGAGAACAGTGGGTGGGGCCCGAAGAGGCCAAGCAGCCATACCTTTGTCTTGATGTGTCAAGAGCAGCTGACAACATTGTTCTGTTCCAGACGTACAGCTCTGTCCTCAACAATAGGAGCGCTGTCTTTGAGAGGTTCCAATACTAAATAATATGGCCTCTGTTTCTTCCCCCTGCTCCAGGGGCCTCCTTACCTCAACCTGAGTTGAACTTTGGGAGAATTTGTTTCTATATTTCCATAAAAGTTTTTAAACTTTATTTTATCTATTGATAGATACTTTATTGATTCCCGAGGGGAAAATTAAGGATTAATAGGATTTAACCATGGTCAACTATCTATTTGATCGTGTTTATAGTCTCCAGTTCAGAATACTATTAATATTTTAAAATGTGTCATGGTGATATTCAGTGTTTTTCATAAGCTACAACCCCATTTCTTTCAGCTGCCACTTTACAAGATTTGAAGCCTGCTCTTTTTCTCCAAATGAGATGTGAATTTTGTCCAGCTGTAGTATAGGCCAGACACCTCGTGGTCACTCTTAGTTTTGGCAGTGGGGCTGCACTGACCCTGAGGCTGATTGTCCGTGCCCAGCTGAAGTGACAGGGACACAAAGGCGTCGAATGCGCCGGCCATTCACAGGAGCAGGTGACAACCAGCCACACTGTTTATTCGTCTCCTCTACCGTAATCAGACGATCCTGTTTTTTAAAATAAGGTCCTATTAGAGCTTAAGGCCAAAAAGATCAGTTCTTTATTCACTGGAATATTACAAATATTAAACTCTGTCTATAATTATATCTATATATATACTCTGTATATAGATATGTAATCTATGTAACATTAACTTCATTCATTTTGAATTTTTTTTCATTTAATTAAGTTGTCCATATAGCCTACTTGCTGTACAATATCCTATTGAAATCATCTCAAATGCAGTAACCACTAACAAGAAATAGGGATAGGGTAATGCAACGTAACGCTCATACAACATGCTGAAAGTGCATCAACAATTTTAGTGGGTTTGAGGTTTGAGGACTAAACTAATAGACGCAAACCACAACAGTTGGACTTTCTAACCCAGGACAGGCCTTGTGAGTTGAATGCTTTTGCTCAATGGCCACAAAGTCTCAAAACATCCTGCAGATTCTAGTACCATCATTGTATTCTTTTTTCTCTCTCTCTTGGTGCTGGTCAGAGTGCTTATGACCAACATTTATTTTGCTGATGATAAAGAAAAAAAAAAGCAGGGGACACAAAACGATAGGATCTGCAGCAGGTTAGGAGAGAACCAGTCTTTTGTCCTGCAAATCCGCCATTGAGTTCCCTGCTAAAGCCCCGATCTGCAAGCTTTTGAAATGGAAACGGCGCTCCTGGATATAATCTGATATGACAAGGGACTGGATGATCAGTCTCGAATGTCATTCCATTTCACTGTTACTCAGCACACACCTCAAGTTTCAACCCCAAAATGGCTGCTCTAGCACTAACTAGTAACAGTATTTTTCCAAGGATGAACAAGAATGGAAGCATTTGTGATTCAATTGATTTATAAACGTATTGATATTGTGCAATGATGTATTTATTACGTACTTTTTCTGAACAGTTGTATAATGTTGTGTCAATGATTATGTGATGTGTTGATCAGACAGGAATTAATACTCTCATGGCTAAAAAGGCAAAGCCATGGGGAAAATATGCATTATTGCATGTGCTAACATGTGTTGTGACAAGATAGCTTCACAATCATGTTAAAACCTATCTGCCATGAGTCATGTTTGTTGCTAAAAGAAGTCATTCAGAACAATAACTGAAAGTTGTATTACTCAAATAACAAGTTTAAACAGACACATTTAAATCAGGATTTTATCTATTCTGTTTCACACATCTTCTCCATGTTTTACAAAAGAAATGCATAATAAAACCCAAGAGCCTTACTTTTTCTCTGCTTCTTTATGACCCTTATAAGTGTTTAGTACTGGGAAAGTGTCCATTTCGATTTATGTGCCCCATTTAAAGATGTTGTTTTGGCTGGGCAAACCTGGAGTGTAGGAGTGTAAGAGTGTGCTTTTTTTTACATATTCAATTGAGAAAGAAGAGCATTTTAGCATTTCAAGTAAGTGTGCACACACTGATGATTCATAATTCTTTTCCACAAGTAAAGCTGAACTTTATGACGCCACAGACAGGATGTCCTTAGATTTCGAAAACTCCTTTGTGATACAAGGCAGTGCTGTGAGATGGGTCCGTGCGACCCCTTGTGGAAAAAAGATGTTTAATGACAAATTGCTTCCCTCTGAGTAAACAGTGCTTTCTTTATGAAACGCACACAACTGTTGTTGTTCCCAAAACGAGTTCTACGACTTCTTCCACGAGTGTCTTCAGGCAAATGTTTTTTTTTGTAGGAAAACAAAGTTATATTTGTATATGGATAACAGCTTAGATCTGTAAAGCCAGTCCGCACAAAACACTTGTGAAGACTTGTCTGAAAAGTCAAAGAATCTTCAGTGCTGAATGCTTTGTACACATATAAACATTCTTCTGAAAAATGACATATATGCAAATCTTTGCAATGGTTTGCATACCACTCAGAACAATATCTGCAGGTTCTCGGTTGCAACACAGTATTCCTCAGAACCACTCCCTTTCTTGCACATCAGGTAATTTTAATATAATATATGTGAATTATGTAGAATTGTGTGAATCTCTTCTATGGAATTAAGATCTTAATATTTAGCCATAAATGCACTGGTGGATAGATACACATGGAAATTAAATATATCTGCTGAGAACAAAATTAACAAAGGTTTTTTATCCATTGTAAATGTCATGGGCCTATTTGCAACACACAAACCACACCAGACAAAGTTGCTAAAAGAGAGCTTCATGGATTTAGTTTATGTTATGTTATGGGTGGCATAACCTGTTCGCCATTTCTGTTAGATGTAAACATTGGCCAAAAGAAAAAAACAGGAAATAGATTTTTCAAATCACTTGCAACATCTAATGCAATCTTGTACAAGCTGAAAAAAAAATAGACACTGTTCCTTGTTATTCAGTTCACCGATGGCACCTTGAATGTCCAGCCACAGGCATAACTAACCTAACACACTGACTCATTACAGTCCCCTGCAATGAAATGCTCACATTATTTCTGCTCCTTGAATGGTATATGCTGCCATACTTGACTGCTTACATGCTAAACTTACAGGTATTGAACAAAATAATTAAAACACAACAGTGAAAGCTTCTAGTGGTTATGTAATGGTGTGAGGTGCATGATTTGGGTGCACGCATATCCTTAGAAGGCAAGATCGATGTCAATCATAACTTAATGGTGGTGAGTGTTCATCTGCACCCAATATTAAACCATTTCTTTCCTTCAGAGAGGGGTGTCTTTCAAGATGATAATACCCCTGTCCACAGAGCACAAATAGTCACCGACTGGTTACAGAAACATGATGCTGACATTATCCATATGCCATGGCTTTCTCAGTTACTAGATTTGATCCCAATCAAGCAGTTATGGGATATTCTGGAACAAGGCCTGAGAAATCATTTTCTACTTTCCACCATGACGATGGATTACCTGTCCATTCCTGCCTCTGAGCATGCTGGGATTGACCCTCACCAGGAATAAGCGGCTTAGACAATGGATGGATGGATGGCACTATGCATGAGTTGATTGACTCTCTCATGGTGGAGTGGTGCCATATTCCTCCTGCAGAATTCCAGATGCTGGTAGACTCTATGCCATGATGCATACAGGCTGTACTGGGCACATGTGTTGGCCCAACACCCCATTAAGTGACTTTACATTGATTAGTACATTTTTCACTACCTGCATGATATTGCATTTGTTGTGTTTGAAATAGGTATTCAATGGTCCGCGGGTAGTGCAAACAGTTGTTCTAAGTGCAGGTTGAACACTGCAGCCTGGGTTCAATCCCTGGCTGTGCCAGCCCGGCTGTGGCCTGGGGGCCCATTCGGGGGCGACGATTGGCTGTCCGCCCAAGTAGTGGGAGGAGGGGCGAAAGTCAGCATGAGCTTGCTGCATGCACAGAAAACTTCCCTGTGTATATCAGAATCACAGTCAACAGCTTGGCGAATTCCGTCTTGTAGGAGGCATACGGCGTCTCTGCCTCTGCTGGTCCCAGAGAGGGTGTTCCCGTAGATGCAGATAGCGGGCTCGTGGGGAGGGGGGGGTAGTTGAATTAATAGAGGGTACAATTGTCCACCAAATTGGAAGCAAAATGGGGGAAAAAACTGAAATTAAATGTAAAAAATAGGTATTGAAATGTCATTTGAATAATTTTTTGGGACAAAGACATTAAAAATTCTTAAAATTGCAATTTTACTGACAGAATTAGGTTCCAAGGCTATGTTCCCCATCAACCCCCGCCAACAAACCCCAAAAGCTATGTATGTATTATAAAGGGACTATGTATGTGGAAAACTACATATTTTTTGCCTGTCAAAGCACTTACTCATGTGAGGAAATATGAGGCAATACCATGCTAGGCAATAGTACAGTATACCACACACCAGGGACTCTCTACCACCTACCACTTTTCTGCTCCTACCCTCTACTCTTGCCACTTGCATGATGCAAATGATGCAAATGTGACACCATGTGATGTAATAAATTGACTCAGAGGACATGGTGAAGACAGAAATTATAATTATTTGTGATGAAAATGTATCGCTACTTGTTCATAGTAACTGTAGGGTTGTTGTAAGTAAACTCTCCACTGTTCATATCTTTCAAAGTATGGCATATTCCAGTCAAAACCCAAATATTCTTTGCCTCTTCACTGAAGAATAATTTTGAAATCTATAACTCACATGAGATGCAAACTATGAGATTTTGTTAAGGTGTGCAGAATTCCTATGAAGCAGCAATACAGAAACAAATATATAGCATACATGCACAATGCTGTACTTAACCACAGTTCTCACACAAAATACCATTACTCAGTTAATAATAGATGACAAGAAAAAATATGGTAAATCTTACAATATAACAGATACTGAGGAGATTAATTTAACTACCTAGTCTGTTTGTATATACAGAAAGATAAGGAAATAGTATAACTCCCTCTGAGCCACTTCACAACATATGTTGGAGACCCTTGGAGGCTGAATACACATATCGCTTGGCCCTGATGGGGAAGCTTAAAAGACAATTATGTGAGCTTCAATCACCAGCCTTATGGACAAAGGAGGCATGCAGTGTTCTCTCTCCATGTAGCTCCAGTGCTCACAAGCCAGGAGGTCAAACTGGCTTTCTCAAAAGCTGTGGGAGGTGAGCAACAAATAAATCTGAGAGATACAGGCTGGAGCCCTTACCGTTTACAGTGACACAATATCAACACTCACAGGTATATGATTTCATATCTCTAGAAATACCACTCAGCTGCACATTCAGAATACTTTCCTGCGCCGATCTGAAGATAATTATTCCTCACACGAGGGTGCAGTCTGAGTTCATCGCAAATTAATGTGATAATTAGAGGAGACGGAGGTGGTTGCTGAGAAACTGCCCAAGCTCTTTGAGTCTGCCGTTAGGTTAAGGTGGAATATGCATGCTTCCTCGCCCCCTGAAATCTGATCCCCTTCCCTACTCCCCAGAGCCACACTGGCTGTGACAAACATTTGTGTAGACAGCAGGCCATCCCGCCCGCTGTTCTGACCCCCCCTCCTGCTCCATTTACTCCCCAAAGCCATGAGCATTCACACAGCTGTGCTTATTGTCCTGCTCTCAAACAGTCTGGCCACAGATGAGGTCTCTGCTACCATTTCAATTTATTTAAACTTTTTCAGTCAGCTCGTGGTTTTTAATTTTTTTATAGAGGTTGGTGGTAGGCTCGAATATAATATAATTTCCAAATGGTGTAACACAAATGAATTAGCAGAATATATGAGTTCTTCTTATGTTTTGTCTAAAAAAGGTGTGAAAAGGATAGTCTTTGTAGCAAACAAAAACAACTCGAAAGGAGCTGGGAAAAAAAAAAAATGCTGTTAGACTCAGAAGTGGTAGATATTTTAAGTGTGTCATCGCTGTCAGCCACTCTGAGGTTTCTTTTTTCACAGGATCTCTCAGATTAACTGGGCCAACCACTTTGGAAATACACAGAACATCTGCATCACAGAGGAAGTAAAGCAAACAAATGAGCTTTTTAGCTGTCGATATACTCTGAGACCAAGATTAGGTTCAGTGGAGAAGGAAAATATATATATTCGGGGGCAGTAACATGCAGAACTCTCTCAATTCGGCTAGTGGGAGGGCTGGGAGGACATCCGTGATGTGTGGCACCTATGGACAGTGCTCCTTTTGCGCCCAGTTACCATAACTAAGGACATGCATTTTTCACCACCTCTGTCAGGAACCTGCAGTTCTATCCTTAAACACCAAGAGGTGAATGGATGACTTTCTGAAGCTACTTGCTAAGCAATCAACGCATTACAATCTCAAGTGATCATTCAATTACCACAAATGAAGTGTATATTGTAGTGTAGTAGAGTAGTCAGCAGTTGGTGCGCCACACCCACACGTAATCATACCGTTTGATTTGTAAGTAGATTACTGCTTTCGATTGTGAAAATATATCTGTTGACACTTCTGTATGACATATCATGTCTGTCCTGGAGCAAAGAAACTGATATGTTGAAATGAGTGGCGGATATTTTTAAACCGCACAAACTTATAAAGACAATTGAAAGCAAAATGATGCTTTTTGACAGCCTAAAGGCAAAATAAAAATATAAAGAACAAAATTGTTATTGATTGGATGCCTTGATTTTTATAGTTTATATTTTGGTGTTGAATTGAATCATTGTCAGATCATTTGTTTCCTCTTTCATGACGTTGTAGAGGTGTAAAAACTTGTCCATAAGAGGAAACTCCCCTCCCTGAAACAATGTCAATTTGTAGACATGCACCCTTGCACCAACACTCAGATTGGAACTTTTGTATAATTGGTCATGTTCATTTGAGTAATTTCCACTAATTACTAAACATAGAGTGCCTACAGTGATGCCATTCTGTGTGCATTCTATCACGGTAAGAGTCATCTCGTTGCGTTCTAGTAATTGTTGGTTACCCGGCGTTAGACTTTGTGTGTAGTTTCTGCGTTCGCTGCCTGTTTTCACTTGTTGCAGTAGCCGCTCTCGTTACTTTGTTAGCTTAATTAGTAGCTTGTTGCTTTTGTTCCACTGTTTATTAGTTTCGATTACTAGCTTCAGTCGCTGCTTAGAAGATTTAGTTCAAAGTTGATTGATACTTAGCATTTCAATCGGTTTTGTTTTAACAGGCGTAGCACCCGTGTCTATAGTTGATTAGTGGGAGGATCCTGTGAGTTGGTAATTAGTCTGTATTGTTGTCAGGGGGCATTCGCCACATATAAGCAACCATAGTGTTGGATAGCGACAGCTTCACCTTCCTAGCCTCACTGAACGAAGACTCGGCAGACAAAGACGAAGGAGTCTACCTGCAGGAGTCCACCGAGGGGGGCCAGCTAGGGAGTGCTTGCCGCACGGTAAGTATCATAGTTTTGTATCTCCCTGTTCTACTTCCTCTGCATCTAACACTACGTACATGCTAGCTCCCTATCCCAGTCCATGTCTCCTCTCCTAGATTGCCTAGAAGGAGAGATTCTATTCACACCCGAAACCTCTCCAATATCATCCTCCCTCCTAGATCTCCCGGTGTTGACATGGTGGTAGCAGGCGGACTATGGAACTGCCAGTCCACTGTCCGGAAGGCCTCCCTACTCTCCCTGCAGTTCCTGGCACTCACGGAGACGTGGATCACTCCTCAGAACACGGCCACCCCTGCTGCTCTCTCCGCTGCCTACACCTTCTCCCACACTCCCCCTGCTTCAGTCCTTCGACTTCACCCTGGCTGAATCCCCATCCACCCACAAGGCCGGTAACCAACTGGACCTGATCTTCACTAGGAACTGCGCATCACCCAACATTACGGTATGTGTCTGACCATTGCTTTCTGTCTTTCTCCCTCCCCCTCCCCTCTGTGCCTAAACCATCCTCACCTGCTCCCACTGTCCTTGTCCATCGCAACCTCCGCGCTCTCTCCCCCGCTGTCCTGTCAGCTACTGTTCTATCTTCCCTTCCCCCTACTGATGCCTTCTCTCACCTACCTGCTGAGGAGGCATCGTCCACCCTACTTTCCTCTCTCTCCTCCTCCTTTGACTCACTCTGTCCTCTATCCATTAAACCTACGCGCCTCTGACCTCCCGCCCCCTGGCTAACCGACTCCATTCGGGCTAACCATCTGAAACTGCAAGCGGCAGAAAGGAAATGGAGAAAATCCAAATCCCCTGTAGCACTGACTGATTTCTTGGCTTCCTTCTCCTCTAACCTCTCCTCTGCTAAGTCTGCATTTTACCTTCAGTTCCCAACCCTCGTAAACTCTACTCTACGTTTTCCTCTCTCCTCACCCCTCCTCCTCCCCAACCCCCCTCCTCTCTAACCACGGATGACTTCGCATCCTTCTTTCACGAGAAGGTTGATGACATTCGCAACTCCCCAACCTCTCCCTCACCCATCTTGCTACATAAACCTCTCACCCCTCTGTCCTCCTTCTCGCCCCTCCCTGACTCAGACATCCTTCAACTTGCCCTCTCCCACCGTCCCACCACCTGCTCCCTTGATCCCATTCCTTCCCCCCTCTTCCAGTCCATTGCTATGGACATCCTCCCCTTTGTCTCCAATGTCATTAACTCCTCTCTTTCCTCTGGCTCTGTCCCCTCTTCCCTCAAATGCGCTCATGTTGTCCCCCTCCTCAAAAAACCCTCTCTGAATCCTGCTGTCATTTCAAACTACCGACCTGTCTCTCTCCTCCCATTCCTTTCCAAAACGTTAGAGCGGGCTGTCTATAACCAACTCTCTGCTCATCTCTTACAGAACGACCTGCTTGATCCCAACCAATCTGGGTTCAGAGCAGGCCACTCCACAGAGACTGCTCTCCTTGCGGTCACTGAGGCTCTTCATGGGGCTAAGTCCCAATCCCTTAGCTCCGTCCTCCTCCTCCTCGACCTGTTGGCAGCATTCGACACCGTGGACCACCGGATCCTGCTCTCATCTCTCGTCGAGATGGGAATCTCTGGATCTGCGTTGGCATGGTTCGAGTCCTACCTGGCTGACCGGTCCTACCAGGTGGCCTGGAGAGGATCCCTCTCCTCTCCCCACACCCTCTCTACCTGGAGTCCCACAGGGCTCGGTGCTAGGCCCCATCCTATTTTCTCTGTACACCAAGTCACTTGGCTCTGTTATTTCTGCTCATGGTTTTTCCTATCACTGTTATGCCGATGACACTCAACTCTTTCTCTCCTTCTCTCCATCTGATACCCAGGTCCCGGCACGGATCTCTGCATGCCATGTCCACCCCACCACCTGAAGCTGAACCTGGGGAAGACAGAGCTGCTCTTCCTCCCTGTGAAGGGCTCCCCAACGATTGATGCGTCAATCACCGTGGAAGGTTCCATAGTGTCTCCGTCCCAGTCTGCCAGGAGCCTTGGAGTGACCCTGGACAACCAGCTGTGCTTCTCGAGCCATATTGCAGCGATCACTCGGACCTGCCAATTCTCCCTCCACAACATCCGGAGGATCCGACTCCTCACCCAAGAGGCCACTCAAATCCTAGTCCAGGCCCTGGTGATCTCACGTCTGGACTACTGCAACTCCTTGCTGGCAGGCCTTCCGGCCTGTACCATCAAGCCACTGTAACTAGTCCAGAATGCTGCCGCTTGTCTGGTGTTCAACCAGCCGAAGTTCACCCACGTCACCCCTCTACTCTCCTCTCTGCACTGGCTCCCCATCGCAGCACGCATCAAATTCAAATCACTGGTGCTTGCTTTTCAAGCGGCCAGATGTACTGCTCCCCCTTACCTCCAGTCACTCATCACTCCCTACACCCCTCCCAGACCCCTCCGCTCTGCCTCCTCTGGTAAACTGACTGTCCCTTCCCTCCGGGCACCTGGCAGCCACTCCTCGCGGTCTCGCCTCTTCTCTGTCCTGATCCCTCGCTGGTGGAACGACCTTCCGCAATCAGTCAGGACCGCAGAATCAGTTGCGATCTTCCGCAAGAGACTCAATGAAATGTGATTGGTTAAATGCTTTAATATGAAAATACACGTCTGGATGCAGCGCGACCAGGGGAACAGCTATGAAAGAAGCGAACAGACCATTTGGAATTATTTAATAAGTATTCATGGACAAAATATAATTAACATCAGTCTGTGATTCAGACATTTGAGCGGACATTTTCAGCCCTAAAGCGAATTAAAACTTATGCCAGAAATACGACAGGGCAGGCTCGACTTTCAGCATTAGCTTCGATGGCGATAGAAAAGGACTTCTTGATGGAACTGAAACACACGGATAATCTGTACGACAGAGTAATTGAACTCTTTTGAGGAAAGAAAGGAGGATGGATTTTGTGTACAAATAATAAGGATTTTTGGTGAGTAAAATTTTGCTATTTTCCTAAATAATATTGCAATTTTATGAGGTTATTATTATTGATGCTTTTTTTTATGTGTGTCGCAGCTGTAGCACCCAGGTTTGTTTCTTCAGTAAAGGCATTTATTCTGGATACACGAGTTATCTATCTGCGATGCAACGGCAACGGGTGTCAGTTCGGTTTGTTTTTGCACTTTGTTTATTTATCTTTCTTCAGTCATGTTTCATGAGAGAGAATGACAGCGATAGAGACGAGAGAGAATGACAGCGATAGTTAGAAGCGTGAGATAATTAGTGATTAGTAGTGTTAGTAACTTAATCTAAATCCCTAATGTTAGTAGATTAGTTGGTTAGTACTATATACATCTAACTAATATATACAAAGTGTAATTAGAAAGTAAGAAGGAAGTAAAACGAGATTAGAAACAAAGACGGAAAAACCAAAACACAGAATTTCCCGAAGTGCATGACAGAACGAGAATGAAACATGACTGAAGAAAGATAAATAAACAAAGTGCAAAAACAAACCGAACAGACACTCAAAACATAACAATAAGATGGCTTTTATAGCCATAAAATGGTTATAGATGGGTGGATTGATTCAGACGGAGCACTACTGAAGGCCTAGGTGTGAAATGCACGGCCCGCCACCGTGTTACATGTATGGTACACAGATGCCTGCAATGATGTATATTGCTATATTACTGCACTGATCTCGTGCGCTAACTATGATTGTTCCTACCATGTATTAATACACATCTTGTAAGTCGCTCTGGATAAGAGTGTCTGCTAAATGCTTAAAATGTAAATGCCTTGAGGATCAGAAAGTAACTGCAGCTTCTTGAGAGAGGTGTTGAAAAAGGCATGCCCTTAACCATGACCCAACCCTGAGCACTGTAGTCCAGAGTATGGTGGTGTGCCATACTCCCCACGGAACTTTTGGCATCTTTTTGGCAAAGGAGAAATACAATATAAGTACAGTGTGTGACATAAGGCTAGCTGTATACCATAGAGGAACCGAAGAAAGTCCCTCTTCTGAACTTGCTTCAGTGTTTCAGATAGCAACTTCCCTTTTCTCAGATGGGGGAAACGTGCACAAACTTGTCAGAAAAAACATAAGAGTACTTAATATGTGAAATAATCACAATTATTACAGGCACCTGGTCTGTTTGGACCAGAGTGTAGGTCATACTCCTGGTGTTGGGGGAGGAAGGGGGCGGGGGGTGCTGAGGGCATTTGTGTGCTCTGGTTGCTTTGCTGTATACCTGTTTCAGAGACCCTGTGGGGGTGGGGGCATCCCTCTGCCAGAGGCCTGATGTCAGCAGCTGTGGCAGCTCATGCAAATCAGGAGTGAGCAGTGAATGAGTGCGGGGAACAGATAACTCAGTGGCACAGCGCTGCCTGAAATGCATCCTTTCACAGTTAACCATACATCTTCACTCGATGTTGCTACCCGATGTTGTAGCAATGTTACAACGTATAATGTAGTGATGTTGCATGGACATTCATCAGTTTGTCTTATTAGTTTTTAGGCAATGGTACATATAATATCTAGCTATCGCGATGTACTATTATTAACATATTATGCAAATTTGCCTTTATTTGCATGATAGCAGTCTTCCCAGGTTATCAAAGCATTTTATCACACACGCACCCACACATACTCACACAGACACACAATCAAATACACAGCTTTTTATCTTTATGCAGTGTTCAAACCTTTGTTATTCATAACCATAATGTTCTATTGTGTGCTAATTTTCACCGTAAATTGTTGTGGCTCAGGATCCTGGAGCTGAAGCAACAGAGTGGAGGCAGAGGGGGTGTTGGAGCCAGCATGAGGCTGGAGTTGACCTCTTGGAGCCACTGCGGAGCTGGAGCTAGAAGTCCTGAGGCACTGCTGTGCCTTTTCTAAATATCTGCATTCACAATTAGGCACTACTATTAGGTCTATCAACCTTCAGACACCATTTGCATGATAGGCAATTACCATCTCTTTCAACCTTTCAATTTGACATCACTGAAGAAAAAATGAGGCTTTCATGTTAATGGAATTGCATAGTGCAACTGCTGAACATTCCTTACCTCCTTAATTCAGGAGGCATTCAGGGCAACCTTCAATTAAAGATTTACAGAGCTTGATCCTCACTGAAGAAACACCCCAGAGTTGTCAGCATTCACACAAAAGTAAGACAGCAGCATCTCACCCAGGACTAAAACCCATGAACAGTTCAGTTTACCACTGACAGGCCAAGATGTATTGCATACTCCTAGCTATTGTCAACATGGGATATACTCTTTTTTGTGCATATTCTTGGGGGAGGATCAATCACTTTCTACCTTCGATGAAGCAGTTTTTAAGAAAGATGAAAGGCCTCTTAAAACATTTTCCGACACAGTAGGTCTCCCGACCTGCTTCGCACGGCCGATGTCCTTTTAGGCAGCTAAGAATAAAGACAGACTGTGTATTAGCCTCCGGTCATGCCAAGTATGTAGTGGGGCAGATTATTACAAAAAGTAATGGACTGCCATGAGCCATAAGCATTGTGTCGCTGTCACAAAGGTGGGTCCACGTCATAAACAGTTATGCGCCTATGAGAACAATAGAAATGAACAATTATGAATAATCACACCCGCTACGGGATCAATGCAGGAACGTCCATATGCCGATAACAAGAGCTGGTTTCAGTTATGCAGGCTGTAGCCACGATGCATCGCTAATGGCAGATGAGTTTAGACGGAGCCATCCAAATTACATTCTTAGGGAGGGTGCAATAAAGCCTATCACAAAATAAAATTGGGAACCTATTGGTATTTATTATTTAGCTAATGAATTTCTTTATTGATAATCAAGGAATGTAAACGGAAAGAGGTTGAAAGTAATCATCGATAAAGATATGGAATTCAGCCTCCTTTATTTCAAGCCAACGAATTGCTATTGGATTTGACCCGAGGAGTGGCAGGGATGGCGGTGAATTAAATTGTTGAGTGGGGCGGTACTCCAGTACATATTTTTGCTTCTACCAAGCATGTTTTACATGTAATTGTAATAGCATAACCAGGACAAGTGGTAACCCAAAACTAATGAAAGCTGTATATGCAGGATTTGGGTCAATATTGCTTTCTTTCACAAAATTTTGATTAAAATGTGTGAGATATACAGGTGTGGCATGAGAAATTGTGAAATGGATGAATTGCGTGAGACTCGTGCAAGTTGGCAGCCCTTCTAGCTACAATAGCTAGATTGATGCAATATGTGTTGATATGGATGTTGCTCCTCACAAAGTAAATAATAATTCATACATGTAAAATATACAGTATACAATTTAACACTGTTAGTTGGCTAGGAAAATATATAGTTATATAGCTTAATATGCAAGGATGGGTAGTGTATTAGCTGGCTAGATAACTAGCTGGCCAGCTATAGCGATAGATGGGGATAGGTAGGTGGATAGGTAGCTAGGTATTAGAAATCTAAAAAATTTGCCACGGTCTCTAGAGATGGCCTTATAGCCTGTTATCTGTTCATTTATACCATGTGGGCACCTGCAACCTATCACAGGTGAGTTGAATTACACTGCAAACGAGAATCTATTTCCTCCAACCAAATTTATTTAAATTGTTCTAAAGGGTGCCAATAATTGTGTCATGGCCACTTTTAAATTTTGAAGCCATAAAATATTTTTTTACATTTGTATTATTATTGATTGATCATGTGCTGTTGTAAATCAAACAGATGAATGTGTGAAGACCGAAAGTTGTTTCAATTTCCAATTATTTCAGAAGATATTGAACATCATTACATCAAATGCAAGGGTGCCAATAATTTTGGCCAGGACATTGTTAGGATTGGAGTGGATGTTCCATATTTAAGCTTGTATTTCACATTCCAACAATATGTTTTTTCAGGATCTTTCTCCTACAGCTCATCTAAAAATGGTTGTTGAAGTTTCAGAGTTAAGAGCTTTCATGTATGCCATTAGAATCCTAACCTATCACCTTCTGATATATCATTTGCTACACTTTACAAAACATGAACAAGCTGCACAGAATCCTCTAATTCCTATGAGCAGACAGCTTGCTAATTTCGTTTTAAAATGGGACTACAGAAACCCAAAACTATAGGAATCACAGCAAGATCAGGTTTTCAGAGGTGGGCACACACTGCAATTTGGTTTGTGCTTCATTTTGATGTACATTTTTTTAACTTATATAGTATTTTTAATTCCATCAAGCAAAAAGCAAATTGTCTTTAGTATCTCTGGTAAAGATGCATATCTAAGCCACTCAGTGGGTGATTGTAGACAGAATGGTATCCACAAGCTCTTCTATTGTAAGTTAATTCACCAATAGACCTCAAATCAACATGCAACACAAATATAATTATCTGCTTGTCAATGGTTTTATTTGGAACAACATGCATCATAATGTGTATTAATTAATAACCCAGAAGATATATTATGACCGTAACAGAAAAATATAGACAAGGACACAAACTATATGCAGTTTTGTTCTGTATACAGTTGGTATGACCGCAATCTGCCTAAAATCCATTTAAATATACAGCATTATTTTTTTTAAGCACTAGTTACATGAAAAAGGACAGATTTGCAGTTTAGGGCATTTGTTGTCATTTAATTTTCATGGGCAAATCACATTTCTTGTAAATATTTCTAAATAGGAAGGCATACGGTATGTACAGTGATCCCACAGCAGTGTTATTTGACCTCACTCCTATTCAATTCATTAATGATTCAACACTATAGACTGCATTAGACAGATTTACCCAGTACATTTTAGATTGGGTCTCTACAGAACATTACATTTATATTTTCAGATTTGCTCAGTTCACATACAAAAAAAATGGAATGAAAAATGATGGCCACAATTTACAAAGATGCTATTGATGTTAAAGAAAAGTTCAATGCACCCCTGGCCAACATGAACTCTACATGACATGTCGGGGAACAGGTGCTTGTGTAAAAATAATGATTATGGTTTTATGTTTCATTGAGCTGTTTCAAATAAATGTGTAACGGAGCATTATAAATCAGTATGAAAACTTCTCAAGACAAAAGACATAAACATCCCACCCTGGCCCATGAGCACCCTGCAACAAGATTACAGAATGCCAGCCTAAAGCTTAGACATTATCTATGAACACCCTGCAACAAGATCACACAACATCACCATGAAGCTCAGACATGATCTTGGTCAGAGTGAAGGATTTATTTTCAGTGGGTAATGTTTGTTGTTTTTGTACAAAAATAATATTATCAGTGGCCAAAGAACAACTGTATTCTGTCTTAAAATGGTTGCGCGCAGGAGTAGATAGCATAAGTTGAACATTGCATAGTGGATATTCATGTACAGGGCTTTGAAAGCACCCAACCATTTCTGATGAAATGTCTATGCCCATCATGTGGGTTCTATAATGGAACATTTAGTTTGCAATTACCATGTGTTCATAGTTCACTGTGAATTGAAAGCTGCTTGCAGAGGAGAGGAAGCACCCCCATAAAATAACTCTCCCAGTACTGTGTATAATGTGGAATCTATTCCTATTTTTGGCCTTGTGTATCTGCATTGCAGATTGTAACTGCATTGCAGCTGGTCTAATTAATTAAAATTAAAATGCCTTGAGGAAAAGAACCCCCCACATAAGCAAGTATTGCATTCCTTACTTTATGTGTACATCGTCTTGGGTTAATCTTAACTTGTGCCAGACTCATGTGATTTACGATGTGTAAAAATGAAATGTTTGTCCTAAAATTGTAAAAGATTTACGGGCCGCACTGCGGTTAAATTGAATGAAGACTTTTGGTATTTCGATGACACAACTGGTCCTGCCCTTTATACTTCTGTAACACTTAAATTCGATTTCAGTGCTATGAGATACAGCATAGATCTCTGTTGCAGAGATTTTGATAATTACAGGGCAAGGTGTTCAGGACTTCACCATTTAACTTCCCCTCATATGTACAGCATAAACATGTGTTTCATTGCTTCAATGAGCAGGCAAGCTGAAAACAACTTCAATTGTTTTAATGCTCCAAGATAGACTTTTCTTTCACAAAGAAAAAACCCCAAAACATCCAGATATATGAAGATATATTAGACCATTAAGCATATAGATAAATAGGCTTTGAGTTTAGAATGATTTGAGTAAATTGTGTGTTTAAAATAATAGACTATACTTAAAGCACCATGGTCCCTTTACATGGATAAATAACATTGCTCAGGTCATAACAGGCAATTGCTTTTCTCTACATCAACCTTACTCTCTTCCTTCGGCTTCCATGTCTAATGAGCTCTTTGTTTAGTGGTTCCTCCCCTTTCTCCGCCCTGTGTGAAACAGCTGTACTCCCACGAACACTCATCAACAACTTGCTTTTAACTCTATAACCCCCCCCATCAACACTTTTACAGAAATAAGAAACCTGTATCAGTATTAATGTCCATTTGCTGTCTGTTTTTCCCTGGAAAATAAAAGTAGGCACTTGAGGCTCCTGATATGGGGGCTGTTATTTGGCCTTCTCGGCTGGGTAAGTTATGGTCACGGGGTCAGTCTGCACTCCAGCGTCGGACTGCCGCTTTGGACCCTGTGTGCGAAAGAGAACATGTTCTTGGGGTTACTTCACAGATCAACAATAAAATCCACGATTCACACTGGGATATTAATATTTAAGTCAGCTCAATGATTGTGCAGATCACTCAGTTTCAGTGAATGTAAACTAAATGTAAACTTTTGGGTCATATTTCAGTTTTAGGTAAACATTTTTGTCACATGTTAATGGACAGTGAATTCAGGCTGGGATATACTCAATTCAAGGTATGTAAGCCAATGGGGTTAGTAAGCATTAGGGAAAGTCCTTGTGCATTTCAAATGGGTACGTTTACTTTGTCTGATGACCATTCTACCGTATTCTTCTGTCTAGTGAGTGGCTGTTGCCATCTAGTGGAGGAGAGGAGAACTCATTATAGAAGCAGGAGAGGAACCTTGGATTGAAAGAACATTTTTATCTACTTAGTTTAAATAATATACATTTTTAAATTGGTATATTGAAACAGTAATTTCAGTGTATCAGTACATGTAACAAAATGTAAATTGCTCATCTCATGGGAGCAACATTCCCTGGGTGTATTAGGCTTGAGGAAGGTTCAGTTGACCGAGCCATAACTCATTTTGTGGATTGAAGCATTATTTGGAGAGAAGTTCTTGTGTTATTGCAGGGAGTTATTTACATGTTATTGCAGTCTTTGTTTGAAGGTTCCACAAGCAAGGTGGCAGATCTACAGATTGCACGTTTACCTTTTTTTTCAATATATCAATACATGTAAACATATCACTAACAAACAAGCCAGTGGCCATGTATGATCTTTGACTTTCTGAGCAAATACACTTGAACTAACAGTATTTTGAGGTGTTGCACTTAACCTACATAAACGAGGGCCCAATTCCACAATGTTTTTGTGATGTTGGGCAGAGGTTGTCCTACCAGGCTTTTGAAGAACATGTGGATGGAGTTCCTTTTCTCCATCTTCCTTGTAAGGCTGGAGGTGCCATCTTCTCCTATCTGTGAGGCCTCAGAGATGGACTTGCCATCCATGGGCGTGCCCTCCTGCTTCCCATCCCTCTTCTTCTCCACCTCGAGGGCAGGCATGGTGCCCGCCTTGGCCGGCATGCTCTGGGTGGCGTCCACGTGGAAGGCGGTTGCAGTGGGCGACGTGCTTTCCTTGGCTTTGGTGTCGGGGGTCTCGAGGTAATGGATGGGGGAGAGCCGGGGTAAACCTCACAGTGCATTCAGATTTCCACAAACAACTGACTAAATCACGCAAACTCTAAGCTGAATGCTGACTGTGTTGTTGTCAAAAGTATGGAATGACAATGTTGTTAATGAGGTTCATGAGAAAACAATTCAAAAATTTCATTAAATTCATAAATTCCTGAAGTAGACTGTAGGTTGTGTTTTAAATCATAATCAATGAAGTTCAGGTTAAATCACTATAAAAAACATTTATACTTGTATGTTTTACACCAGGGGCCTGTCTCAAAAAGTAAGTTCAACATAATCAGGGTATCTTTGCGTTAGCTGGCTACACAATACCTAACAAAGGCAATTACGGCCAACCTGTCACACGACGGTGGTTATCAACTCGCTCTGTCAACCCTGGTTTTTCCAATTGAGCTATGAGGGTGTGCACACAAAAGTGGCGGTGTTTGTAACACAGCAAATCACATGCAACATGAACAGATACAGGGCACAGTTTCACGAAGCAGGACTGATGGGTTAGCGAGCTAACTTTGGGCTTAACCCTGGGTTTTCGGTCTGATGACTGTAGCTCACCCAGAGCTGCGGTGATGGGAATGTGAGTGCAATCTATTGCACCAATCACTCTCGGGAATCCTATGAGAAAATTACACCGGATTTAATATGCAACAGTAAATTGTATTCATTATTGATAACTATATATATGTATACTGTATATATATATATACACTACCATTCAAAAGTTTGGGGTCACCCAGACAATTTCGTGTTTTCCATGAAAACTCACACTTTTATTTATCAAATGAGTTGCAAAATGAATAGAAAATATAGTCAAGACATTGACAAGGTTAGAAATAATGATTTTTCTTTGAAATAATAATTTTGTCCTTCAAACTTTGCTTTCATCAAAGAATGCTCCCTTTGCAGCAATTACAGCATTGCAGACCTTTGGCATTCTAGCTGTTAATTTGTTGAGGGAATCTGAAGAAATTTCACCCCACGCTTCCTGAAGCACCTCCCACATGTTGGATTGGCTTGATGGGCACTTCTTGCGTACCATACGGTCAAGCTGCTCCCACAACAGCTCAATGGGGTTGAGATCTGGTGACTGCGCTGGCCACTCCATTACAGACAGAATACCAGCTGCCTGCTTCTTCCCTAAATAGTTCTTGCATAATTTGGAGGTGTGCTTTGGGTCATTGTCCTGTTGTAGGAGGAAATTGGCTCCAATCAAGCGCTGTCCACAGGGTATGGCATGGCGTTGCAAAATTGAGTGATAGCCTTCCTTATTCAAATCTCCCACTTTACCAGCACCAAAGCAGCCCCAGACCATCACATTACCTCCACCATGCTTGACAGATGGCGTCAGGCACTCTTCCAGCATCTTTTCACTTGTTCTGCGTCTCACAAATGTTCTTCTGTGTGATCCAAACACCTCAAACTTCGATTCGTCTGTCCATAACACTTTTTTCCAATCTTCCTCTGTCCAATGTCTGTGTTCTTTTGCCCATATTAATCTTTTCCTTTTATTGGCCAGTCTCAGATATGGCTTTTTCTTTGCCACTCTGCCTAGAAGGCCAGCATCCCGGAGTCGCCTCTTCACTGTAGACGTTGACACTGGCGTTTTGCGGGTACCATTTAATGAAGCTGCCAGTTCAGGACCTGTGAGGCGTCTATTTCTCAAACTAGAGACTCTAATGTACTTGTCTTCTTGCTCAGTTGTGCACGGGGCCTCCCCACTTCTCTTTCTTCTCTGGTTAGAGCCTGTTTGTGCTGTTCTCTGAAGGGAGTAGTACACACTGTTGTAGGAAATGTTCAGTTTCTTGGCAATTTCTCGCATGGAATAGCCTTCATTTCTAAGAACAAGAATAGACTGTCGAGTTTCATATGAAAGTTTTCTTTTTCTGGCCATTTTGAGAGTATAATCGAACCCACAAATGTGATGCTCCAGATACTCGACTAGCTCAAAGGAAGGCCAGTTTTATAGCTTCTCTAACCAGCAAAACCGTTTTCAGCTGTGCTAACGTAATTGCACAAGGGTTTTCAAGGTGTTTCTAATCATCCATTAGCTTTCTAACGCGATTAGCAAACACAATGTACCATTAGAACACTGGAGTGATGGTTGCTGGAAATGGGCCTCTATACACCTATGTAGATATTCCATTAAAAACCAGACGTTTGCAGCTAGAATAGTCATTTACCACATTAACAATGTATAGAGTGTATTTCTGATTAATTTAATGTTATCTTCATTGAAAAAAACAGTGCTTTTCTTTAAAAAATAAGGACATTTCTAAGTGACCCCAAACTTTTTAACGGTAGTGTAACTATATGAACTGTATGTTTGCTCAGGTTCTCCGCTCCACTGTGCAGAAAATTGTATGTATTGCCCTACTGCTGCTAACTTTTAAAGCAGAACATGGACTTGCTGCTATATATCTGACTGAAATTATTGTTCCTTATAAGCCGACACGAATGCTTTGTTCACAAGAAGCCAGCCATCTATTATTCCCTAGAATTTTGAAAAGCACAGCTGGTGGTAGAGCCGTCTCTTATAGAGCTCCTCTGTGGAATGGTTTACCAAAGCATGTTAGGGATTCGGACACATTTATTTAATGTGGTTTACATTTTTAAGTCTAAATTAAAAACATATATTTTCAGCCTGGCCTACTGCCAAACATAAGTCTAGGTGTAGAGATGGAGAAGACCGTGCCCTAGTGTCTTATGGAGTGAGAAACTTTCCATACTATCACCTCCTCAACGTGTCGCCACCACTGTTAGGCTGGCTCGGGTGTGGATGGTTTGGAACTCCCTCATGGCTGCGTGTGTCCTCTGTTCCTCTCCTAATAGGTATGCTGCCATAGCTTACACCTGTCGGGGCTATCTGTATAATTCCTATGCTTGTGCTCCCCTGCTCTCACATAATTCTACTGGATATAGCACAGATTTTTTTCTGACTCCCTGTTCTCTTCTCTGCCTCGACCTCTGACTCGGGGACATCCGCCCCCTCGCCCTAGAGAAGTGTGAGCTGTCCCCAACAAACCTCGCCCCCACGCCTACCCCAGTCCCTGGATCTGGACCCGCTTCACATGGTTTAGCCCCCACTGACTACCTAAGGAGGCGCAAAGTCAGCCAGCCCTGCGTCACCCTTGGACTGACCATGATACTGTCTTTTTTGGACACACCCTGTGCCAGCCAGAAGAGGATCCCCCTTTAGTCCAGTTCCTCCCAAGATTTCTCCCTATCAAGGGAGTTTTTCCTTGCCTCTGTCACCTTAGGCTTGCTTTTGGGGGGTCTAGGCCTGGGTTCCCTTTTGTTAAGCATTTTGTGACAATACATAAAAGAAAAGCGCTAAACAAATACATTTGATTTGATTTGATTTGATTTGACATCACAGCAATAACATTTTGGGCAGCTGGACGCCAACACCAGAGGGTTTTCTATTGGTTGGCTGAGGCCTCTATTCAGTGTTAGCACTCTTAACTTTGAGAAAACTAATTTAACCAGGTGCTAGGTTAAGGTGGTGAGTTCATGTCTTACACAACATTATGGGTTTGGTGGTCACTGAAATGTACCCTAAAATGTTTTGATATAAAGAAATGTGTCACTTTTTGCACTTAGATTTATTTCAGATTTGATGCAATTTAAGTGAAATGTTAAGAGATGTTTAAAAAACCCTAATCACCTAGTTAGTTAGTTAGTTAGTTTTTAGTTTTTAGTTTGTTTAAAGTAAAGCACTAAATGATCGCTACCTAGCTAGGCTGATGTTAACAACTGGTTAACAACTATTTAGCTGGTTCTGTGTTTTTCCAAACCATTTGATTTTAGTTTCTCAGCATCTTACTTAAAAAAAGTTTTCACACAAACAAATTAGTTATATTTTGATGTGTGTGGTTCGTGTTGAACCAAATTTATTCTGTGCATACATTGTAGTGAATGGCCCAAGGTTAACAAAGAACTGACATCCAGTATGGATGGACCCCACGTATTCTGTGACATCCGTGCGTCCCCCTATTATGAAACTTGCAGTGGCAAATTTCCTGTCTTGATATTAATGATCAGTTCACTGCAGTAAGCTGCAGCCTGTCAGATCTTGTTATTTGACTAAGCCTATACAGTTGCAGACATAACAGACAAGCATGTTGGATTTTTCAGTTATGGCATCCATTTTGGCACATCAAAGCAGCGCGAGGGCCCCCAACTGAGCTGTTTTGTTTGATATAGTTTGTGGGGTTTTTTTCTTTGGAATTTTGTTGGACCAAGGAATACAAATAATGACATCACAACCAATTCATACCCTGGTAACACCATTAATTACTGTTGAATTGGAAGCTTCTCCATTTGCTTCTGTGTGATTTTCATCCTTCAGGACAGACTATATGTACAAGAGTTAGTAGTTATGCATGAAGAACATGAATGGGTGAATGAGGATATCTTTTACTGGCCCAAAGAGACTGCTTTTGTTAAAATTTGAAGAGCCGTATTAAATTAGTGATGTTTGGAAGTGCTCAAATGTGCTTGAAGTGATTTAGTTTTTAGCTGATGGTGAATGAGCAATGGGAACAATTGTGCATTAACCATGAGGACCATGAGTTGGAGAAGCAATGCAGTCAGGTCCAGGTTTTTATCTCATTCATAGAAGTGATTGATGATGTTAATGTCAAATGGTCTTGCGTTTCCATTTACCAGTACATCAGAGCTGGCCGGGATGTTGTTTCCGCATGTGGAAGCAGCCTGGACCAGAGAGACTTGCGGGTGTTGCAGTACCTCAAATTAATATCACTACGTCACCATCTCATACATTGCATTTCCTTCAGTCTGGCTAATATCAAGACCAATGGCACATCTCAATTAGAGGAAGAAGAGTGAGCGAGAAGTCTTCATACCTTAGACTTAAAGAGGGAGATGAGGTTGGCCTTCCCCAATTTCTTCTCCTGTTTTGGAGGTTGACCCGGTGGTACTGGGACATCGGTGGCCTTTGCTTTTGAGTCGCCCGTCTTAAGGCCAATTTGAAAAAGGGGGAACAAAGAATAAGCATTTTGTCATTAATTGTCATTGTGAGTTATTGTCAGTATTTGGGGAGGGAAGAGTATGCAGTGTGGAATAAAAGCCCGCCACCTGAACTGCAGAAGACAGAAATGAAAAAAACGAATTAACAATCCTCAAGTATTGTCCCATTACCTAGATACTATTATAAATGGAATATGAAGAAATTAGCTTGATTTCAAAGTCAAAATTGTCTCTATGAATCAAACAAGAAATCAAAACCAAGTTTAAAGTGTATCTCGGGCTGAAAGAAAATTGTCAGCAGTTTTACTTAAAAAAATGTTTTGGTGAATTACCTTTCACAAATATATATTTATATATCTATGTTTGTGTATGTATGTATGTATGTATATATATATATTATATATATATTGTGGCATCCCAAGGGGCAGGACGAGGAAATGGCGGCCTGCCTCTTTAATTCTTGGGAGCCACTGGAGAGGAAAAGACTGCATTTCCCAGCAGCCTGCAGTCCCACAGCTGAAGCCCGTAAAGCTGGAGGACTACGGACAGCTGAAGGCAATTTCGAGGCCTATTTAAAGAACTTGTTTGTGTTACACTGAGAGAAGGTGTAGGTTGGTGGTTTTGGAGTATGTTTTGGAGTGTGTTTTGAGGACCCTGTTTACCGACTTGGACTGTGTGAGGAACTGACCTGGACTTTGATTATGGACATTGACAAAGATAAGGATTGTGGACTTTATGTGTTGTGAATTCCCCAGAAGACCCCACCCTTTTTTTGTGTTTTGTCAGTATTTGTTTAATAAATTATCATTTTGTTTGTAATACTACCTCCTCCGGGTTATTTAACTTGCCTACGCCCTCTGAAAGGTCCGTGAGTGTCGCCCAACCCCTAGGGACACCACATATGGTGGAGAATGCGGGAAGAGGGCATCACATGTAGGCACGAGGAGGTAGTGCAACTGTGAGTGGGATTTGTTTTGGGCTTTGTTTGAGAAGGATGCCATGATGGAAGAGGACTGGACAGTGGATCAAGACATGGAGTCTTGGCTGGAGGCAGAGGGGCCCAAGCACCTGTCAAAAGTGCACCGACGTTCCCTCAAAGTCTACTTTCAAGCAAGTCCAGCCCTCAAATGCTCCTTTTTGGCTGGAATGGCACCCGACGTTGCTGAGGCCATCTGTGAAATGGAGAGGGTGTTGAGAACACTGAAGGGAGGACAAGAGATGAAAGAAGTCAGAGAGAAAAATGGCCACCCCTGCTCTGTGGTGCCCCCTAGGGAAAAGATCCCAGGTAGGCCACAAAGGCAGCATACAAGCGATGCAGAGAAGTGTGCTGGTTTAGAGGCAGAGTTGGGAGAGGCGCAAGCTGTGATCAAAGAAGGCAAAGAGGACGAGGTCCAACAGATGGTTGAGGACCAATGGCGAGTCACCCTCCAGGAGGTCCAAGAGCTGAAGTATGCCCAGATTGAGCTGGACAGGACAAAGGCTGAGTTGGGGACCTCAGAGGAGCGCCACCTGGTGGCCGTTGGGACATTGATGGAGGAGCACAACGACTCCCTGAGGAAGATTGAGAACATGGCTGTGGAGCTTCAGAATGAAAAGGCATCTCTTCGCAATGAAGTGAGATATGTGGAGGCGCACAGCCTAGAATTAGAAGAAGAGGTGAGGAACCTAACCAAGATGTTGTAGGGAAAACCTATGCAGTGTCTGGACATCCAGGAATCCCAGGACAAGGTCAAAGAGGAGTATGCCAGGGCCTTGGGGGATGTACAGACCAGGCTCGCTCAGGAGGAGGCGGAGCTCAGGAGAGCAGCGGAGACCCATGCATCTGAAGCAGAGCAACTCCGTAGCCGTGCAGAACAGGAGAGAGAGGGAAGGCGGGAGCTGGATGCACAGCTGGAAGAGGTGAGGACTCAACTACGGGAACAAACAAACAAACAAACAAATGGCAGCTTGAAGAGCTCAAGGGAGTCCAAGAGGATTTTTTGAAGATGAAGAGCCTTAATGTAAATCAAAAAGAAACGATTCTAGCTTTACAGGATATTCACCAAACCACCTCTACAGCACTCCTGATAGAACAAGGGAAAAATGAAGAGCTCCCTGCCCTGAAAGAGAAAGTGCTTGTCTTGAGTGAAAGACTGGACCAGAAGGAAGCCCAACACCAGGCCACCGAGAACTCTTTTCGGGATGTCTTAAAAATCCAAACTGAAACTCTGCTGCAACTACAGAATGAACTGGAAGAGGTAAGCGAAGAACTTCAATGTATAAAGTGTGTTCCGGTCTCAAAAGACTCTAGCACGCAGGTGGAGATCTTGCAGCCAGTGGAGCTGACAGGAGATGACGACGAGAAGTGGTCCTCAGTCCCAATCAACCGGCCGAACCTCGGAGGTGAACTGGAGGAACAGCATGCTGAGGATGAACTGTGGTGGGACCACAGTGTTGAGGAGAGTCTCTTGACTATGGCTGAGGAGGCCTGGTTGAACGCCCAACCATCTCCTGATGTGGTGAGTCTGTCTCTTCCACAGGACGGAGAAGAAAAATGGAGTTTAGAAATTCTCGTCTGACGAGAAACGGGAAACAGAACAGGCGTATAGTTAGATGGAATGACCGTAAGAAAAATTTATGGAAAGGGGATTTGAAGACCAATGTGGAAAAGAAATCCAAGACTGTAGTGAACTGTGTGTTGAGGAGCATGTTTTCCCCGGTTGCTGAACCTGACCACTGGGAAGCAGAGTGGAAGTGGCGGAAAAGGCTACAACAAGGTCACCAGATTCCGAAACGGCACAAAGTGCACTGGCAGAGCCATGGAGCGTTGGTGAAGCCCAGAGCCAGAGGGGTGGTTGTGTGGTCCATGGAGCCCAGAGCCAGTACCCACATGTGGCCAGTTAGTGGCAGACAAGGTGAGCAACTTGTACCATTCACTAACGGCTTGCAGATGCTTTTTCAGGCGGTTAATGGAATCCGGACGTTTGATCCAGGGGGGACACTTCCTGAGGGGACTTGGAGATGGTGGCTCTCCTGGTCATTGCTGAACATGTGCCGCTCAGCCCTCCCTAGGTCAGAGCTGAGGAGGAGGGTGTGTGGCATCCCAAGGGGCAGGACGAGGAAATGGCGGCCTGCCTCTTTAATTCTTGGGAGCCACTGGAGAGGGAAAGACTGCATTTCCCAGCAGCCTGCAGTCCCACAGCTGAAGCCCATAAAGCTGGAGGACTACAGACAGCTGAAGGCAATTTTGAGGCCTATATAAAGAACTTGTTTGTGTTACACTGAGAGAAGGTGTAGGTTGGTGGTTGTGGGGAGTGTTTTGGATTGCTTATTGTGTTTTGACCTGGATTGTTTTGAGGACCCTGTTTGTGTACCGACTTGGACTGTGTGAGGAACTGACCTGGAATTGGACTTTGATTACAGACATTGACAAAGATAAGGATTGTGGACTTTATGTGTTGTGAATTCCCCAGAAGACCCCACCCTTTTTTTGTGTTTTGTCAGTATTTTAAAAATAAATTATCATTTTGTTTGTAATACTGCCTCCTCCAGGTTATTTAACTTGCCTATGCCCTCTGGAAGGTCCGTGAGTGTCGCCCAACCCCTAGGGACACCACAATATATATATATGACCATGAACCACCCAGTCAAGCATCTAGTTTCCTAAACTCACAAAGTAAGCCGTAAAGTTGGGCTTTATGATGATGAAATGCTTGGTACGAACATTTCCCTAGGCTTTTAAAACATGTTTAGGCCACATTTTTACTATGTCTCTAAATTTGAAATACCCAATTGCAGCCCATCCATACCTAGTGCTGCAACGTCCTCTGTGTAGTCAGGTGAGCACGGATTAGCACACGTCCTTGGAGGCGCATGCTGTCTTTTTACTCCACAGTCCGCATAGCTGCACATTCTTTGTGTTGGAGGACTACACTGCAACGGGTGCATGTAGGCTGCAAGCACCCAATCGACCATAGGACCATTGTACAATGAGGTACAATGAGAAAACCCTGCCAGCTGAAAACCTCCCTCCCTGGACAGCTGTGAATCACCATTTGAGACTCAACAACACAGTCTGCATCAACGCCATCAGAAATGGATTCCGGACCATAGGGTGCCTCATTCCACTAAGGACTAACTGGATATGTCACCCAGGAGACCCCAGGTTTTATTTTCTGACTGAACAACCCAGGGCACCTTCTAAGTTGTTATTGTAGAACCCCATTCCCATCGCTATCCATTAGGAAAAAGAAACATGGTGAGGAAAGAAGAGAGACCACACTGAAAGCTCATCTACCTCAGCTACCTCCTCCTCAACTGGTTGTGGCTCCTCTTCCTCCTCCTTCTGGAGGAAAGCAGAGTGATGTAAACCTGACGCAATCAGATTCACCACACAAATGCATATGCTGGGCTTGCGGGTATAGCACTGCTGCATATCCTTTGAAAACAGCTTCAGCTGTAGGCACCATGAATAGCAGAGATGGGAGAGCAGGATCCTAATGAACCCCGTAAAGGGTGGCAATCACGTGTCAATCACTGACTTGTGACTGACTAACCAATCAAATAAATTTTGTCTCCACAGAAAAACACTATTATTGGTTCAAACCAGTGAGTAATTGATAGCACAGGATAGCTTGACCCATTTTGAGCTTGATGAAGCCTCACTCTCCCATTATCAGATTGAATAGTCAAAAATAAAAAGTCACACATACGTGTAATGTATACTAGAAGCATGACAAGTACAGTACAGTCAATGTACCATCTTTGTGTCGCCATAATAGCTATCATGGGAAACACCAGACTGAAAAGGTTAACGTTTTAATGTTTATCATTGACGGAATCTGTCATTTTGACACCATCCCCTATGGGTGCTGGCTTACCTTCAGGTTGAACAATTTGAGGAAGGGGCTGCCTTTGGCAGGTTTCTGCTTGGTGGGAGCCTCTGGCTCCTTGGCCGCATCTTTGGCTGTTTCTTTTTGGGTGCTGTTCACATTTTTGCCAGCCGATGCTCCTTTGCTCTCCAGTTTGGGGGGCTCTGGCGGTGGAGGCGGTGGGGGAGGCTTAGGGGCTTTGGCGGCTGTCGATTCGTCCACTTCCAGTATGATCTGATCAAGGGAGAAAAGGCAGAACAATTTCATATGGGAAGGTATTCCTACCACTTGGACACCTAGGCCTGGATACATTTTCCTTAACTTTGACTCAAAATTAAACTTCAGGTGTTTGAAGTGGACTGGAGTATGAAAATTAGAACAGGGATAGGGAAGAACTCAAAGCAAAGAACTCTCAGAATAAACAAGACAAAGGGTTATCAGTAGATGGTTACCAACAAACAAATAAAAAACACAGAAGGGGTCATAAGTGAAATAATAATAATAATAATTAATAAATAATATTAACTGACACACTACGGTGAAAAACAAAAATAGGCAAAACATTGTTTCTACACATGAATTTTACAGAAGCTGTCTGCCAGAGCTGTTAGATGGGGGTGTGGCTGGAATAAAGGGCCTCTGCCTTGATCCTGATGGCTACACAAGGCCCATTGCAAGTACAGTGAAAGTGAATTTCCACTACTGCTCTGGTTGAATTTAATTTAATGTGTTTTTTCAAAAACTACCCGCTTACTTTTGTTGTTGTAGCTGGTTTGGCATCCTTTGAAGACTGCTTTAGGATTATAAACAAACAGAAAATTATCAAGCGGACATACACTCAAACATACAGCAGTGGCACATAGCAAGTATTTATGAAACTAACAGCATTTGTTAAAGTATACTTTTAACACAAACTTTTTATATAAAATCTATTTCTTTGTTCTTCATGTATGGGCTTGGATTTCTATGGAATGCAGGTAGTATGTTTGTTTAGCAGTAGTATGTTTGTCTCGAATGCAGGTGGTATGTTTGTCAGGTATGTGCTTGGCTGTCATGCCAAATCTGAAAAAGTGTCCTGCTGATAAAACACATCACTCTCAATGTTGTATAATGTAGGTACCTTTGATCTGAAGAGCTTGCTGAAAGGACTGACCACTGTGAGTCCGACTGAGCCTTTTACGGGAGGGTCCGAGGCTTTGGGTTCTGCCGTCAACGGACCAGCTGGTTGGACTGCAGGGCTGGCTTCGGCTTTGGCCTTTTCCTCTGGCTCCCCGCTGCCCTTTGCCTGCGACAGGACAACAACCCATACAGATATACCATAGTAATCATACCTTGTTGCTTTTTTGTTGGTTCTCTTTCACTTTGGATCACGTACCTAGCTTTTAAAACAGGGAGGAACTGCCTCACCAGCCATATGGCACCCTGTGCATGCCAGTACTTGGGAGACAAGCAGGACAATGTACTCAAGTAACACGGATATATGCAACACCTCCCTCAGTTAACTGTTTCCCTAGCAGCAGAAAACTACAGGAGGCAAAACATATCAGTGCACTGGACATATGTAATCACTTTTTTGCACTGATTTCTGGTGAGACATTGGTGAGACATTGCTGTTGTTGTTGATCCACGTCTGAACTGAGACAGATCTGATCAGTATTTGGCGTTCACAATACATTTGAGCAGGAGGAACATCATGAAAATGGATGGTTGTTTGATGATATTATAGCACCGTGTCCACACAAACACACACACACACACACACACAGACTCATACATACATGCAGAAGCTGGAAGGCCATGAAAAAGAAACACAATGGAGAAAGCCAAGCTCTGTTCAGAGCTGTGACGAAAATGGGGAAAAAAAGTAAAAAGTAGTATTCCCACCATTCAACACTTGTCATGTTGTTCTGACAAGATCATCCCCAGAACTTGAAAGCATGGTAGAAAATGAGTAGGAAATTCCTTGATTGAGGTCTTTTAACTGAAAATTGGGGTGAATTACCTCATCGGTGGAGACAGCGGGAGGAGCTCCCTCTTCTTTGGGAGTTTTACTTGGGGTCACCTATGCCGAGGAAATGGGACAGAATACATGTATATCTACAGGGTATATCACCTGAGGACAGTACAGAATGCTTCACTGCAGTTTGCCTTCCTGGCTGATGGCAGCTCATTTTGTGGGAGCAGTAGCTGTCAAGAGGTTCCAACAAATTCATTTTGTTTGTGAAGGCCCAGAATGAAAGATTGATATATATTGAAAAGGGACATATAGGAATATCATGTTATTTGCCTTGTAGACAAAACCATCTAACTAATCAGTGCCATTATTTCGATTTTCCAGCCTCACAAAGAGTGCCACAGTGGCAGGGTTGGAATTTGTAGGCAATGGAATGTGCGCATTGGCTCACACACACACAAACACACACAGAAGCACACAAAGAACCCCTCGCACACCACATACATGCTCCCTATTGTTCCTGTCTTTGTGCTCTGGAGACGGCGTAGGCCTTCCCTTCCTTCATCTCAGCACATCTCAACCTACGATCTCACAGACCTCCCTTGTGAGCTCATACTTCAGGCTTAATTAAAAAGCTGCCACATTTTGGCATCTTCAAAGGCTTTGTCTAGGCACTGGTCTGTGGCTATTTTAGCCCCTCAAAGGAAGGTAAGTAACAGTTCTGAACTGAGACATTGCGTAAAAAACACTTTTCATTCTTGCCAAGGAGCTTGGCTCTCTTACTATTGCATACGCATTTCAGAGGGATGCTCTTGCTGCCCCCATCCAGGCTATACCCCCACCCACTCCCCACCCCCGGCTGCCCCCCCTCCCTCGGTGCTGCACGTATTCACGCACACAATGAGTGCGATCGCTGACAGCACTATACAGTCTCAACACAATGACATCAGCTCTGGGTCACTGCACTCTGGATTAATCATCTTCTGTCTCCACTCTGCTGAATATCTGACCCACAGCTGGCTGCAAACAAATGACAACAACAGCAGTAAAAATATGCCGATCTTAGGTCAAATGTGGGGTAGTTCTACATCTTAAGATGTCTTTGTTCCTTTAACATATACAGTACCCTCGCATTATTCATATCCTTGATTAACATGAGCAAAGAAGGCTGTATAAAATGAACAATATAGGTAATGAGCTATATTGTATGCTCCAAAAATGGGAACATTATATTATTTTATATTAATGCAATTGTTCAGAGAAAAGGATTTTGTTTAACAAGTAAAAATGTTTTCCCAAAAAATAAATGTGTCACAATAATTCACACCCATGTTTTCAGTACTCGTAAGGATAACACTATCAAGTCTTCTTTTACAGTGTTTTATGAGATTGGTGAACTTATTGGAGGGGAACTATGACCATTCTTCCATATAGGATCTTTCAAGCTCCTTCAGATCCTTCAGTCTATGTTTCTGGACTGCTCTCTTCAATTCAAACAACAAATTATCAATCAGGTTCAAGTCTGGAGACTGAGATGGCCATTGAAAAACAGTGATTTTGTGGTCAGTTACACAGTTCTTGATTAATTTTTACATATTCTTGGGATCAAGGTCTTGCTAAAAGATTCATTTGTGGCCAAGTTTCAGCTTCCTGGCAGTGGGAACCAGGTTTTTGACCAAAATGTACTTGGTAACAATAGCCCCAGGACTACTAGATGCAAAACCTCATAACATCAACGATCCACCACCATATTTCACCATAGGTATGACGTTCTTTTCAATATAAGTGTCCTTCTGACGCAAAACCCACAACAGCTGTGCATGGCCAAAAAGCTCAGTTTGGTCATCTGACCATAACACTCAGTTCCAATTGGCATGCAGATGGCATCTAATGGTAGATTTGGAGACTTTGTGTCCCCCAAAATCCAACCAAGTTTTGTAATCTCCTACTGTGGCTCTTGGATTTTTGTTTGTCTCCCAAACCATCTTTCTCACTGCTTGTGGGGACAAGACGTACTTGCCTTCTCTGTTGCAGTGGTTTTAACCTTATTAATTATTGACCTAATAGTGAAATTGGTATCTTTCGTTTTTATTTATTTGTTATTTGTGAAGGTCAACAACCCTTTGTCTTGTTTCATCTGAGGATTCTTTGCCTTTCCACATGGTGATGGATGACAACTGGAGTTTACATGTGTGTTACCTCATTTTCATACCCCAGTGAACCAGGAAGCCATATGAGGCCACAATAAAGTTCCCTAAGCCTGAGATTACTCTAAAAAAGTAGCATCTTAATGCTGATTTACTTTTGCTGGACTTTATTTTTAAATAATTATTAGGGGTATGAATAACCGTGACACATATCTTTTTGGGGGATAGATATTACTTGTTAAACAAAATATTTTTCTCTGAGCAATTGTATTTATATTAAAGAATATAATTTGTGATTTTTTTGCATACAACATAGCTCATTACCTGTATTGTTTATTTTAAATAGCCTTTTTGCTCATCTTAATCAAGGGTGTGAATAACTGGGGGGTACTGTAGATAAAATAACAGTGCTCATAAGGAGAAGAGCAGATTTATTCCCTTTCTAAAAATGACTGTAAATGGACACACTTAAAACATTTTTTTATAGTAACAAGTAAACCTTTGCCTTGCATTTTAATACTGAGAGTATATGGAGAATGTAAAGATCATCCTTCAAAAACATGCAAATTGTAATCCTTCAATCACTCTACCAGCCATTCCTAGTCTGGCATATTCAATTTGCAGGTTATTCTTAATTCTTTAACCGTACCTTGAGCCAGGTGCTTTTCGTGCTTTCAGAATGTATCCACATATGCAGACCATTACTAATCATACAGCTGTGTGGGATTAACTACATCCAAAATACAGAGAAAATACCAAGCAACACAATAACAACACAACACAAGAATAAAAGTGTAAATAAACTTACAAGTGTTTTGAAAAAGTTCATCACTGAACTCTCTTCTGCAATACTCTCCCCCTCGTTAGTGTCCACCAGGTGACTGCTTTCACCGTTAAAGTCAAGGGCTATGCTTCCAGCAGGGGTGCCGTTAGGAGACAGACCTTCTGGAACCTTCCCCACAGTGGTACTCCCCTCTACGTCTCCAGGCTCCTATAGACAAACTCAAAGAATTGGCTCTCAAGAAAATATTGGAGCTGCGCAGCTGATGTGCAATCCCTTCATTTGTTAATCGTGGCATTGAAACAGGAGCACAAATATTCCAGCCATGCCGCTGCCCACTCGGGGCAGCAACAACAATCACCCTTTTATTAATGTGCAGTCTTATCTGTGCTCTATTGGTATTCAGTAATGTTCTGGACTGGAAGCCTGAGTAAGCCCTAGGTTCTCAGAAATATCAGGACACTCAGAAGCAGTCTAGCTGTAATGTGGTCGCATAACTTCTTAAATGTATATCAATCTATTAAAAATAATATACTAAAATATCTTTAAGGTGATTCCATTCATACCCGGTTTGGGTGCAGAGGATATTCAGATGCTATGAGCTGAATTCATTATTCGTGAAAGAGAAATCAATGTTGAAATATTTTGTGAATGTACCATTTTGAAATAGAAAAAGCTGCTGGCAGCCAAGACATATCCCTCCACCAAGTAAAAATATAAAAACAACAACTAACGTATAATACATTTGAGCAACTGTTTTTTTAAATCAAAAATGATAATTTGTTAGGATTTATGGGAACATCATTCACTTATTGAAACTAAAAAAATAACTTGTCATTCAGTATCTTTTTTTACCCTTGTTCATCAATGTTGTTTTCATTAAATTAACAAGAGAGCATGATATTATCACTAATGTGAGCATTACTGTCTCAACCCTTAATAGCAGTTAAATATCTCAGTATGTTGTTGGCAACTGTGCAGACTTAGTTGCAGGCATTGAGCGGAGGTTTCGCAGGCATTAGGATAGAATAACTGTTTATCGTCCCGAAGAACAGCTTTAACTGTGTTTACCCATGCTGTCTGCTCTTCCATAAGCATGCCATTCTTCAATCACTCTGTAGTATTTCACATGAACACAAGGAGAGATCTGTGCACTTCTTCAGTCAACTCTTGTTTTCCTCACCCAAGCTTTCCAAAAACATCCCTTCACACTTCCATTTCAGGCAGCTCTCCACTTTAAGAACTAAGATCTGAAATGTAAATGAAAATGTAGCTGGACTCTCCCTGTGAAGTCAACAGTGCCTTTACATGCTTGTTCAACCATTACATTATTGGCCTCTTTGAGGCATCCTATCTATCTATGTATCCCAGCATCCTGTTGGCTTTTTTTCATTGCTGTAGCAGTGTATAAATTAGTAATTGATAGCATGGATTCCTCCGTCAATGTGATATATGGATCATTACTACCAGCCACCATTTCATCTCCATTGCTCAGGCTTGTCTCCTCATTAGGACAATTGATGCTATCTTCTGTACATACCTCAGCACTGTTACAAAATATAGTTTCAGTATTTTCAACACTAGCAGACTCCACAGTTGAATCTGATACCATGGAATCAGACACTGTCTCTGGAAGTTCAGTGTCTTGATCAAACTGAACTTCTATCAACGCTATCAGCAGGTTCCACAGATGCATCCATTATGATTGGTTCCAGACTGGCACAAACTGGTATGTCTGATGTGCCTGACTTGCCCTCTGTAGCATCATTAGTCACCTTCATATTCAGTCATGGGGTTTGTCTCTATCCGGAAAACTGTTTTGTCTTCTGGAAGTATTGTGTTTTCAGGCTTTGGGTGGTTCAGGTGGTTTTGGGTGGTTCAGGAAAAGTACCTCATACCTACCAGCAAATATGGTGGTAGATCATTGATGCATTCTGGTTGTTTCGCTGCCAGTGTTCCAGGGGCTCTTGTTAAGATCGTAATAAATTCCACCAAGTACCAGGACATTTTAACCAAAAACGTAGTTGTCTCTGCCAGGAAGCTGAGACTTAACCATAGGTAGACCTTCCAACAATACAATGACCCCATACATACCTTAAAATCAACATAGAAATGCTACTGTAAAAACAAAATCAATGTTTTGCAACGGTCATATCAAAAAAATTTGGTCTGGATTGAAGAGGGCAGTTCATAAGCGCAAACCTAAGGATCCCTCAAATGTGTTCTCCAACCTAATTAAACATTGTAGAAATAGGCTCAGTGCTGTTATTTTTACCAGGGGAGGCTGCACCAAGTTTTAAAAACAGGGGTGCTAATAATTGTGAAAAGTTTTTTGGAAAGAAATCAAAATCATTTTTCAAATGTGTTATTTTGGTTGATTCCATGGAATCATTCATAAAGTAAAATGTTTTCTACATTTGCAATATAAAACTGCATTATATCTCAGTAATTGTATTATTTGTTTTCTACAGTCTTTTTTGCTAATTTGCATCAGAATGCCAATGAATTGTTTTTGGTTTACCACCAGCAATATATTTATGAAATGATTGGATCATAACCTTTTCGTAGGTTATATTGCATTTGATGAAAAAAAAACTATGCACTAAAAGTGTTCAAGTGTGTTGCCCATAAACATCTCCAATTTGTTTATACAGCTCTTCTACACACTGCTAGGTACTACTATTATGGTAATTCATAAAAAGTTAAATAGTGATAAGTGTAAAAAATATTAACATTTTTTACTAAATGTAATTATTTAACCCTTTCCAGCCCAGCCATTCTAATATTGAAACATGTTTCCGATGGTTGTAAATCAATATCTCTTTAATAAAGCATTTTTCATGAGACCACTATTTTGAGAGGTTAGAACGTGTATTTTCATTATATAATATTTATGACTAGAGGGCGGGAACAACCTACTTTCTCAAAAAGAAAAACTCTGCACTCAGGAAAAACTCAGGAAAATTGTGATTTGAAGCTGGCGCCAGAGGGAGGCACCTCCTCTTTGTGCGATTCATCAGGCTTCTGACAGCTTTGGACAGACATCTTGAGGTAAGGAACTGAAAACAATACTTTTCTAATGCTGGTAATATATTATTTATGTTTGGGATAGTTTTATTGTTTTGATAAGACATCTGTGAGATTAACTTTTTTTTTTCTTCCCTCCCCCCTCCCTGGGGCGGACAGCTAATTGCTGCCCCGGTTGCACTCCCGGCCAGAGCTGACTCTGGCGCGACGGGGAATCAAACCCCGGTCGCCGTGGCCAGCGTCGGACGTTGAAACCACTAGACCACGCGGGAGGCCTGTGAGATTAACTTTTGACAACTGTGGAGCAAGCTAAGTAATGTTAGACAATAAGATTTGAAGGCAAAGCCAGACCTAGATTTTCCCATATGTGTCTCAGGTGAAAATTATACAGATTTTCATTATTCTTTAACTTTATTCATGACATCAACATATTTCAATAATATGAATACATTTGTGTAGTGAATCAGAAATGTACAAAAATCTCCTCATACAATGTTAGATTGAGACGACGAGACACGTGACCTACAACGGCGATGCACAGTAGTTTATCAACTCGTCCCCAAAGCACCCTAAAATTCAATAATCCGTTGAAAATAGTAATCTGAAAAATGACTAACATTCGTGCGAACTGTCGCTCAAAAAAACATCAGGAAAACTTGAGATGGAAAACTTGCCAGCGAAGAAGAAAATGAAAGAAACGGTGACTATAACTAGAGACAACTTAGACGGCGCCATCTTCGTGGCTCGAAAAGATATCCTGCGGGGTGCGAGGGACGTCTTCCCCGTCAAACACAAACAACAGACATTGCTGTTCTTTCCTGGCTACAACCTGGACACGGCAAAGAAGAGGATGGGATTTCCCCATGTTCGGAAGAAGATGGCTTCTCTGGGCCTTCAGCCCTTCCTGCTTTATCCAGCCCAGTTGAAGCTGACACACGAGGGGGAACAGATTCATTTTCAAATCACCCCAGGAGGCTGAGGAGTTCCTGCAATCAAAGATATCCTCTCCGGAGGCTCCACCATGTCAAGCTATGGATAAAGGTCATAATGTCGTGCAGCGAAGAGCTGACAGGGAGACTGGGATATAAGTTGGTCAAATTTGAATGAAGCATCCAGGAATTTATCACACCAGTTTATTCATTTAAAATGTATCCACAGAGCATATGCCACACCTTATAGATGGTTCAAAATGAAATGAATCACAAGTCCAGTACAATATGTCGGGGCGATGCCATAGGCATTGTTTTGCACATGTTCTGTGAGTGCCCGGTTGTCCATTCCTTCTGGGGTCATGTCTACTCGTTGCTAGGGCAATTAACATGAATTCGTTTTAAGCCAACTGCTTGCTTATGCCTGCTAAACAACAACTCATCTCATAATTTTACACTGATTCAATGTAGGTTGCTCCTGGAGGGCTTTATTGCAGCATAAAAAGCAATCCTGCAGCTCTGGATAAACCCAGATATAGCATTGAAGGAATATTGGATATTAATGCTACAATACATTGTGAATTTAGAATGTACTACTACAAGATTGAATAAAGCTAAACCTACAACAGTGCAGGCCTGGGCAGGAATCTCTCTAACAATCAATAACTATCTTTTCGGTTACGTCAATTTTATAACTGTTTATATACTACATCTGATTGTGTATATAACGACAATCAATATGTAGTGTTGACTGTAGTGAGAGTATATCTGTAGTGTTTGAGTTTTGTGTGTTTGTATAGGTTAGTTGTATGTGTATGGTAGTTATGTATGTCTGAAAATCTATAAAAATGTTAATCAGAAAATGAATTAAACAATGTTAGATTGATGAACTGGCTTGATGTTGAGCTGTAGCTAGCTAGCTCACATTAGCTTACTAGCAAACAGTTGTATTCAAGGTCCACTTGTCGAGTCAGTCACCCCAAAATAAGTTTGTTTTCTTATGCATCTAATATCATATTTGATAAGCACTTTAAACAGTATTTGTTATTGGGTATCAAAGGTAAAACAAACTAAACAGCTAGCTATTTAGATGATTAGATAGAATCAGCTAACTCTAGCTGGGGCAGCTACAGGGAAAACACTTGGATTGCTCTTTTGGTTAACATTGCAACCTGTATGTAAATGCATACTAGTAGCTAGCTATATGTAGGTGTCTGTTTGTGTATTATATGTTTTCTATAAATAATAAGCCTTCTGATTGTATAATATTAATGAATAATTGATATAGCTAGCAGAAAGTCTTTTGAAAACTCATGCTGGTGGTTTGGGACTACAACAGTCATACATTACCATACTATTTTAGTTAGCTATGTGTTATCTGATATAAAATGATGTACATGCTTTGCCAAATGCAACTTGTAACATATCTTAAGTAATAAAATGTATCTTCACCTTGCAAGCAGACTGAATGGTAGTTATATATAGGCTATTTCTTCTTGTTGAACTTAATTATACATAAACTGATATTGTAGGTCATATTGTTTCTCTATATTAAAATTCCAATTCAAACAATGTGTTTTTTATTATTTATTTATGATTTATAATATTTATTGAATTAATGTTTTATATGCACTTAGTAAAAGATGGCGATGTAACCTGCACTTTGTTTTCAGGTTTTAATGAGACAATGTAACCTCCCAACCATATTTTTTTTTGTTATGTTATTTGTACTATGCCATGGTGCAGATAGGTTTATGCTACTATTCATAAAATAAAGTGTCTGACCACAGAACCTTCCGTACATAGAATTTTGGAAAAGCACTATCAGTCACTAAAAAGTCAGTAAACTCTTACACCTATTCTGATTTCAGATTTTAAATGTTTACAAAGTAGAGAAGACTCAACTCTAACCTTTTTCCTATCTTCCTTTGAAAGTAGTATAAATGGCAGTTTTTTGGGGAAAAAACATTTGGGGGTGTTTTCCTTGCTTTGAATGACCTGCAACTGTCATTCTTTTGAGGTGGCAACAGTGCAAACTTGAAATTCTGTAATAAATGCATCCATTACTTTGGAAACTGGGAACTGAATGAGACAAGTGTACTAGGACTGGAGTTAGAGTATCACTCTTGGAACACTTACGGAATGGAAACCGTTGGTCAGAATTACTGGGGCCTGTACAGGGGGCTCCTGGTCTTCATTGCATTCCACCACGGTTGGCTCCTTCTCAATCCCTTCTTTTTTCTTCTTAAAAACTTTGTCAAAAAAGTTGACCTTGTTCTCCATGCTCTTCTTGGGCTCCTCATCTTTGGGGGCGGGAGCGGGCACAGTTGGCGTTATCTCTGGTGCTCGTTTAAGAAGATTCTGGGTGCTGGTCTCCTCCTCTGCAGAGGACTTGACACTGACAGGCTCCCATGATGGATCTTCAGGGGCATCAGTATTGGGTGATACTGTCTTGGAGAACGACAGCAGCACCACTGACTTGGGTCGGGGGCCCTTGCCGTGGTTCCTGCCACCATCCACCTCATCCCCTGATGGGAGGGTTGCCTCCTTCGTAGGGAGGGTTGAGGGGAGCTCACTGTTTTGCTGTACAGCTGCTTCACAGGGAACTGCAAGAGAGAGAGGAGGTCAATTATGCAACTCGACAATCCCCGTGTTGGGAGTAATTACTGTGCGACATACTGCAGTGCAGACAATGTGTTGTTTTGTTTGAACACATGGGTGTCCCACCTCCTGAGCAGCCCTAACTTGCCACATGGCCACTGTTGAGTATTACCATTGGATAAACAACAGAATATGACTGAACTAAAAACATAATGAAGGAGGAGCTGGTTCCCTCAAAATGAGTAGCATTGGAACACACATCCTTTCTCAACACACAACTAACATAGCAAGTGTTACCTCTGAACAAACACAGCATTCTTCAGAACAATAACTTCATTGTGCTATTAGTTGACAAGGAGGTGTTTCAACCCTCCGTGATTGTTATAGTAAACCACAGAGCAATAGAATATTCCATTTGTATTCCATCAAAGCTAGCATCCCCTGAAACCCTACATTTTATTTTAGCTGATATCTGTTATGAGGATCATTGCATTTTATTCAAGAATGAGGATATCATAGCTTTGTATATGTTGACATTTAGCTTCATTCCTTTGGTTATGAGGTATACCTGCCCCTTCCCTTCCCTCCCCTCTAGGAGGATACATATGTCATTATAGTTCACAGTGAATATACCTCTGCTGTTGAGACAGCAGGTAGTATAGGTAACAGTATAGGTATTTAATAGGTTATATAGAAATTTAGAGATTGTTTTTCAATTGGAATTTGTACGTGTGTAAATGTGTAAATAAAGGTGAAATAGTCTGATTTAATATGTTTTCATTTCAGGCTATAAGGCAACAAAAGGTGACATATTTTGGATGGGATGTAGACTTTAAAGGGGCACCGTGTATATATATAAACACACAATACAATATTGTAACAATAATTATTACAATATAACAACAATGTTCTCCGGGAGCATTACTACTCAGTAGTAAAATGTTGGGAAGCCTTACAACAATATCATTATTTTCAAGGGAATCATTGTTCCAATGTACAAATCTAAGAACATCTACTAACTGGAGATTCTGTTGAGCTTCTGGGGGTGAGTCAGCAAAAATGAGCATTAACTAATTATAGCATTGAATCCTGTGAGTTTAAATTATTCATAAGTTTCTGTCTGTGAGACTCCATTGTGCCTAATTAAGATAATGTTTTTTTATGTGCACAACAGCACACATGCACTTAATACTGTGGTATCCCAAGGGGCAGTACGGGGAAATGGCTGCCTGTCCCTTTAACTCTTGGGAGCCACTAGAACCAAGAGGATTACAGTTCCCAGCAGCCTGCAGTCCCACACCTGGAGCACGTAAAGCAATGAGAACTAAAGGCAGCTGATTTTGGAGCTCTATTTTTGCAGCTCTGTTTTGTGTCACATTGGGTGGTGGAGTAGTGTGGTAAGACTGTGGATTGTATGAGGACCTGGCCTGGATTAATGACTTGGATTACAGACAAAGACAATGAGAAAAGGATTGTGGACTGTATGTGTTTGTTTTCCCCAATTACCCCATCCTTTTTTGCGTTTTTGTTCAGAATTCAGTTGTTTTGAATACTGCCTCCTCTGGATTCTTCAATCACCTACACCCTCTGAAAGGGTCCTTGAGTGTCACCCCACCCCAAGTGGCACTACAATACCTACAAATGTAAATGTATAAAAGAGCCCTTGGTGTGAAAAACTGCACTGCATAAACACTTTATGGTGTACAGACCACTGTCTATATACTTATTTATTCAGGCCAATGGTGGGCACCTGTTTCCTCATAAATGTGAGCCAATACATGCATGAAAAAAATGGTGCATGTGATCATTTTTAGTACTCAAATAAGCTAGTAAGGCTAGCAAGTAAGCTAGCCTTCAATCACAAGCTATGCTTGTGTGTTATTGTTTTTTGTTTTTTTTAAGCACCACTATGTCTGAAGCAGTCAAAAAAAAGAAAAAGGAAACCACATTTTTTAAACTGGTTAGATCTAAGATATTCCTAGTCAATTAAATCCCCAAAATAAGTAAGTTAAAAGTTTTGATCAAAATCCAAAAAAGACGGGGCCTCTCGTGTGGTCAAGTGGTTTCAACGTCTGACGCTGGCCACGGCGACCGGGGGTTCGATTCCCCGTCGCGCCAGAGTCGGCTCTGGCCTGGAGTTGTTCAGAATTCAGTTGTTTGGCTGTCCGCCCCAGAGAGGGGGGAGGGAAGCCGACACAGTTTGCTGCACACAGGAGTGGTTCTGGGTAACCAGAATTACAGTCGACAGCTCGGCGAGTGCTGTCTCGGAGGAGGCAGCGCTTCACCTTTGTCACTGACTACGGCAGTGTACTACAAGTGAGGGGATTGAACTAAGCGCAGCAGGAGTAATTGGCTACCAAATTGGGAGAAAAACGAGGTCAAATCAGAAAATAATAATTATTACAAAAAAATTTAAATTCCAAAAAAGACAGGAACTTCAAAACCTTTAATTTCACATATGCACTAACATGGTTTTCCTGCACACAGCTGCTACAGTACTGTAGCTATGTTGGTCTACTGTACTTCAAACAACATGTAGGTTACTCACCACTGGACATGGGCAGGTTGCTTAGGATTCAAAGCTTCTCTCAAAAAGCTGAAGCTTTATTTACCAACCAATAAAGAAATAGCCTAGTTAGGTAAGTTGCATGCTGTAGTTAGCTAGTTACCTGTTTTGCCAAAGTCACATCTTTGTATAAGTGTGTATGTGTGTGTGTGTGTGTGTGTGTGTGTGTGTGTGTGTGTGTGTGTGTGTGTGTGCGCAGTTAGGGAGGGATGGTGGCTTAGATGTGTATCAAATTGTAAAACAACTAGTTTCCCTGCAAGTGAGTTGCATTCAGTTGGTGGATCAACTTACACGTATGTATTTGTCAACTCATCAGCAATAGGAAAGGGAACCAGATATTGACAGATTAACAGAAGTCGTATTTATAGCTAGCTAAATGATAAGGATGGACCAATGCACATTTGGATTAAATGTCGGTAACTTGCTCAGGGAAGAAAGACAAAATTCTGATTGAAATGGAGGGACTGGAGTTTGGATGGAACACTAAACGACGATTAGCAGGCGTGTTCTTGGAAAGCAAAGTAACATTAAGCTACTAACAAGCTAGCTCGCTATCACTTTGAAACATGAGTGCTGTGTTTAGTGGAGGACTATATATATATATATATATACACACTACCGGTCAAAAGTTTTAGAACACCCCCATCTTCCAGTTTTTACTGAAATTTAAGCAGTTCAAGTCCAGTGAATAACCTGAAATGGTACAAAGGTAAGCGGTAAACTGCCAGAGGTTGAAAAAACTTTTTTAGGTTACCAAAAACTGAAAAATAATGTAAATTTCAGAGTTATGTTAATGGGTTAACAACTTACAGCTGTTCTACAGCAATGGAAGTAAATTGAGCCTTGAAAGTTGATGCAAACAATTCCTACAGGTGTCCCAACTTTTGTTGATTACTTACAAACCCTCTGTCTGTATAAAAGCAGTGTTGGAAGAGACCATGTTACTACACCCTCTGAAGCATTATTTGGAAAATATTGCACTGCAGGAAGTAGTATTTTGCTATCATAATGGCAAGAAAAAGGCAATTAACAAAGGAAGACACACAGACCATTATAACCCTTAAAGGCCTAGGTCTTTCCTTTATAGAAATTGTAAAGACGGCCAAGGTGTCAGTGAGTACAGTTTCCTACACCATCAAAAGGCACTTGGAAACTGGAGAAAACTCTGACAGGAAGACGCCTGGAAGACCCAAAGCCACAACAAAATCAGTTGGTTCCTCAGTGTGTGACACCAACTGTCAAACATGGAGGAGGAAGCGTGATGGTCTGGGGCTCTTTTGCTGGATCCAGAGTCGGCGACTTGGATCCTGAACCAAAAGGGCTACCACAGCATTTTGCAGTGCCATGCAATACCCTCTGGTCTACGCCTAGTTGATCAGGGGTTCATCCTACAGCAAGATAATGACCCAAACATACCTGCAGGCTATGTCAGAACTACCTTAGAAGAAAATAACAAGACGGTAGGCTTCAAATCATGAAATGGCCAGCACAGTCTCCAGACTTAAACCCCATCGAGCTGGTTAGGGATGAACTGGACAGAAGGGTGAAAGGAAAGCAACCTACAAGTGCAACACAGTTGTGGAAACTTCTGCAACAGTGTTGGAAAGAACTTTCCAAACAAAATTTGATTTCAATTGTAGAAAGAATGCCACAAGTGTATTCGGCTGCTGTATCAGCAAAAGGTGGCTACTTTGAGTCAAAAATTTAGATTACATTTTGTTTAACAAAATGATTCCATGATTTCTTTTTAAATCTCCAATTGTTTATTTGTTCTATGCTTTAATTTCAGAGTACATTGAAACTGCGTAAATTTCAATAAAAACTGGAAAAATTGAGGTGTCCTAAAACTATTGACTGGTAGTGTATATACAGTATATAAAATATCGTAATAGATTTGCTCATAATGTTAGTATTACCGTTTTCTGAGCTGTACTGTGACAGTTCTTATTTACCTTATTTAGCCTTATTTACCAACCAGTCAAGAAATAACCTAGTTAGCTAGGTTAGCTACCAGTGAATCAATATGCACTGGTAGACTGCATATTTAAATATACAGTAGAACCTCAGCAATATGACCCTCAGAGTTAATGACTGAATGTAGTATGAAACCAGATGTTGCATATTTTTCAGAAAGCCAACATTCTAATGAGATCCAGATTACAGGTGGTTTGATGAAACTATGTAAAGATGCGTATATAGCTGCACAATGAACGTAGCCTATTTAAAAAATAAGGTGATAGTAGTGTAAGTAACTATTTCAATCAATAAAGGTTTCAATTAAAACATTCGTGAATCTTAATCACTTTCCTTCATAACTCAGAGGTTTGACTGTATTGAAATGATTGCCAAGTAGCAAATTTAACCTTCATTCAGCAATATTATATAGACATACAGTATAAACAAACCTGTATTAATTAAAGCAATTTTACTTGTATATAGCATAATACACACAGATAGATAGATCTATAGATTGAAATTAACTCTATTAATCTTAGTCTTAACACTATTTTTGACATCTGGATAGTGGAGTTACAGTGAGATTTGCTTTCTGCAATTTGATTGGTTCTTGCAAGATTTAGCCAGCATTACATTATAGGTAAATGGTTTAGTCGGCTTAAATTGCCTTCAATTGGAGCCCCACCTACTCAAGATAATGATTCATGAAAAGAAGTCACTTTTATGAGCAAAGCACATCTCTGGCCATTGAGCAGACTTATTTCACATCAGAGCATCAACCTGGTCAGGCCCATAGTACGGTAAGGTTATGAACCTGACATGTGAATGACTTCATGAACTTGTTTACTGATAAGATTGAGACAATCAGATAACACATTATGAGAATGACGCCGATATCTAGTACTCCAACTCCTGAGATGGCACAGGGCTATCAGGAGCAGGGTTGCGTAGAGGCCCTTGAGTTTTTCGCTCACTTGGATCTGGACACATTTTGTAAGCAAATCATCTACATGTCTGTTAGACCCCATACCAACAAAGCTTATTAAAGAGCTTTTGCCTGTGCTAGGCCAGCCCATGTTAGATATTATAAATACACTATATGGCCAAAGGTCAGTGGACACCCCTACTAATTATTGAGTTCAGGCGTTTCAGCCACACCCATTGCCAACAGGTGCATAAAATCCAGCACATAGCCATGCAATCTCCACAGACAAACATTTAGAATTCAGAATGGTTCGTAAAGAGCTCAGTGACTTTAAACGCAGCACTGTCATAGGATGCCACCTTTGCCACAAGTCAGTTTGTGAAATTTCTGCCCTACTAAATGTGCCCCGGCCAACTGTAAGTGCTATTATTGTGAAGTGGAAGCGCCTAGGAGCAACAACAGCACGGCCACGAAGTGGTAGACCACGCAAACTCACAGAGCGGGGCCGACAAGTGCTGAAGCGCATAACGCGTAAAAATCGCCTGTCATCTGCTGCATCACTCACTACAGAGTACCAAACTGCCTCTGGAAGCACCATCAGCACAATAATTGTGCGTCGGGAGCTTCATGGAATGGGTTTCCATGGCCGAGCAACTGCACACAAGCCTCACATCACCATGCGCAATGCCAAGCATCGGCTGGAGTGGTGTAAAGCATGCCGCAACTGGACTCTGGAGCAGTGGAAACGTGTTCTGTGGAGTGATGAATCACGCTTCACTATTTGGCAGTCTGATGGACAAATCTGGGTTTGGCGGATGCCAGGAGAACGCTACCTTCCGGAATGCATAGTGCCTACTGTAAGGTTTGGTGGAGGAGGGATAACGGTCTGGGGCTGTTTCTCAGGGTTTGGGATAGGCCCCTTAGTTCCAGTGAAGGGTATTCTTAATGCTACAGGATACGAAGACATCTTAGCCAATTGGGCGCTGTCAACTTTGGGGCAACAGTTTGGGGAAGGCCCTTTGCTGTTCCAGCATGACTGTGCCCCTATGCACAAAGCGAGGTCCATAAAGACATGGTTAGACGAGTTTGGTGTGGAGGAACTCGATTGGCCTGCACAGAGCCCTGACCTCAACCCCATTGAACACCTTTGGGAGGAATTAGAACGCCGATTGCGAGCCAGGCCTTCTCGTCCAACATCAGTGCCTGACCTCACAGATGCTCTTTTGGCTGAATGGGCACAAATTCCCACAGACACACTCCAAAATCTTGTGGAAAGCCTTCCCAGAAGAGTGGCAGCTGTCATAGGGGGGGTCCAACTCCATATTAATGCCCATGGTTTTAGAATGGGATGTCCAACAAGCTCATATAGGTGTGATGGTCAGGTGTCCACTGACTTTTGGCCATATAGTGTACATCCCTATTACTGGGTTGCGTACCTAAGTCTTTAAAAGTGACAGTAATTGGGGCCTCCCACGTGGTCCAGTGGTTTCAACGTCCGACGCTGGCCACGGCGACCCGGAGTTCAATTCCACCGGCCGCGCCAGAGCCAACAGGGGTGGCAATTGCCTGTCCACCCCAGGGAGGGGGAAGGGAAGCCGACAGGGCGTTTGCTGCGCACAGGAGTGGTTCTGTAGTACCGGGTTGCGGTCTACAGCATGGCAGGTGCCGCCTCGGAGGAGATGATACTTTGCCCTCATTACTGCTGGTCACAGGGCTACGGCAGCGAACTCACATTATGAGGGGGATTTACTAGAAAATAGCGGGTGTAATTAGCTACCAAATTGGGAGAAAAAAACGGGCAGTAATCAAGCCTCTTCTAAAGAAACCAAATCTTCCCTTTTAACTGCTTCCCTAAAAACAAATAATCTGTATGAAACACTACAATCAGGTTTTAGACCAAACCATAGCACTGAGATGGCACTTATTAAAGTTGTAAATGACTTACTGTTAGCATCAGATTCTGGTTGTGTTTCTATTCTAGTGCTCCTTAACATAAGTGCTGTTTGTGCAATTAGATCAAGAGTTCTCTGACTACTCTCAGGTTAAATATGGTATTCCACAAGGTTCAGTGCTGGGACCATTACTGTTCTCATTATATTTGCTACCACTGGGTAATGTTATTCGTAAACATGGTGTAAATGTCCATTGCTATGTAGATGATACACAGCTGTACATATCAATGAAAACAGGTGAAATACTTCAACTCACTCAGTTAGAGGCTTGTTTCTCTGATATAAAGAATTGAATGACAGTAAACCTACTTTTGAATTCAGATAAAACAGAGATGATGGTCTTGGGCCCCAAAAAATTAAGGAATAAGTTAGATCTGCAGTTAAATGCAGGTGATTGCCTGGTTGCATCAAATCTGACGGTCAAGAACCTTGGTTTTATTATTGATCAGGATCTTACATTTGACACTCATATTAAAAGCACTTCCAGAGTGGCTTTATTTCACCTAAGAAACATAGCTAAAATTAGGCACTTTCTGTCATTAGAGGATGCAAAAACGTTGATGCATGCTTTTGTCGCATCGAGGCTAGACTATTGTAATGCCTTACTATCTGGCTGCTCTAGTAGCTCTTAAGAGTCTTCAACTAGTACAGAATACAGCAGCACATATTTTGACAAGATGTAAGAAGTATGAGCACATTACTCCTGTGTTAATATCACTACATTGGCTTCCTGTTAAATATCGGGCTGATTATAAAGTACTGCTGCTAACTTTTAAAGCAGTGCACGGACTTGCACCCATATATCTGACTGAAATGATTATCCTTTATAAGCCGTTCGATTGCTTCGTTCACAAGAAGCCAGCCATCTATTACTCCCTAGAATTTTGAAAAGCACAGCTGGTGGTAGAGCCTTCTCTTATAGAGGTCCTCTGTTGTGGAACAGTTTATCAAAGCATGTTAGGGATTTGGACACAGTTTCGATGTTTAAGTCTAGATTAAAAACATATATTTTCAGCCTAGCCTATTGCCAAACATAGTCTAGGTGTAGAGATGGAGAAGGTCATGCCCTAGTGTCTTATGGAGTGAGAGATTTTCCATACTGTCACCTCCTCAATGTGTCACCACCACTGTTGGCTGGTTAAAAGGCTGGTTATCCTTGATTGGGTGTGGATGGTTTGGAACTCCGTCATGACTGAGTGTGGCACCTGCCCCCGAGCCCTAGATCCTGTGAGAAGTGTGAGCTGCCCCCATCAACCCTCACCCCCATGCCTACCCCAGTCCCTGGATCTGGACCCCCTTCACATGGTTTAGCCCCCACCACTGACTACCTAACTCGGAGGCGCAAAGTCAGCCAGCCCCGAGTCACCTTTGGACTGACCATGATATGGTCTTTTTTGGACACACCCTGTGCCGGTCAGAAGAGGATGGGCTCCCCCCCTTTTTGTCTGGTTCCTCCCAAGGTTTCTCCCTGTCAAGGGAGTTTTTCCTTGTCACTGTCACCTTTGGCTTGCTTTTGAGAGGGTCTAGGCCTGGGTTCCCTTTTGTTAAGCGTTTTGTGAAAATGCATTTGTTAAAAGCGCTATACAAATAAATTTGATTTGATTTGATTTGATATGAGGCTACCAATTTCTTAAATCTAGGTAATGCCCTTTATTGTATAAAGAAAATCTTTTCAAAGTTTTCAATGTGTCTATTTGGTAATCCCAAATGAAACTTTTAGATATCCCTATTTGATATCCCATCCCACTCTCTTACTCTATATACAGAGTACCACAGAGAGGTTTGGACAGAATACCACACCCTAGAGCAACACAATAGTCTAGAATGGGCACCCCCAACTTTACCAAAGGAGTTCCCAGCAGGTACTGGCAGACACGCAACTAGTCCTGCAAGCCACTAATTCAGCACTAGCCTGAGTTCACAAAACATATGACTGAATGTCTTGATCCCCCATAATAAGAGAACTTCCATGTGCTAATGTCAGACTATATGACATTAGACTATAAAATGTCAGACTATATGACATTAGACTATAAAATGTCAGACTATATGACATAAGATGACAGTTGTGGCACACATGGCATTGTGTTTGCACATGGTGATGTTCAACCCACTGCTATCAATATCGCCCTTTTAAAAATCTTAACCACTTGGATTGGTAAATCCTTACATGGGACTCATTTATCACTAGAGTAACAATATTTGCATAGGGACCGATCAAACAGCAATTCTTCCATGTCAAAAGCTACACCCAAAGTTTACACAGTGTGCCACCAAATAGCCCTGAAAAATGTGCCATGCCACCATTATTAACTGCTGGAGACAAATACACTGCACCCATTTTAATCTTGTGATACAACAACCAATATAATAAATTAACCTAGCTGATGTTTAGAAATGACCTTTTTATACATATTTCAATACAAGAGATGCATGGTGATTGTACCATGTGACCCTATATAAAAATGTGTGAAGTTTAGATATGCGAATAGTTACTAATCTGCTTATGAAGAATATAATAGCATAATAGCATTCACTAATATATTCGAAATGTGCATATTTTGTTTGAATAAAAAGTTCTCACACAAAAGTACCATCGGATTCATTGACATCAGTCAATTTCACTCTTACACACTTGCGAATATTCATGAATCCCAATTGTTTTTAAGTGATTTGCACTTGCATGTCATTTCTAATTAGCATAATACATAATACATGCCCAAGAAAACCCATATAAAACCTTTCTAATTTACCATTCGCATCGCAAGACTCAAAGCAAAAGCAAAAATTCCAGCACGCCTCCAAAAGGTACTAGAAAGAATAAGAAATTATCTTGGAGGCTTATAAACCATCTGTAATTTTCTGCAAACATGTCTTGTCGATAAAGATGTGCTCACTTCTCAAGCATGGCCTGCTAGATCTTCCAGCAATGCCAAATACATCATTGCCACATGTTTTTGATATATGTTTTATTTTATTTTACCTTTATTTAGCCAGGGGAGCCCATTGAGACCAAGTCTCATTTACAATGGTGCCCTGATTACAAAACAATTATATAAATTACACATAAACAAACAATAAGACAAGGACAATAAAAATAGATGAAAGCATCATACAAAATAATGATAATATTGTGGAGCCTTTAATTAAACAAACTGCTCTGAATACTAATTAAGCTGTCAAATGAATTAAATGTCAGCCAATTAAATGTAGACTGCTGACCGTAAGTCAAGCAAAGGCAGCAGCTTAATTCCAAAATAATGTCAGAATTTGTTCAAATATGAAAATATAAAAAAATTGGGGAGTTTACTATAAATACAGCTAACAAAATATATAACACTATCAACAGTATACGAATGCAGACATTAGAGAACACACACAAAATAGTGTTAGGTGTTATATAGTAATATTATTACAAATAATACCACTATTTTGTTTTCATATGTACATGGTAATTCATACTTTTGATTGCAATTGAGATGCAAGCAGGTTAGTGTAAACATATATTTGTGCTTATGACTGGTCTGGGACAGTCACAAATCCGTTTGTACTCTAAGGACATTTTGCACTAAATTCAGCATGCGCACATTAGATCTGTGCATACACATTTTTGGTGAATGAGATTTGTGATTTTCAAGATGAACTTTTGTTTTTTACTGTTAGCAGGAATTCTTGGGAATAAGTTGCCAATTTGATTTTCCTCTTTTAGTAAATAAGCTATGCTAGGCATTGGCACCTCAAAATTGAACCCGTTGGTACCAAAGAAACATTTTAGAATTAATATGTTTTGCTTCACTACATACCAACTTCACCCGTGTCTTTGAATGCGATGTTCACAACATGACCATTGGGTCCTCCATTTTCCAGCTTTGCTTTAACCGACTCACCCTAAAACAAATGAGGCCATTAGTATTGCAATCATGAGATGCTCATTCTATTCCATAGGAGAAGCATTAGAAATGTGAAATTAGAAATCATCCTGTCCCTTTTTCCATGAAGAAATCAATCATGAATCACATTGGTTTTGCCAACTTCTCACTGCGCAATTTCACACTTGGGAATGGCAGAATTTTGTCAGGTTTTATATATCCGATTGACTCCTGAGAGTTGATATCTGTAAGTTTAGTTTCAAAAGATATTTTATGGGTGAACTTTGACTGCTATCCACATGCTGTCAAAGGATGAAGATAATTTCCTGGATTCAATAAACATTTTTGCTTAACTTTGACTTAAAAACAAATGAAAGTGTTACTTTTTTCTTGACAAACAGTTTGTGGTCATTTGGTGATCATTCTGGTAATCGCTGAACACCCAAAACAGTGTTGGCGAAGATAAACACTGATATTTACATTTAATTGTGAATCAGATTTAAGTACAAATGATTGATTGAATCCAGTGTGAGATTTTCCATGATTACAGGCTCCGAATAAACAGGAGAGTAATGCACAACCTTTGTCAGTCTTCATTGGTAATAAAAACCAATAATATAAGTGGAAGAGAGTTGCTCAGGACACCATATTTTGGACCATTCACACAGTTCATGAAAAATAATCGTAGCAATTAAAATGCATAGAATATCTTCAATCAGCGACTTAGCAGTTAGCATTTATACTTCAAACATATTGCTTTGATACTTATCATGAGCCAATGGCAAACCTCTAACTGAAATTAATAATAATTTGCCATCAAATCCTTCAAATCCACACAAGCCTTCAAATTCATATGTAGTGCATGCAGCTGCTATAAAACTTTAACAGACAGCCAACATAATGTCAAAGTAAATGTATATATCCTTAAATTCAAGAACCAGTTACCTGGAAACATCACATATTTAGTCTGCTAAGAGTGCTGACATAAGTCAAAAAAGTTTAATTATTATAGCTATATTTTAGGGAAATCCAAAAACATAGTAGCATTAACTAACACAATAACATGCTGGTTCCAGGTCAGGTAGTATCGTAAACAATTTGATGGGCTGTATATGGTTTAACAAAACAACAGTTCTATAGGCTTAAATATCTTCAATGCATATCTTAGTGTATTTAAATTGTGAATATTGCCATATATCAGATTATTTAGTTTCAATACAAAGGTCACATTTTTTTTGAGTTGGTATTCACACTTATCAGTCATTGTATTAATAGGTCAATTTCCCGTTCAGTTACAGCTATAATTCCCAAGTGAAATATGAGCAGAAAAAATAGTTCTCATACCTGAATGTGATGAGATTCCGTATTTCCCATCTTGTTTGAAGTTCATGAAAAGTCTGTAGAAAAAAGTTATACAGAAATGCATTTAAAAACGGTCTCTTTCTTTCATTCTCTCACTCTACAATTTGTTTTCATATTCATACATGCATTTTCAGATAGCAAACAATACATTTAGGCTCAAATCACTTCTATTAAGACCCCCCCCCTACAAAAAATAATGTATATATAAGGCCTAATATAATAATTACATACAAGACCTAATATATTTAGGGTTATAAATGCCATGCAGCAGGACATTGTTGCCTACCTTATATAACTTATTCTGAGCACGTGGTGTTGACTGAGGCGCAGAGACCTCCTCTGTTGGAAGAAAGATTATGGTTATCTGAGTGTTTTATCCGTGAACAGTGTTCCAGCTGTCAGTGCTATTAGCTTCAGTAGATTCACTGACTAAATGACTAAATGTGCTACCTGTTCAACTTTGCATATATATGTATGTATCCCTGTTTGGAGAAGAGGGATGGAGCTCTGTTAATCAAGGAGCTATCACTTTGATCATAAACTCCTGACTGCAGTACTATGCTGCTAGCAATTGTTCACCTATGCAAGTGTATTTTGATCTCTTTGCGTTCATCTCATTTGATCCTGGTTAAACCCACTCTTTTTTATTGTAAGAAAATGATTAGCTGTTCAATGACTGAGATACTCCATGAGGTGACGCATAAGTTGCTTTGGGTGTGGTTGCAAGGAAGCAGGATGTTAGTGGAGGGTATTCCTGGGCCAAGTAAATCATTCAAACACATTATTTGTTTGCTTAGCATTGCCCTTATCCTAGCTGACTTACAATGCCTACTGTCTCTCTGTCTGCTTGTCCTGCAACCCATGCTTAGAGGTTGGATGTGTGGGTTAGAGTAGGTTAACTACAGCAGTGTGCCAGCTGAGATTCTGTCTCATAGTGTCCTTTGCTGTAATGGCTGTTATAACACAGGGTTGTCAATCTAAAAACCTTTTGTTGCCTACTAATAATGTCAGATTGAATATAGCCAAAATGCTTTGGTCTTTGAGTCCTCAATTCACACCACTCCCTCCACCCCCATACCAAGATCTAAACATACTTATTTTAATGAGTTTACACCTAACCAATGAGATCAACAAGAAGATCAATTAATGTGTTAAAGTGTCATTCAAACCCAATTTATTTCAGTCTGTGGGCTGGGCACTTCAGACACAGTATTCTCTCTTAGTGGTACAAGCAGCATACCAGCATTTGGCCAGAAACCTATAGCTAAAGCAGTAATTTTCACTGCAATACAAACTGGCTGTAAACAACACAATATGTCTATTGTTTGGATGTGCAGATTGGATATTATACAGCAGGGGTCCCCAAACTATGGCCCAGGGGCCAACCTCACTCCTTTTAATGTTTTTATCTGGCCTGAAGGTAGTACTGAAAACATCTGCATGCAAATTAATTAAAATCATATATTGGTGTCATAACAGGTGGAACAGCCTCTGTGCTTATGACTTGAAATATCAAAGTTGTAGCTACATGTTTAAGAATATGCACACAACACCAGCCAGTTAGCCAGTGATATGTGAAGTAAAAGCCCTTTAGCCTTTACTTCACTTTAGGGAAGCCATTTTATATAATATAAGAGAAAGTGAGAGAGAGAGAGAAAGAGATGGGAGGGTGTATATAGCATATAGACAAAACAATAGGACAATTAATTTCACATATTATTTGTACAGTCAAACTCTAGAAGGCTATAAGCATTTAATTGGATTGTAGTATTTCCATGTCATTGTTAAAAATTAAAAACCGTAACATTTTAAGTCGTGAAAAACATCAGCGCCGTCCCCTGTCAATGACTGATGCTGTTGTAAATTCTGTGCAAATAATAGGGGGCTGTCCCATCCCTTTCAGCTGGCTGTGAGTAGCAGCAACAATGTGATAACTATTCCTCTGACTAAATTCCAAGGCGTTACTGGAGTGTTGCCTGCCTACAGCCAAGAACCAAAGCATTCATGAGAGAAAGCATAGTACATTCACTGCACACCCACCATTAAATATGGAGGTTTGGCCCTGTAAATTTTTCCCTCATTTGCAAATGGAGTTTTAAAGCAATATTTAATATTTTCACTCGACAACCAGTCACTGAGCATGACACAAGGCAGACTTCTAACATGTTTTGTTACATTTACAAGTTCAATGAGGCAAAGAGTAGTTTTTCTTCAATTTGTCTATCTATCCTAGGCACTTTTTTTGGTATAGTGCTGGAGTTTCCAGTTTTTCAGCACTGTAAGCAGTTTATCTTGACAGATGAACCATTAAATCAAATGACAAACATCACCTGTGTTCATATAGGATTAACAGGACAATACCATGTTACAAAGCTAACAAACTCTCATGACGACGGAAAATGAACCGGTATCTGAACCAGACCACTGAGGGAACCGGTCTCAGAAAAATTGGAACTCCAGAGCGGCAATTACAAATAAATTTGTCTTGGAGTAAAATTATGCAGCTGCATCTGATATTATTAGATGGAAAACAATGTGGTAACACGGGGAAGCTGGGATTTCGGCGTGTCGGCCGAAACAGTGCCACATTGTCAATGTACACAGAGGGGGTTGAGGCAGAATTCCAGTGTGGTTGCCTTGTGAACTCTATTGTTGGCAACTCAGAGGGAATGCTAGTGTCAGCTCCTCATACAACCCCTTTACTGCAATAAAAAACAAACAAAAAAGACAGAGCTTTTCGGTGCCATTAATTTCGGTTCCAGTTTATCTAAGGGGCAATTGAAACAGTAAAAAAAATTGTTTATAGAAAATTGATTGGCCCTTTGTTTGTTTCACTGAAAATATGGCTCCCTCTGCTGGTCAAACAGTATACAGTGTGCACAGGAAACTTGACCGTAGTGAAATAGTAGGCTACTGGGGGCGGCTGATCTAACCTTGACCTTCTCTGACGCTCCGGTGATAATGCTGACAACCCCTGCTGTTCTGATGATGATGATGATGGTGATGATGATAATGACAATGATAATGATGATGTGCTCACTGCCCCTGATGCTCACTACTCGAAAATAGAGATTATCCTCATATTAAACGCCTGACATCATATAAAACAATCCCACCATCTTCACTCACGTCACTCAATAACATATTGGACAATTGTTATGAGGGAGGGTCTGATCTTCTCTGCTGCTCTGGTGATATTGCTCACCGCGCCTGCTGGTCTGATGATATGATGATCTCCTTTCTTTCCTAACAAAGTGCCCTACCGCAGCTTATTATTTGATATGTTGAATATACAAAGACTTTTAAAATGTCATGCTAACTAGCTAGCTAGCTAAAATCTCATGTTTGATCTGAACTGCAAATATCAGCTAACTAGCTAATGTTAGCCCAGTTCAGTTAGAACAAAACCGCAGCTTATTAGTTGAGTCGTTGAATATACAGTCATGCTTACTAGCTAGATAGCTAAAGTCTTATGTTTGATCTGAACTCCAAATGTCAGCTAGCTAGCTAAAGTTAGCTAAACTAGCCCAAGTAAATTAGCAGATTGACAAATCAATGGAATTATCTAACATCAGCTAGCTACTATGGCTAACTGTTAAGTTCCCTTGGTGTACTTGGGAGGACATACAATTGTAGTATGCATCGATGTAGACTCTTATGTACTTACCGTTCCCAGTAGTCATGGTGGTTTAAAGAATAAAGAAAATTGATACAATTTTCACCTCAGGGAAAAGTTAGGTCTGGCTTTGCCTTCAAATATCATTGTTTTACATTACTCAGCTTACTCCACAGGCATCAAAAGTTAATCTCAGAGATATCTTATCAAAACTATTCTAAAGGTAAATAATATATTACCAGCGTTAAAAAAGTATTGTATACAGTTCCTGTGCTATACCTGATGGATAGCACGGAGCAGAGGCGCCTCCCTCTGGCGCCAGCTTCAAATCACCATTTTCCGTGTGGAGTTTTTCTTTTTGAGAAAGTAGCTTGTTTCTGCCCCCCAGTCATAAACCAAACATATATAATGAAAATACACATTCTAACCTATCAAAAGATTGGTTCCATGACAAAAATGTTGAGTGTACTAAAGAGAACGGTCGGTCTGTAAAGGGGGGGGGTAATTCCCACCTGTGGATTTCAAAAGACTCATTTGGCCCATGTCGAGCAACTCTGTTGAGGTCACCATCAGCAAACAAAAGATGGGTATGGGTATGTGTGTGTGTGTGTGTTCGTTTTAAAGCGTTTTTATGACATTCTGACACCTTTTATCTGTAATATAGTAGTATGTGTGCTTTGCAAAATACATGTGTAATAGTTGTATTATGTGTTTTTGCTGATGTTATAACGGGGCATTTGTTTGAGTTTGAGACTTATTAGCTCATTTTAGCTGGTGCATTTTTGCTGCTGTGTTATGTGAATATCTATAAGATATACTGAAAATAAACTGTCACAGCAAGTCCATATGAACCACTTCGTTTTTGGCCTTCAATCACACTGCCTGCATACTGCTGCTAATGTGCAACTGCTGCTAACTTTTTCCTATTTCCAATTTATATGATTTTATTTTTCATATTCAGATTCTAGCATTCAGCTGATTCCAAAGGGTACCGTCATTACTTTTAAATTCATGTGTATGTTAATTTCATGAGATAAGCATTATCATAACAATCATTTAATAAGAATTTAATAAGAAAAATAAGAATAAAAGTGGCCGTATGAGCAACAGTAGTAACAGTACTGCACAGCATACATTTGCACATTCCTTGCATTTTTTCTTATATAAATCTGAGGTCACAGTAAATAATTTATATTATATTTGCCATGGGTGCTGGCGTGTTTGTAGTGGTAGTATGCAGTGGAAGTTCCAGTACCTCTAGTAGTCTAGTCATTTTGGGCCTGTGTTTTGGGTCTTTGAGACAGGGTTGTTAATCTATCATATTCCTCCATGTGCCTGGAGTCATGGGATGCAGAGTGATCCCATAGGAGGCTGGATGGCTTGTCAACCTAGTTTTTAAATGGAACAGACATGCCGAGAGTATAATTATACAAAAAATGTGATGAATAAATGTAAAGGCCAGGTTTGAAAAACAGTGGTGCATAGTTTCAGGAACTCTATTAAATTGGAAGGCACTAATGTCAAAATCTAAAGATGAGTCCTTTGAGTTTATGATAAGCCACTATATAAATAAAACAACTGTGACCACTACTACTACCACCACCACCACCACCACCACCACCACCACCACCACCAATACTACTATCCCTACCACTACCACCACAATGATCACTACTACCACAACCACCACCAGCACCACTACCACCACCCCATTATCACCACCACTATCACCATCACTACCACTACTGCCACCCCATTATCACTACCACCACCACTACTACCACCACTACCACCACCGTCACTACCACTAGCACCATCACCACCAGCACTACCACCATTACGCCTACTACCACCACCGGCACTACCACCACCATTACCATTACCACCACCACCACAACTACCACTACCATCATCACCACCACTACTAGTACCCCCATCACTACCACTACCACCAGCACCACCACTGGGAGGATAGCAGAGTGGGTGAGGCTTCCTCAACAAGTAGTTAATAGAAGGTATCAGTAGGGAGGGGGAGATGATAGAACAGTAGATGACAGGGGGGGAGAGAGAGCAGAGGTTGTGATGGACAGAGACAGTGGGGGCAGGTGAAGAGGGTTTGAATACAGAGGGGAGGGGGAGGGAAAAAGACAGAAAGCAATGGTCAGATACATGAAGAGGAGATACTGTAAGGTTGGGTGAGGTCCCATTCCTCTCCAAAACACTAGAGCGGGCTGTCTATAACCAACTGTCTGCTCATCTCCTACACAATGACCTGCTTGATCCTAACTAATCTGGGTTCAAGGTGCGGTCACTGAAGCTCTTCATGTGGCCCAATCCCTTAGCTCCGTCCTCCTCCTGAAAAAAAGAGGCAAGCAAAAAATAATATGCAGATTTATATATACATTTTTGCATGGTAGTGGCTTAAAAATATCATGTCAACTCCCCCCAGCCCCAAGCCCATGCAGAAATGTCCCAATACACATAAAGTACCATAACAGCTCTAATGTTGCTTTAATAACAGTTTTTATCTGACCTTGACATAAAAAAGCTGTCTTTTAATTTCAAGTGAAAGTCAAACTACAAATCCAAAACAAATAGAAAATAGCAGAAAGGTGATACTCATTTCCCCAGTAGTAACTCACAATCACAGTACAAACACACAACCAATAATTGATGAGAACTGCAGTTCAGCATACCCCCTTGCATACAATGTGTCAATACTCATAAAGTTCCTGAGATCCAACTCTGAGTTTTTTAGTGCTCACACAATACAGTGCAAATAACATATTCAACACTGAGCCTTATTTAAAAGGGTTCTTTTGAAATTAATAAATATATTTCGCATTAATGATAATTCATGTATTTATGTGAACATAGAAAATTGAAATGTCAGCCATATTTGAGATTTATATCACACTCCAACAAAAAATGGTTCTAATAGGGTTCTTTCCTTGTACGACCTTTTTTTTCTAAGAGAGTGTAAGGATTCATGACACCAATATTGTGTATGTACTGTTTAAATCTGAAGATTTAACAAAGAAAATTACAACTCAACTCATTTGAAGAAGCATCAATACCTTTGTTTAGAAGGCACTTACTGTACAAATTTGATCTGCAGACTCAACCTGACTTATCCTTCCTTTTACTGGTGATCCCTATCAAGATCCCAGCACACGTGAACTTCCTATTTTCTCAGCAAGAAAATGTGCAATACTATTTTCTAAGATAGAAAACTACACACTAACTTGTTCCCATTTCCCCCACAGAAAGCACAGGGTTCAACCAGTGGCCCAGTTGGGTTGGTAGCCTAGGTCAGAAAGTCTACTGGCCTGTAATAAATTCTACTGGACTGACCCAATTAAAAAAGTAACTGAGTGCCAATAAATTATTTATTCATCCCATTCAATAAGAAAATTCAGCATCACACCTGCTTAAGTTAACTGGCTGTGCCATATGCACCTAGGCTGCTATGCAGGCTGCTATGAAATACAGTAGGGCTATCAACTGTCCCCAAGAATGTCTCGCAGGGTTGCTGGGGCATTTCCCTCCTCCTCCTCCTCCTCCCTTCTTTTCTGTTGCAGCTCCAAGTTATCTTGCTCATGGTTTTTCTAATATCCTTAAACAAATTGGTTGTGTTGCCACAGTAGCGAACAGCCTTCCTGCATACATCGCAGTTCGCAATGTTTTCATTCACAGCTGTGAAATAACTCCAAATGATGCTCCTCTTTCGTTCAGCCATCATTGCAACTACACTACCGGTCAAAAGTTTTAGAACACCCCCATTTTCCAGTTTTTACTGAAATTTAAGCCGTTCTGAGTCCAGTGAATAACCTGAAATGGTACAAAGGTAAGTGGTAAACTGCCAGAGGTTAAAAAAAAAGTTTAAGTTACCAAAAACTGAAAAATAATGTACATTGTTTGGCAGTGAGTAGTTTCCTACACCATCAAAAGGAACTTGGAAACTGGAGGAAACTCTGACAGGAAGAGGTCTGGCAGACCCAAAGCCACAACAAAATCAGAAGACAAGTTTCTGAGAGTCAACAGCTTGCGTGATAGGCAGCTCACAGGACAACAGCTTCAAGCGCAGCTTAACACTGGTCGAAGTAAGGAAGTCTCAGTTTCAACTGTGAAGAGAAGACTTCAAGCTGCAGGTTTGACAGGTCGAGTGGCAGTAAGAAAGCCATTGCTAAGATGGCAAAATAAGAAAAAGAGGCTTGCCTGGGCCATGAAGCATCGCCAGTGGACTACTGAAGACTGGAAGAAAGTCTTATGGATCAATTAATCAAAATTTGAAATCGTCGGTTCATCACGCATGGTTTTTGTACACCGTCAAGTAGGCCATTGTTTCTCAACCGGGGGTACGCGTACCCCTAGTGGTACGTGGGGGAATTGCAGGAGGTACTTGGAAATGTTTTTTGAAACCTCAAAATAAATATAAATTAATTGTATTTTGCAAAATAAATAAATAAAATAAAAAAGAATAATGAATGTTGAAATAATATTCTATATAAGGATCAAAATTAAGACAACGTGTTTTTAAAATGAACCAACCGGTCCTCCATATTTGCGCCACAACTGAAATATTAAAATATCTTTTGTAATTATTAATGGTGAATCTTAATAAAATGGTTTTTTTTAAATCAAAATATCTGTGTTGGCTGCTTACACGTGAGGTATATGCCTATATATATATGTATATATAGGTATATATAGGCCTATATATGTATATATAGGCCTATATATATATTATGGGTAGGGGGTACTTGGGGATTGTTGAAAATATTTTAGTGGTACAGAGCACAAAAAAGGTTGAGAACCACTGAAGTAGGCGAAAGGATGGTTCCTCAGTGTGTGACACCAACTTTCAAACATGGAGAGGAAGCGTGATGGTCTGGGGCTCTTTTGTTGGATTCAGTGTCGGCAACTGTTAACCCACATTAACCCATTACTTGTTCCCTGAAAAGGGCCTTTTGAAATTTGCATTATTTTTCAGTTTTTGGTAACCTAAACTATTTTTTTTAACCTCTGGCAGTTTACCGCTAACCTTTGTACCATTTCTGGTTATTCACTGGACTTGAACTGCTTACATTTCAGTAAAAACTGGAAAAATGGGGGTGTTCTAAAACTTTTGATCGGTAGTGTATGTATCTTCTCTGAATTAAAGAGGAACAGTCTAGGTGAGCACTGCGTGCATGTTGTTTGATAGTGAGTGCACACAACAGCAGCAGAGAAGCAAAGAGTGCATGTACTAAGAAGTGTGTTCATGTGCCCAGAACTGATCTAACGTTAAACTCTTGTCATAGGGTGACAACGGAACGTTGTTTGCAGAGACAGTTTCTCTACTCTTTGATGAAATAAAAATGGGTACAACGTAGAAGAGAGAGACGGATCTGTTTTCTTGTATCGATCCTATTGACACTAGTATCGATACTCAAAACAAGACTTAGTATTGATAGAATCAATACTTTTCGTGTCGATCCGCCCACCCCTACAATGCAGTTTCTATTCCTTTGCGCAAGACGAACGCAAAATAAAAGGACACGCAGAAACTTTTCTTTGGTCAAAAAACATTACATTTGTGGCAGCCAATGCTGAAAATTGTATTACCTTATCAAATAAAAGTGGTGCTTTTAGCCAGAGTGCTCATGATAGCTAGTTAATCACAGCATTGTCAGAGGAGTAAATTAGGCATGGTTTCAATCAGTTTTAAAAACAAATTTTATCTAGCCTTTATTTTACCAGGAAGTCCCATTGACTTGCAAAATCTCTTTTCCAAGGGAGACCTTGCCAAGAATGGCAGCAGAGGTTACACAGTAAACATGTAAAACGTACAATACAGTAGGAATACAAAGTAATAAAAAATGTACAATAAAAATATCAAAGTCACAATCTAGATCAGAAACAAGAACACACATCTTGCATAAGACTGCAAATATTTTGTTTGAACTGGCTTAGAGGAACAAAGTGGTCAAGCTGGAGCTTTGACTGGAGATTGTTCCAATGACCAGGGTGCAAAGTAATCAAAAGCCTTTTCACCAAAAACTGTTGTGATTCTGGGGGCTTTAAGAAGAATGCAGGACTGTGATCTTAAACTATAGGCATTGGTGGATATTTGGAGAGTGGTCAAGTAAGAGGGCAGTTTACCAATAATGGCTTTATAAATGAAAATGTACCAGTTTATCAATCTTCTGGCGGCTAATGAGTTCCAGTGTAATTGCTGATACAGGACACAGTGTTGAGTTAACGGATTGAGGTAAGTGATAAAACGTAGAGCTGACTGGTATAGGGAATCAAGGGTCTGGAGTACGGAGACTGGGGCGTGCATATAAATAATGTCACAGTAGTCTAGAACTGGTATGAAGGTGAAGGAAACTAGTCTTTGCCTGGCGTATTGAGAAAAGCAGGATTTGTTTCGAAAGAGGAAACCAAGCTTAACTTCAAGTTTTTTTGTCAATTTGCTCATGTGCTCTTTGAAGTTTATGTCCTTATCCAGCCAGGCTCCCAGTCACTTGTAACTCATAACATATTCAACATGTGTGTTATTCGCTGCCGTAATGGGCTGAGTTGTTGCAGTAAGAGAAAATGTCATAAACTTTGTCTTTTCAGCAATCAGCACGTCGGAGCTGAGTTAAATGATCCTGCAAGGTGTTAAAAGCAGACTGGAGTTTGGATAGAGCATTATCTAATGTGGGGAAGTAGAGTACAAAACAGTGTCATCTGCATAAAAATGAGCTTTTGTGTCCACAATTCCATCATCACGGTTGTTTATGTAAATACTGAGGAGGATGGGAGCAAGGATTGAGCCCTAAGGAACACCATTTTCAAAAACTGTTTTTCAGACCATCAACGAAGACACACTACATCCTGTTTGAAAGATATTGTTTAAACTAGCCAACTACACCAGAACTCAGACCAATAACATAGAGGACCCTATTGTCGTGCCGGCGCTAAACGGCGTTATGCCCTAGCGCAGGTGAATTGCCGGTTTCGTCTGTCGCAAATTGATTATTTCCCATCTCCGCCGAGTTTGGAAATTTCGTGGTACGCAGTGAAGGCGTTTGCCCAACTATGGGTTGGGCAGCGCAATAGGGGGTGTGACAATGAAAACAGTCAGGTGCTATGCAAGTTTGGTGTCAAATAATGAGTTTGCGTTAACGTCCAACTAGACCACCTCTTAACGCAAACGCTGGCAATTTGGTGACTTTATTGATGCGCACATTATCTGAAATCACATGAGAATGTTTTGTGAATATTGTTAATTTTCCCCCACGTTGAGGCAAATCGTCCAATCCATGGGTAACTTGCAAGCGTAATCAATTAAGCTAAAAACTATTTCACCACAGCTTGTGGTTATTCAATGCACGGACATGAAAGACCAGCAGGCCATCCATCGCTACCGTTCAATAAGATACACCTGTTAAATAAATATATGTTTGTATGCACATTTCTTATGTGAAAGGGTTTTATTCTTTCCATTTGCACAACAGAAAATGGAGTACATAATTGGACGCCGAAGGTGATACTGTGAGCGATACCCTGGGTTTGGTAGCCGGTGTTGGCCAGACGGCTATCAGTTCGGCTGTACATGCAGTTTCTTCTGCATGATGAACATAAATGAAACAGGCCTAGTTGCAGTTGTGAGTTTGTTATTTATTGCTTTCCACTGAACAATTCCATTAAGTTAAAATAGAACACTTTCTTTTAACAATGTAGGTCTCAGAATATAAACTCAAATCATGAAAATAACAAACTAATGTGTGCCTTGTTTTCCCCCTCTGATTCACGCGCCAACTTTTCCGCACCTTCATCTGAGAAGCGCTCCTGGCGCAGCGCACAAAACAATTTGCTATAGCGTTAGCGCACTGGTATTTAAAGGGATAGAAAATAAGTGTTCTGATTGGCCATTATGAAACCAAACTCCCACTACACCCACATGTATTTTTAAAAAGTTAATCCTGTTACGTCTCCGTCCCGTCCTGTCCACCTCCCTTGTGTTTCCTGACAGTTTTTCCCTTGTTCCTGTCTCGGTTTTCCTTTTCTCCCTTGTGATTGTTGTGTTAATTGTTTTATTATTTTCAATTATCCCGTTATCATTCCCTCGTTACCACTCATCATGTTCACCTGTTACCAATTCCGGCACACCAGCCTCCCATCAAGTTCATCAGCCCTGCAGTGTATATCTACCCCGGTTTCTCCTTCATTCCTTGTCAGATTGTTTGTTTTCCCTTCCTGGCTCCTTCCTTGTTTGTCTCTCAGCTCCAGTGGTTTTCGTCTTGCCTGTCTTGCCTGTCTTGCCTGTCTTGCCTGTCTTGCCTGTCATCCTGCGTGCCCACGGACCAGCCAGCCCCCTCCCTTGCCTGCCAGCTTCCAAGCTTCCCTACCTACAAGCCAGCTTCCCAGCGTGCCTACCTACAAGCCAGCTTCCCTACCTACTAGCCAGCTTCCCAGCGTGCCTACCTACAAGCCAGCTTCCCTGCTCACGGACAAGCCAGCTCCCCAGCTTCCATGCCTACAAGCCAGCTCCCTTGCTTCCCTGCCTACAAGCCAGCTCCCCTGCTTCCCTGCCTACAAGCCAGCTTCCCTGCTTCCCGGCCTACAAGCCAGCTTTCCTGCTTCCCTGCCTACAAGCCAGCTCCCCTGCTTCCCTGCCTACAAGCCAGCTCCCCTGCTTCCCTGCCTACAAGCCTGCTTCCCTGCCTACAAGCCAGCTTCCCTGCTTCCCTGCCTACAAGCCAGCTTCCCTGCTTCCCTGCCTACAAGCCAGCTTCCCTGCTTCCCTGCCTACAAGCCAGCTTCCCTGCTTCCCTGCCTACAAGCCAGCTTCCCTGCTTCCCTGCCCTGCCTCCAAGCCAGCTTCCCTGCTTGCTTGCCTGCCAGCCAGCTTCCCGGCCTGCCCGCTTCCGTGCCTTCGTCTGCCCTTTCCCTTGTTCCCCCGCACCAGTCTTTGTATTGAATAAATACCCTCACCGAATCTCATCCCTTGTGTCAGTGTCCTGCGTTTGGGTCCAGTCCGTGTAACAATCATAACAATCCAACCTCTCTTACAACTGCGCCGGAGGTGCGCTATCGTCCTAAATCACGAAATTACCGAAATTGCGTTAGACACGCCCTAAAGCGCCACCGTCTGCTCTGCAGTTATTCAAGTTTGAAGGATCTCCACATTTGTGCAGTGGTAGAACATGAGTCATTTTCCTAATAGAAAGCATCGTGTTAGTTTGGATTGAGAGATTGAAAATGTGAGTCAGGGAAATTGCAATTATGTACATTTTACATTTACATTTTAAGCATTTAGCAGACGCTCTTATCCAGAGCGACTTACAAGATGTGCATTAATACATGGTAGGAACAATCATAGTTAGCGCATGAGATCAGTGCAGGAATACAGCAATAGACATCATTGCAGGCATCAGCAGACCACACCTGTAACACCAGGAAGGAAAACGTTAGTGTTTAAAAAAAATAATAATTATAAATAGTGTACAACAGGTAAATAGTGGTGACAACAGATAGACTGGATGGACAGTGTTCAGTGGTAGTGGAGTCTGAAGAGGTGGGTTTTGAGTCTCTTGCGGAAAATTGGAAGTGATTCCGCAGTCCTGACCAATTGCGGGAGGTCGTTCCACCAGCGAGGAACCAGGACAGAGAAGAGGCTGCTGCATTTTTTTTATGTCAGCTGCATTTTTCAACAAACAAGGTTCGAGCATATCAGGACCAGAGGATTTACCTCCATCAATGGCGCGCAGGGCCTTGAGCACCTCAGCACAGGTAACAGGTCAAAATTAAATGCACCATTGTTTTCTTTTACCACAGGGTGAACAGAAGACTGGGAGAATGCATTTAGCTCAAAAAGAGTTCCCAGAGTTAAAGCTACAGAGCTACAGAGCTAAAAGTTTAGCCTGTAAATAAAAGATGCTGCCGTTCCATTCAAGTTTGAACATTTAGACCAGATTGACGCAACACAAACTGACAGATAAATATCGGCCACTGCCATGGGTAAATAGAATTTTCTCGGCCGATACTGATAGTCCACAGATATATCCGTGCACCCCTAATAATAATAATAATCATCATCATCATCATAATTGTAAGCGTGTAGGGGTTATAACTGATTATAGGCACTATATGTAATAGTTCTGTTGGACTTTTGTATTCCCTAATTGTTTCATTATATATATATTCATGGTTTTATTGTTTTCACCTGTGCCTTGTTTCATTGTCTTGAGTGTTTCCACCTGTGCCTTGTTTTCCTGCCATTATTTAAGCCCCCTGTTTTGTTTGTTCTGTGCTCTGTGTTACGTGCAGTGAATGCAGACCTGGACCCAAATGCAAACTCGACCCGAAGTTTGGAAATTGCACTCAACGGAGGCGTTTAATAAACGAGGCAAATAAAAGTGACGGAAACAAGCCGTCAGAAAACACACACAAAACAACACACGAATAGCCGTGCGAAATAAGTGACGGAAAACAAGCTGTCAAAAAACACACACAAAAAAACAACGCAAGAATAGCCGTGCGGCTACTAAACAAGAAAACGGATAACTGGCTAAAGCACAGACAAAATAAACGGGCAGATTCAGGATTTACGAGTAGACAGGAACAAGGGACCAAACAAAAACAGTGCTAGAAACACTAGTACGCATTGGCAAGGAACTGAACGTGTGCTGGGCTTAAATAGGCAAAATGAATTAACTAATTGGGGCAGCGTGCAGAATGTGCAGGGGGAATGAATGTGACAGGCTGAAACGTAACGAGGGAACATGAAACAGATTGCGGCGAAGCCGCGCCCATAAAACAGACAACACAGGGAGAACGCAAAAACCAGACATGACACGCAAGGAACAAAGTGGCAGAAAAACACAAGGGAGGTGAACAGGGCGGACAGCGATGTAACAGAACCCCCCCCTCAACGGGAGCCTCCTGGCGACCCACCAGGCCTGTTCTTCTGAGGGTGGGTTCGGTGGAAGTCCCGAATGAGGGAAGGGTCGAGGATGAGCTGGCGGGAAACCCTCCCAGTCCACCAAATATTGGTGGCCCCGACCCCTGCGCCGAATGTCCAGGATGCGCCGGACGGTGTATGCTGGGGCGTTGTCGATGATCCGGGGGGGCGGAGGGGGAACGGCCGGAGGGCACAGTGGGCTGGTAGTGACAGGTTTGATCTTCGAGACGTGAAAGACGGGGTGAATCTTGAGGGCTGGAGGGAGTTTGAGTTTGACGGCAGAGGGATTAATGAGTGACAGTACCTTGTACGGACCGATGTAACGTGGCTGTAGTTTCTTGGAGGTGGACTGGAGGGGAATGTCAGTGGTGGAGAGCCAGACTTGTTGACCTGGAGAGTATTGGGGGGCTGCGGTGCGGTGGCGGTCCGCCAGGCGTTGAGTGCGCGCGGTGGAGCGGCGGAGAGCGGAGCGGGTGTCCTCCCAAATCCGATTACAGCGCCGGATGTGGGCCTGCACTGACGGGACGGAGATCTCCTCCTCCTGGGCCGGGAACAGGGGGGGCTGATACCCTAGGGAACACTCGAAGGGGGAGAGACCGGTGGCAGAGGTGGTTAGTGTATTATGTGCATACTCAACCCAGGGTAGCAGCTTGCTCCAGGAGGAGGGGTTCCGGTCTGTGATGCACCGCAGTGCAGTCCCCAGGTCTTGGTTGGCCCTCTCGGTCTGGCCATTCGTCTGGGGATGATAGCCGGAGGACAGGCTGACGGAGGCCCCCAGGGCCTGGCAAAACGATTTCCAGAATTGGGAGGAAAATTGGGGGCCAGGGTCCGACACCACGTCGACGGGGATCCCGTGCAAGCGCACCACGTGCTGGACCAGGAGCTCAGCGGTCTCAGAGGCTGAGGGAAGCTTGGGAAAGGGAATGAAATGGACCGCCTTGGAGAAACGGTCGACGATGGTCAAAATGGTGTCATTACCTTCAGAGGGGGGGAGTCCACAGACGAAGTCCAGACCAATGTGACTCCAAGGACGACCAGGGATGGGTAGGGGACGGAGGAGACCGCTGGCGGGCTGATGGGATGCCTTGCTCCTGGCGCAGGTGGTGCAGGCCCGTACGAACGCCCGGGCATCCGCGGCCATGGACGGCCACCAAAAGCTGCGTCTGAGCAGCGACAAGGTGCGCTGGAACCCGGGGTGGCAGGCCAGGCGGGAGGAGTGCGTCCACTGCAGGACCTGGGAACGGACAGAATCAGGGACAAACAGGTGAGGGCTGGGGTTGGGTCTGGGGTCAGGTTGAGTGGCCTGGGCCTCCCTAATCTGCCTCTCAATTCCCCAGGTTACAGCAGCAACCACACAGGAGGGGGACAGGATGGTGTCAGGGCTCACTTGTCTGGCTTCGGAGGAGAACTGGCGGGAGAGAGCGTCGGGTTTGAGGTTACGGGATCCGGGTCTGTAGGTGATAGAGAAATTAAAGCGGCCAAAAAACAGTGCCCACCGGGCTTGGCGAGAACTGAGTCTCTTGGCCGACTGGATGTATGCCAGGTTCTTGTGGTCGGTCCAAACGATAAAAGGTTGTTCTGTTCCCTCCAACAGATGTCGCCACTCCTCCAATGCGAGCTTGACCGCCAGCAACTCCCGATTCCCTACATCGTAGTTGCGCTCGGCGGGGACAGCCTACGAGTAGAGAAGGCGCAAGGATGTAGCTTCTGGTCCTTAACCGAGCGTTGGGACAAGATGGCCCCCACCCCGGAGTCCGAGGCATCCACCTCCACCACGAACTGACGAGAAGCATCGGGGTGGACCAAGACAGGAGCGGAAGTGAAGCGGTTCTTTAGGTCGCTGAAGGCGGCTTCTGCTCCAGGGGTCCAGGAGAAGGGGATGGATGGGGAGGTGAGTCGGGTGAGGGGTTCAGCAACCCTGCTGTAGTCCCGGATGAACCGCCGGTAAAAGTTTGCAAACCCCAGGAAACGTTGCAGTTCCTTTACCGACGATGGTTGAGGCCACTCCACCACCGCCTGGATCTTGGCCGGGTCTGGTCTTACCTGCCCACACTCCACGATGTACCCCAGGAAACTCACCGACGAGGCGTGGAATTCGCATTTTTCTGCCTTGACAAACAGCTGGTTCTCCCACAACCTCTCCAAGACCTGCCGGACATGGGTAGTGTGTTCCTGTAGGTTGCGGGAGAAAATAAAAATGTTGTCAAGGTAGACGAATACTGTGCAGTTGAGGAAGTCCCGGAGCACATCGTTAACCAACGCCTGGAACACTGCAGGGGCGTTGGTAATCCCGAATGGCATCACCAAATACTCGAAGTGGCCTAGGGGGGTGTTAAATGCCGTCTTCCACTCGTCCCCCTCCCGGATTCGAACAAGGTGGTAGGCGTTTCGGAGGTCCAATTTGGAGAAGATAGTGGCCTCCTGTAGGGGTTCGAATGCGGAGTTGATGAGGGGTAGAGGGTATTTGTTTTTAACCGTGATGGTGTTGAGGTTGCGGTAGTCGATGCAGGGACGGAGTGACTTGTCCTTCTTGGCCACGAAGAAGAACCCTGCACCGACTGGGGATGAGGAGGGTCGGATGATGCCTGCTGCCAGTGAGTCGTGAATATACGTCTCCATTGCTGCTCTCTCCGGTCGCGAGATGTTGAAGAGGCGACTGGAAGGCAGGGGAGCCCCGGGAAGCAGGTCGATGCCGCAGTCATAGGGCCTATGAGGGGGCAACGAAGAGGCTCGGCTCTTGCTGAACACCTCCGCCAAGTCGTGATACAGGGGGAACCAAGGACAGGTCTGGAGGGACCAACCTGGCGGGAGGTGAAGCACCCTCCGCGGGTGCTCGAGCCAACTGAAGGCAAGTGGCGTGGCAGTAGGGACTCCAGCTCTGGACCTTGCTGGTGATCCAGTTCAGATGAGGGTTGTGGAGTTGGAGCCAGGGTTGGCCGAGAACCAGGGGACTGGGATGAGGAGATGACCAGGAGCTGAATGGTCTCACGGTGGTTGCCGGAAAGGATGAGTTGAAGGGGTTCGGTGGTGTGTGTGACCTGGGCTAGGAGGTTCCCATCCAGTCCGTGGGCCCGGAGAGGGACGGCAAGGGGACGAGTGGCGATGCCAGCCTGTCGCACTAGCTGGGCATCAATGAAATTACCATCCGCCCGGAGTCCACTAGGCGCGCAGCGGCTGGGGTTGACGGTTCCAGTTGAGCGTGGCTTCCAACTGGAAACGAGACTGGGCGGTTGTGGAACACTCGGTGTGGCTCACCAGAAGGCCCAGTCTTACTGGTGAGCCTTGGCTTTTGGTCGCGACGGGCAGGTGACCAGGTAGTGGCCCGTGTTGCCACAATAGAGGCAGACTCCCGCCCTGAGTCTCCGCTTGCGCTCCTCCTGGGAAAGGTGAGCTCTGCCCAGCTGCATGGGCTCTTCCGTCGCAAGCCCGGGAATGGTCGTTGTTCGTTGGTTTGGGGTAGGAAGGAGGGGTCAAGATGAGATTGAGGAGAAGAGCTCGCTGGGGTGAGGTGACCGGTCCTCTCCCTCCGACGCTCCCGCAAGCGGTTGTCAATCCTGATGGCAAGGGAAGCCAGAGTGTCGAGGGAGTCAGGGTAGTCCCTCGTAGCCAGCTCGTCCTTAACCGCCTCACCTAACCCGTTCTGGAAGGCCCCTTGGAGCGACGCGTCGTTCAAGCGGATTCCGCCGCCAGGGTTCGGAACTCCACCGTGTACTCCACCACGCTGCGGTCCCCCTGACGGAGATGGAACAAGCGCTGGGAGGCGTCCTTCCCACCCACCGGGTGATCAAAGACCTTCCTCATCTCTGCCACGAATGCGGAGTACTGGAAGCTGGCTGGGAGCTGGCTGTCCCAAATGGCAGTGGCCCAATCCAGCGCCTTACCCCCAAGGCAGCCCATGATGAAGGCAATCTTCGCTGGCTCAGAGCCGTATGAAGAGGGTTGTAGGCGGAAGATTAGGTCGCATTGCAAGAGGAACCCCTTGCAGTTCCCCAAATTGCCATCATAGCGATCCGGGTGGGGAATGCGGGGTTCCCTGGGTTGCCCAACCGGCTGGCTGGCAGGTGGCGATGACGCAGGGGGGTTGGCAGAGGCCGTCTGCTCCGGAAGAGGGACGCCGGTGCGGAGTTGGGACACTTGTTCCCCCAACTGAGAGATATGGCAGTTCAGATCCCTCAGTGCCTCCATCGTCCCCTTTATGTGTTGCTCCTGCTGGTTCATGCGAGCCTCTTGGCAGGCAAGTTGGTGTTGGAGCGCAGCCGAGTCCGCTGGGTCCATCAAGGCCAATGCGTTCTGTTACGTGCAGTGAATGCAGACCTGGACCCAAATGCAGACTCGACGCAAAGTTTGGAAATTGCACTCCTCACCGGAGGCGTTTAATAAACGAGGCAAATAAAAGTGACGGAAACAAGCCGTCAGAAAACACACACAAAACAACACACGAATAGCCGTGCGAAATAAAAGTGACGGAAAACAAGCCGTCAAAAAACACACACAAAAAAACAACGCAAGAATAGCCGTGCGGCTACTAAACAAGAAAACGGATAACTGGCTAAAGCACAGACAAAATAAACGGGCAGATTCAGGATATAAAATAAACGGGCAGATTCAGGATTTACGAGTAGACAGGAACAAGGGACCAAACAAAAACAGTGCTAGAAACACTAGTACGCATTGGCAAGGAACTGAACGTGTGCTGGGCTTAAATAGGCAAAATGAATTAACTAATTGGGGCAGCGTGCAGAATGTGCAGGGGGAATGAATGTGACAGGCTGAAACGTAACGAGGGAACATGAAACAGATTGCGGCGAAGCCGCGCCCATAAAACAGACAACACAGGAGAACGCAAAAACCAGACATGACACGCAAGGAACAAAGTGGCAGAAAAACACAAGGGAGGTGAACAGGGCGGACAGCGATGTAACACTCTGTATTCAATAGTTTTCCCCCTGTGTTTGCTAGTCAAGTGTTACCATTTTGAGCTTTTGTTGTACTACTCGTGTTTATTTGTTAGTGTGTTGATTATTTCCCAGTTTGTGAGTTGTTCTCGTGTTTTAATTATTCTGTCATTTATAATAAATCCTCAGTTTATTCTACATCTGCCTCCTGCTTCATCTCTGCACTTGGGTCCCATCTATCTGCCTCGTCTCACTATATTTTTCACTTTTTTTCTGACAAATAAAAAATTAATTTAGAGTTTAGAGGCTTAAGATAAACTGACAGCCCACTTGATTAATTTATCCAGTATGTTACATTTAAAAATATTTCCTGTAAATCATTAGACAAGTTTTTTTTCTGAAATGAAACAACAAACAGTACCTGGTTATGCAAAAATGCAAGATAAGATTACTTCTGAAATTTCTGCCGCACCATTCTTTTTATGTTTATTTTTTTCCTGAGTGGGACATTGGGCGTGTTGAAGGTGACCTCCAGGGAACTCTGCAGTTCACACAGAGTCTTGGCAGGGTGATATGACTGCCCGGGGCTGTAAGATCAGTGCAGACGTGAGGACAGAGCCTCTCCCAGGCTGTGACACATCTCCAATCGGGTCATAGCACTGTGAATCAACTGCCTCCATGGTTAATGTGAGCAACAGCACATGGCGCATGGTGACCATAAGTGGAGGATGCTGCTGTGCTGTAGGGGCCATACTTCCCAACCCTGAAAACAAGAGACCAGACCAAACAAGCCCAGGTCACAAAGAGATCTTTACAAACACAAACAGGTCTCCAAGAGACCAAACCAAACACATTATTAGAAATTAAACGTTGTCATTTAATCTTAGCACGGTGGTGCAGTGGAAATTCACAAAGGTCTCGGGGATTGTATCCATTTGAATGAACAAAATAATAAATGGACAACCCAATTGCTGACACCACCTGGCTCATGTCTTGAGTGAAATTTTTAACCCAGTTGATGGAGCATGTTTGGTGCAGACTGCCAGCAGCTTGCCGGTGGCTATTTTCAATCTTTCCCACAATCTCCGTGCCCAGGGGAAGTCACTACAGGATATTTGAGCCACAGAGTATGTCACTCAGGCCGCACAGAGCACAGCATATTAATACTACGTCCCATCTGATGGAGTGCAGAATATAACCCAATCTGTGCTTCTCATTATCGTCAGATACCTACATTATTTTGACCTCCCTACCTACATAAATACTGCCCACACCCAACAATGTTAAACATAGTGCCTCATGCCTGAGTCTCTGATGAGGTCAGTGGTATGTGCTGGTAAACAACATTTCAGTGCTGATAATAGCAGTTGGTATTAGTTTGAGCCACAGAAGCTGGCTGTGGGTGGTACGCTAACATGGCTCCAAGTAAGATCTTGTATGGCTCAATCTGCCATGCATTAGGGGTACTATTCCTTACTAACTAATCTGAGTTTGATTTACATTGCATATAGCACTTTAAACAACACTATATCTCAAGATGTTTCAAATAAAGGAAATGCTTTTTTAAATATATTTTTCATCCACCAACAAGCTATTATGAGCAATTTAAGTCCAAAAGCAATCAAATTTATTGTCTCAGAGTAAAATGTAGGCTACTCTGTCAGAGTTCATTTAACAGTGAACATGAATATTGCTGTAGCTCTGAAGAATTCCTGGAGAGGAAATGTTTATGTTTATCTGCATCTGTCTTTTATTTTTTATAAATTCTTGTATTCTTGTATTTATTATTTGTAACCTTCTGCCCCATTTATGAGTTGGACTTCTGGCAAGGAAATTTGTCCAGGGAATTATACTTTAGCATCAGAAAGATTAAGTAGTTTTATCTATGCTGCAGCAACTTTATAACAGATTTGTATTGTTGAAAAGTGTACAGAAAGAGCCCTTGACTGCCATAAGGGCACTCCTGAGATTTAATCGAGGTGCCCATTTCTGACCAGTCACAGTTTCTTCCGAGAACCAGTCCTTTGATTATGTAAAAAGCTTATGCAGGCCAGGGTGGTTAGAATGAACCCAGGAACCCACGTCATTATTCATTGTGTTGTGTGTTCATGTCTCACGAGTGCTCCATTGAACAAAATGTAAGATTCTTAATAGTTCTGTTCTGATAATAATTTATAATCTAGCACATTTCATTAGTACCTAATTCCCACCTATCTGTCCAGGCAAAATACCAATTTTGAGCTCTCAGGTCATTTAATCATTCCCCTGATTCCCCGCACACACATACACACACACAAACATGCACATCAGCTGAAGTGAGTGTTCTGATGCAAAATGGCTGCCATGCAATACCAAAGTGGGTGCTATAAATTTGGTGGTTAGCGTAAACCCCCTACGGTATGGCACTTTCAGATCCATGTATAAATGCAGTCCATTACTACAGTATTATTTCATTAATTCATGATTCTACATTAATAATTTATCGTAAAGAAACTTCCTGAAGACTCCAGAGTCTGGGGTCCAATACAGAGCCATTGGCAATAAATTTGAACTACATTGTGCATGCATTGTGTGACACACAATACTCCTTGGCACCGACAAAGGGATGCACATTGGCCGCAGCCTTTCAGAGCTGAAGCTACAGCGAGCTGGAGTTTGGCGAGGTATCAGGCACTTTGTTTGCCTTGATTATCTTGCCAGTAACGATATCTCCACCTACATGGTAGAACATCAAAGAGCCTGATGAATCAATGAAGGTCAGTTTGAGAACATTGAATCATCCCTTATTTTTCACTCAGTTTCCCTTTCACCTATGTTATGGAAAGCTGTCTAATCTTTTCAAACTGCCATCATCTCTCTATGGTCCCCTTGTTATTTTGACCAGCTTCTGTGGTTAAATTTTCAAGTTTCAAGGGTTTTATTGTCAGTCACAGATATATACAAGTATAACACGGTGAGTGAAATTCTTGTGCCAGAAAACTCCCGACAGCAAACAGCAGTAAGACTATATATTTTTTAAACTATAAGTAGACCATAAATAAAATAGCTAAAAACGGTGCAGCAATTAAACTATAAGTATACATAAACATAAATAAAAATTAAAGCAAGATAAAAAATTAAAGCTAGAAACAAAAAATGTAAACAGTGCAAAAAATGTACCTATGTAAACCGATAGGGCAAGTGAGTACCAGTTATAATAGACTTTGCAATAATATTTTACAAATACAAACATACGGGAAAAATACAATACAATACAGAATAGTGCAAGTAGGTATGAAGGTGCAAATTACAACCCAATTGCAAATACAATTGGGTGTGTGCAGAGTGCGAGGATCAGCTCCTATTCAGCAGCCTGATGGCCTGACTATGGAAGCTGTCCCTGAGTCTGTTTGTGCGGCACTTGATACTGCGGTATCTTCTGCCTGACGGTAAAGTGGAATACAGTTTGTGGCAGGGGTGGTAACTGTCTTTGATTATGCGTTTGGCCTTTGCCACACGCACCGCCTGGTGTAAATGTCCTGGAGGGAGGGAAGCTCCCCTCCCACGATGCCCTGGGCCGTTCGCACGACCCTCTGTAGCGCTCTGCGCTCAAGTACGGTGCAGTTCCCATACCAGACGGTGATGCATCCTGAGAGAACACTCTCAATCGTACCCGTGTAGAATGTACGGAGGATACGGCGGCACATGTTGAATTTCCTCAGACGTCTGAGGAAGTACAGGCGTTGTTGGGCCCTTTTCACCACGTGTGTGGTGTGAGTGGTCCATTTGAGGTCCTCGGAGATGTGCACACCGAGGAACTTGAAGCTGCTGACCCTCTCTACTGCAACCCCGTCTATGGAGATGGGGGCGTGCTCTCCTCTCTGCCTCCTGTAGTCCACGATCAGCTCCTTGGTCTTCTGGGTGTTGAGGGTGAGGTTGTTCTCCTGGCACCACTGTGTCAGTGATCCAACCTCCTCTCTGTAGGCTGTCTCGTCGTCATCGGAGATCAGTCCCAACACCGTCGTGTCATCAGCAAACTTGATGATGACGTTGGAGCTATGCATGGCCATGCAATCGTGGGTGTACAGGGAGTAGAGGAGAGGGCTCAACACGCATCCCTGGGGGCTCCTGTGTTGAGGGTCAGTGGCTCTGAGGTAGTGCTGCCCATCCTCACCACCTGGCGGCGGCCCGACAGGAAGTCAGTATCCAGCTGCACATGGTGGAGTGCAGGCCTAGACCCCGGAGCTTGGTGTCGAGCTTGGCAGGAACTATTGTGTTGAACGCTGAGCTATAGTCCACAAACAGCATTCGCACATAAGAGTTCCTGCTCTCCAGGTGAGAAAGGGCGGTGTGAAGTGCCACGGCAATTGCGTCGTCAGTGGATCTGTTCTGGCGATATGCAAATTGCCATGGGTCCAGTGTGTCAGGCAACATGGAACAAATGAAGACTTTAACCAACCTCTCGAAGCATTTACTGACAATCGAGGTGAGGGCTCACGGGCCTCCAGTCGTTCAGACACGTTACCTTGGGGTGTTTGGGGACAGGCACAATGGTGGACATCTTGAAGTCCGCGGGAACAACAGCCTGGGACAGGGAGAGGTTGAAGATGTCTGCAAACACCCCTGCCAACTGGTCAGCGCATGCTCTGAGGACGCGCCCCGGGATGCCGTCGGGGCCTGCTGCCTTGCGGATGTTCACCTGCTTGAAGGCTCTGCGCACATCGGCCTCTGAGATGCTCAGCAGGCTGGGCTCCCCAGGCAGCGCTGACTCCGGTGGGCTGCCGTTCACATCGAACCGAGCAAAGAATGTGTTCAGCTCTGCTGGGAGGGAGGTAGGGGAGTTCTCTACACAGCTGGTTCTCCCTCTGAAGTCCGTGATTGTCTGTAGCCCCTTCCACATACCCCTCACGTCTTGATTCTGAAATTTCTCCTCCACTCTGCTCCTATACTCTCGCTTGGCAGTGTTGATGGTCCTGCGGAGGTCATAGCGGGCTCTTCTATACTCCTCCATACTACCGCAGTTGAAGGCGGCGTCGCGCGTATGCAGTGCAGCGCGAACATCCCCGTTAATCCACGGTTTCTGATTTGGGTATATCCGAACCGATTTAGTAGGAACAACGTCATCCATGCACTTCTTGATAAACCCACCGACTGTGGACGCGTACTCACTGATGTTGTTGTCCGAGGCGTCCTTGAACATGGACCAGTCGGTGTGTTCAAAACAGTCCTGCAGCATGGATTCGATTTGTCCGACCAGCGTTGGACCTCTCGCGCAGCGGTGGTTGCTGCTTCAGTCTCTGCCTGTAAGCGGGAGTAGCTGGATAGAGCGGTGGTCTGATTTGCCAAACGGTGGGCGGAGGAGGGCCTTGTAGCCACCCGGAAGGGTGTAGCAGTGATCCAGCGTCTTCTCACCACGGGTCTTGCCTGTTATGTGTTGGTAAAACTTCGGGAAAACTTTCTTCAAGTTCGCCTTGTTGAAGTCCCCCGCCACAATAAAGCAGCCTCCGGGTGAGCCGACTCCTGCACGCTAATTACCCCGTAGAGTTCCTTCAATGCAATGTCCGTATTGGCTTGTGGCGGGACGTAAACAACAGTCACGATAACCGCTGTAAACTCCCGAGGTAGCCAAAATGGTCGGCACATTAACATCAGATACTCAGGTCCGGGGAACAGAACGACTTCAGAGTATGCACACAACTTAGGTTACACCAAGACCTGTTGATCATAATACATACCCCCTCCGCGATCCTTACCGGAGAGAGTCTTTGTTCTGTCCGCGCGGTGTGCGGAAAAACCCGTGGGCTCAATGGCTGTGTCGGTAATCCCCTCCTTCATCCAGGTCTCCGTTAAGCAGATGATACAATTGTCCCTTGTTTCACGGTGGAATTGAATACGAGCCTGTAGCTCGCACAGTTTATTGTCCAAAGACTGTACATTAGCCAGTAAAATGGAGGTAATGGAGGACGATTGGCTCTGCGTCTCAGCCTGTCCAGCACGCCGGCTCGCTTCCCTCTCCTCCCGGCGACGCTTGCGTGAGATCGCTCCCAAGATGGACGGGGTTAATCCAACAAAGGCTCCTGAGTCCGAGTCGAAAGAGTTGAAAAACTCCGGTGTGCGGCGAGCGATTGCCGATCCAATCTCCAGAAGTGTACGTCTGTCGTAGGTGATAAGGCTGCTAACTTTTTGAATAAAAATAAGTACTATAAAAAAAGTAAGAAACAAAAAACTGCGTGTTAGCTCGGGAGCTAGCGGCGAAGCAGCCATTCCTACGGCGCTCCGGAAGTTCGGTTTGGATATGGTTGGATAATGGTGCATTCATGTGGTGTCGGAATAATCAGAATAATGAGTTCCCGACTTGGAAACTTCATGTGAACGCCCCCTCAAGTCGGAACAACAACTCGGCAACTCGGCGATAATTTTGCTACGACTTGCCGACTTGTGGCGTCACGGCACACAATCCCTTTGTCTTGATAAGACAGCCCCATTATATCAGCATTAATTCAACATCTATCACTTAAAAACCAAGTAAAACTCAAAATATTAGCTTTATGTGAACTTGGCAAATGCATGTCCATCTCTCACAAGCGCCTATCATACTTTTAAGCAAACAGACGTTTTTATGACGTTTGAAATTAAACATAATTCATTCATGGTTCACCTGATTCGTTTGCTTTGCTCTTCGTTGTCACTCATGCGCTGGAAAGAGCTACTGATGTTTTGTTTGAAGGCTCTAAGCAATAAAATGCAACACAGTTTCTTGGTGGCATCCATGTTTTGAGTTACCGACCTAAAAGCACATGAACACAACGCAGTCGGAAGAACGACTTGTCCTTTCGGGAAATCGGACCGTCCGAGGAGCACGTGAACGCAGGATAACATTGTGTTTATTGTTAGGTTGTTTGATATTAAATAACTAATTATCTATTAAAAATAAATAGCATTTTCTGGTTATGATCGCTACTTACTTTACTGTTCTGTATTTACTTAAGCTGAATGCAGGCCCTCAGGTGGCATAACGGTCCTTTGGAATGCAAATTGCCCACTGCAACCGCTGTTCTAAATTTGGAGAAAAACAAGGACAAAATCAGAAACAAATAATAATAATAATAATAAAGCTGAATGCACTTTCTTTGGAAAAAAGCATCTGACAAATAACTGCAATGTTACGTCCACACAGGAGACACACAGTAATGTCCAAGCTCACCTGGATTAGAGAGCAGAAGCACCATTTGGTACTTACCCCCAGGAGCCCTGACTCCCACAAATCACCTAAAAGAAGGGTTGTCTTGGCAACCACAGCCACAATTTACTGTCCTTGTATTTTGCTAAATAGGGGTATGAATGTTACCACAAACTGAAAAACAGGCTAAATCACAGTGTTGGACATCATCTTTATGGACCCCTCACAAGACTAATATATTTCCCCTAATACAGGAAGCTTCTTTGCCAAGTCAGTGAACAAAGAGTGAAATTGCCTTGTGGTTTGCAAACTAGAAAATGCTCACAATGACACAGACTTGTTCATATTACTCTTGAAACTTGAAAAATGTCTTATCCTACCTAAAATTACAAATGCTTTGGTCGCCACGCCTCTGTAAAACGACATACGTGCCACCTGCTGGACATTAAAAGTTATTGCTACACTATTTTGTCGGCAAGAATTTAAAACAGACATGTGCTTGTATCCCTTTAACGGAACCTACCATGTAGGCGTTATTGCGGGTTATACTGTATTACTGCATTATTACGCTGTTGGCCTGACGACTTCGGAAAATATATTCAGTAATATTATATATAAAAACTACATTAAAAACTTGATTTTTTCATGAAAAAATTCAACGTTCATTAAATGTGAAAACATTTGTCTCTGGTTATAGTCTGCCGACAAATTGGTTTGTCTCTCAAAAATGGCAGCCATCCTGAAGAAGACGGTTGTAAGTAATGTTCAGCTATCCGCCTGGAAAAATGTAACCGGTACCTGAACGTTATAAACTATAATTGAACATAAACAGTCAGTTACAGTTGTATGTAACACGCAATGTTTTTGAGGATCGTACACCACCTTATAAACTAGTTAATTAGCTAGTTAGAAAGCTGGCTGGTAACCAGTTACTGAGCGCGTTGTGTCAGTCCAAAATGAATGGAATGACACTGACAACGCGAGCAACATGTACGTGATTTGAGACATGTGAGATTTGATTAGTTTGTTTGCTTAACTTTGGTTTTGCAAGCGAATAATTTTTGTCCAGTTTTATTGACCTAAATACTGAAGTAAACAGGGAAATGCTAGCCTACTACATTCGCTATATTTTAAGTATTTATTCGCGCCTGGTAGCTAGCTACCATCGCCATGTTAGTTTACTTGCAAGTTAGTTACCTAATCGTTTACCAGATGTTGGCGAATATGTTTGATTCTGTCAAGGATGTCGATAGCGGGCGATTTAGCTAAACCCAGAATAAAGTTAATTATTCTTGTATCATGTTTCCGTTTACAGGCAGTTGAAGATGTCAATGTCACGTTTGAAGACCAGCAAAAGATAAACACGTTCGCAAGAAACACTAACCGAATGACTGAAATGAAGGATGAAATTGAGGCTAGAAAAGTGAGCTTTCAACACCCTTTCAATCATACAAACAAATTAATAGCATAAATGCAATAAAGTACCGTCTTGGTACTGCTACCTCTTGTGCATTAACATGATTGTTTTTCTTTCTAGAAATCTCTGCAGAATTTGGAGGATGCCAGTGATGACATCATGATGTTCGATGACAATTCCCTGCTACCCTATACCATTGGTGGTGTCTTCATCAGTCTCTCTCAAGACGAAACGCAGGAGATGTTAGAAACTGCTAAGGTATGCTCTGATCTGACTTAAATCATTGCTACAACAAATGAATTCAAGCCTATATGATATTTTGTATAATTTCTAGATATGACATAGGGTAGCAGCATAGTGTAGTGCTTAAGAAGTTTGGCTTCTGAGTCACCCTGCTGTAAGGGTGCATTCTCTTCAAATAAATAATGTAATTTAGGCCGTGTCATGTAATTATTCAATGTTGGTCTTTGTGTAGGAAACAATTGCTGTATTATCTAGACAATAATACCTCCCTAGAATGCAATAAGGCACCCAGTTTTGGGCATTTTTATGTGTAAGCATATGATGAAGTCTAAGTCACACTTAATACAAGCTATATTTACCCTAGATTCATTGGTTATTACTATATCTGATGCCTTACTGAAGGAGTTTCATTAGTCCCCAAGTTCGCTTCAAAATATGTTTTTGTTATATGGCAATTGAAGAGGAAAGAACCGTGTCTATTCTACATTAGGTATGCTCTTCTGGTAGTGAGTTATACTGATATGTGCCATAACATATCAACATATAACATTTATTGAAAAAGGTTGACAAGCATTTGTTAATTCTTATGTTCTTAATTCCTTCATTGGTCCAAAAAACCCCCAACAGATTCCAGAGTGGTTTCATGAACACCTTCCATGGCCTCTCCTATCACCAAATCTAAATATCATTGAACCTTTATAGGAAGTTCTGGAATGTAGATTGCAAAGTGCATTTCCACCGCCTTCATCTCTCTGGAGAATTGGAGGTTTTCCTTCTTGAAGAATGGTCCAATATCCCACTAGAAATAGTTAAAAACTTGTATAACAAGGGCCCCCAGTGGCACAACCGGTAAAGGCACTTGTTCTAAGTGCAGGTTGCCCACTGCAGCCTGGTTTCGAGGCCAGGCTGCACCACCAGGCTCTGGCTGGGAGTTCCATTGGGGGGGGATTGGCTGTCCGCCCCCAGGGAGAGGTGGAGGGAAACCGGCATGATCTTGACGTGTGCAACGCGGCTGTGTGTGTATCAGAGTCACGGTCGACGGCTTGTCGAGTTCCGCCTCTGAGATGGTTCTGCGTTTTTGTCACTGCCAGTCCCAAAGTTGCAGCGGCAGCGGATATTTTAATTAGAAGAGAGAACATCCATCCATCCATCCATCCATTATCTAAGCCGCTTATTCCTAGTCAGGGTCGCGGGGGGGGGGCTGGAGCCTATCCCAGCATGCGTTTCGGGCGAGAGGCAGGAATACACCCTGGACAGGTCGCCAATCCATCGCAGGGCACACACACCATTCACTCACACACTCATACCTACGGGCAATTTAGACTCACCAATTAGCCTAACGTGCATGTCTTTGGACTGTGGGAGCAAACCGGAGTACCCGGAGGAAACCCACGCGGACACGGGGAGAACATGCAAACTCCGCACAGAAAGGCCCCTGGCCTGGATTCAAACCCGAGACCTTCTTACTGTGAGGCGACAGCACTATCCACTGCACCACCGTGCCGCTTAGAAGAGAGAACAATTGGGAAAAAATGTAATGGGGGGGAAAAAATACAATAAATAAAAACCTTGTATAACAACATTCCAAGAAGGATTGAAGGCAAAGGGTGACCCAACTCCTTATTATTTAATGAATATTCATATATTGTTTGGTGTTTCCTTTATTTTGTCTACTCCCTGTAATGAAAAATACAGCAGTTTACCGTTTACCTTGACTTGAACTGCTTAAATGTAAGTAGAGGGGGTGTTCTAAAACTTTGACCGGTAGTGTACACTGAACTGTGTTTCCGGATCCAAATCGGTCCCACAACTCTAGTCCCAGGCAGGCTCAGGGCTTCCATGGCAACAAGAATACACAAGTGATACCCCTACTTTCAAAAGAACATGTAGGCTATGTAGCGAGCATGTATTTTTCATTACAGGGAGTAATACCTTTGACCGGTAGTGTATATTTGGGTCTGGTGTTTAGGGAAGAATTAAGAATTAAGAAAACATCTAAAACAATTACCTTATTGTCTCATTTGTCCATCTATAGTACACATCCCACATGTTCTTTTGCATCTTTGCAATATCTTTTTTGTAACATCAACTTTTGTAAATGGTTTGTTTGTAAATGGTGCTGTACACAGCTAAAGATTGATTCTGTACTGAAAATGTAAGCGGCTCAGCCTCATGCTTTTCCATTTCCAAACTGACCTGCATGTAATGCTCTTCCCAGGATGGACTGAAGGAGGAAATCCAGACACTGGAAGGCCGGGTGACATCGATAAAGGAAGTCCTGGCTGGTTTGAAGGTTCAGCTCTATGCTAAATTTGGGAATAACATAAACCTGGAGGCAGATGAAAGCTGAATTCCCCAATGGATAGATATTTCTGAACAAACTTTTCATGCAAATCACACACTGCTACCTTTACAGTGGTGGCAGGAAACTCACTAAATCTCTCTGTTACACTTCTCGTTTGTGGAGGCCCATGTTTGTGTTGCGGCCTCCCTCCCAAATCCATTATTTATTTTTGCATGAAAACAAAAATGAATATGCATTGTGCATCAGATGAATGGACAGGATTTTTTTCATATTTTCAATTTACATGTAATTTGTCATATTTGGTGCATAATAAAAGTAAAAAACCATGAAGACCGTTTATACCTTTTGTATGAGAAATTTGAGTTTATTTTGGTTGGGAAATAAATGAAAAAATACCTGAAAGCAAATTAAGAACTTAGTATTGTCGATTGCTTTCATAAAGGTAATTGAGCAGTAAACAACAGAGTCTCGCGAGTGTGAGGCAGCCCGGTTAGTGGAATAAAGGAAATAAAGGCAGTATTTTGTATTTTCATTTCGGAAAGCAATTTAAAACCTAGTCAAATTTGAATGCAGTATGTACGTGTTGTTCTCAGTTCATTGTTTATTTCCACCCTGTTCACACACATACTTGTGTGTGTGTCTGTATGCGTGTGTGCATGTGTGTGTATATATATATATATATAGTCCAAATCCCAAAATATGAGCACTCAGTATTTATTTTGGTAGTGAAAGGACAGTGACATTTCTCCCATCCCCTGTTCTTAAGGGCAGGTGTACATGGACCAGTAAATAATATAGATATAAGATATCAGGATACTCACAGCATAACATGTGAGCGAAGAAATACTGCTCCCCGCTTATGAGGCTGTTCTTCCACTCCGCTCTCCAGCTCACCTGAGATTTCCCACCCCTCCCTCTGCTCTAAACCGCTCACTGCTCAAAAATAAAGGAAGCTGAATTATGAGCAAAAATTCACTGCATTTAAATTTTATCTTAAAAACGTAATTTACAGGGCCTGGCGGATGATAATTTGATAATTAGTTGTGGGTGCGCGGTGCTGGAGTGAAATTGGAGCAGGAGAGTACCGACGCTCCAACCTTTTGAAAGTTTGCTCCGAACTCTGAATGTTTATTTAAATTGTTGCCTGCAGACTGCAATTAACAGTGGCAAGCTACATGCGTCCCACATCGTAATGTCTGCACATTTATTCAACTGGAAAGGTCAGATGGACTTCGGCCTAATTTTCTCTCTTCAATAGCTGAGAATCCAAGCATTTGTTTGGCAAACTGAAATCAATGGCACTTTGTGGAGCTTTCTTTTAAATACAAAGCAAATTAAATTCCGAGGTGTCATTTGGGATATAAATATATTCTAATTTTAATATGGATATTTGAAAGTATATGCTACCCATTGTTCCATTGACCTGGACTAAAAAAATGGATGAATCAAAATTACCCAATTTCTCTTCATCACTCTAGTTTCATAGAGCTCAGAAGGTTGTATTTCATCAGGATCTATTAATCCACTTTCCCAGTATTATTACAGAAATAGAGTAAACATAATTGTGAGCTTGATACATTGCATAAAAGTACGTTTTTTAGGCTGTACAGTGGCATATCCATCTAAAGCAGTACTGGACTAAGGTCCAGAATCATTTTTAATTTCATTTTTAATTTGACATTTTAAGCATTTAGCAGGCACTCTTATGCAGAGCGACTTACAAGATGTGCATAAATACATGGTAGGAACAATCATAGTTCGCGGGAGATCAGTGCAGTAATACAGCGATAGACATCATTGCAGGAAGCTGCGTACCATACCTGTAACACTGGGAAGGAAAAGGTTAGTCTTTTTTATTTTTTTATTTATTTAATGGAGTAAGCAGGGGTATATAGTGTTGAGCAAGTAGGCAGTGGTGATGACAATTGGCTAGATGTACAGAATTCAGTGGTAGTGGAGTCTGAAAAGGTGGGTTTTGAGTCTCTTGCGGAAGATCGCAAGTGATTCTGCGGTCCTGACCGATTCAGGGGTCAGGACAGAGAAGAGAAGAGACAAGACCATGAGGAGTGGCTGCCAGGCGGGATGGGGCAGTCAGTTTGCCAGAGGAGGCGGAGCGGAGGGGTCTGGCTGGGGTGTAGGGAGTGATGAGTGACTGGAGGTATGGGGGAGCAGTACCTCTAGCTGCTTGAAAAGCAAGCACCAGTGATTTGAATCTGATGCGTGCTGTGATGGGGAGCCATTGCAGCTGGAATCAGAATCAAATACTGTGCAGCAGGTCAGAATCAAATACTGACCGTGTCAGTGTTGACTGGCGGGCAGTCCCATGGGATGGCTTGTAATTGATTGTAGCTTTGCCTGGAGAGGGAGGGTTTCAGTCAACAGGGTCAGGCATGCTTGCTAATGTGGACAGGTCCTTAAAAGGGATAGGCTATAGTTACTTTACCTTTTCTTGTTTAATATACCTTAAATTGAGATTACCAATTATTTCAAGCTGTCTGTCATATGCCAACACATGAATGAAATGCAGGAAATGTGTTTTGTTTGATGGCCCTTACAAAGATGATAACTCCAATCAAATCAAATGTACTCAATACAATGCCCTTAACAAAGGAATGGTGACCAACCACAAAAGAAAGCAATGCAAAATCATAAATATTACATTAAAAAAGTACGAGAAGGAGGAAATGATCCAAACAATCACACTGAATGACAGAAATTAAAACAATACACAGGGCATATGACAAACCCACTGTATACCTAAATCACCCCTTTGGCATTTTTTACATTTTATTTTCTTACTTCATGGAATCAAAGTTGATTTAATTGGGATTTCTTGCCACTGATCAACACAAAATACTATATAATGTCAGTTAAAAAAACTAAAGCTTGTTGTTAATTACAAATATAAAACATGATAATTGATTATATATGTATTCACCCTTCTTGGATTAGAAATATTTGGTAGAAGCACCTTTAGCTGCAATTATAGCTGTGAGTCTGTTTGAGTAAGTTAGTACATCTGGACATTGCAATTTTTTCACATAACTCCTTTATACAATTGCTTGAGCTCCACCAGGTTGGATGGGGACCAGTTTTGAACAGCAATTTTCTAATCATTCTCAATGGGATTGAGGTCTGGGCTTTGACTGGGCCACTGCAAGACATTTTTTGTTTTACACCACTCCAATGTGGCTTTTGCTGTATGCTTTGGGTCATTGTCCTGCTGTAATATACATCTCCTAAATCCCAGGTCTTGTGCAGACTGCAGCAAGATTTCCTCCAAGAGTTGCATATATCTTGCTCCATCTATTTTGACAGGTTTTTCAGTCCCTGAAGTAGAGAAGCATTAGGTTCCCACCACCATGTTTTATGGTAGGGACAGTGTTCTTGGGATGATGTGCAGTGTTACGCTTGCTTCCAAACATAGCACCTAACTTTGATGCCAAAAAGTTCAATCTTGGTTTAATCAGACCATATAATCTTATTCCACTTTTGAGTTTGAGTCTCCAACATGCCTTCTGGCAAACTCTAGGCAAGATTTCATGTGTTTTCTTCAACAATGGCTTTCTTTTTGCCACTGTCCCTGAAGTGCAGATTTGTGAAGTCCCGGAGCTATTGTCCCAAGGACAGTTTCTCCCATTTCTGCCATGGAAGACTATAACTCTGTCAGAGTTGCCATAAGCCTCTTGGTGGCCTCCCTAACAATTGCCCTTCTCGCAAAGATGTTCAGTTTTTGAGGACAGCCTGTTCTAGGCAAATTCACAGTTGTGCCATATTCTCTCCATTTCTTTATGATAGACTTAACTGTGCTCCAGGGGATATTCAAAGTCTTTAAGATGTTCTTATATCGTTCCCCCAAAATGCTTTGAAAAATCTTTTCTCGGATTTGCTGAAAATAATTTTATTAATTAACCTTATTTGTACACAGGTGGACTCCAATCAAATAATTATATGACCTCTGAAGACAATTGATTGCGATTTAATTTATTTAGATGTCTTAGAAAAAGGGGTGAATACTTATGCAATATAATTCTTGTCTGTTTTTTTATTTGTAAATAATTAACAAAAAACTTTTGAGTTGTGTTTTTATTTGACATTATATAGTATTTTGTGTTGATCAGTGGCAAGAAATCCCAATTAAATCAATTTTGATTCCATGAAGTAAGAAAATATAATGTGAAAAATGCCAAAGGGGTGAATATTTGTTATACCCACTGTATACAGATGGAGTGCTGCAGAGATGTTTGTCCTTCTACCAGGTTCTCCCATCACTGCAGAGGAACTCTGAAGCTCTGAGTGGCCATTGGGTTCTTGGTCACCTCCCTGACCATGGCCCTTCTTGCCCGGTTACTTAGTTGCTTTCAATGCTTTAGCAATGTTTTTATACCCTTCCCCAGATCTATGCCTCAACACAATTCTATCTCGGAGGGCTATGGAGAGTTCCTAGGACTTCATGGCTTGGTTTTTACTCTGGCATGCACTGTCAACTGTGGGACCTTATATAGACAGGTGTGTGCCTTTCCAAATCATGTCCAATCAATTGAATTTACCACAGGTGGACTCCAATCAAGTTGTAGAAACATCTCAAGGATGATCAGTGGAAACAGGATGAACCTGAGCTCAATTTTGAGTGTCATAGCAAACGGCGTGAATACTTATGTACATGTGATATTTTATTTTTTTATTTTAAATACATTTTTCACTTTTTCATTATGGGGTATTGTGTGTAGAATTCTGAGAAAAAAAATGAATTTACTCAATTTTGGAATAAGGCTGTAACATAACAAAATGTGGAAAAAGTGAAGCGATGTGAATACTTTCCGGATGCACTGTATACATGATGTAGTTAAGACAGGACATATAATCTTAATAGAGTTCTTATAAAGATTGCATGGTACATTTGATCAAACATTTACTGTGTTTATATTACAGAGACCTATTAAAGCAGACCTTTATTCAGTTGTGAAAAACAAAAGGCTTTGCAATTGAATTAATTCTTGTGGAAGTCTGGAGGCCACAGACAACATAATAAGGGCAGTCTACTGATAATGGATAGACTAAAAGTTGGAAATATTTATATTTGTTTAACAGGTTATATTTTAGTTCCAATACTATCTTTGTCTGAGGCAAACTCACCTGATGGAAAGGTTCTGGAGATTACATAAATATATTTGTTTAATATTATTACTTAATGGGCATAAAGATCTTCTTGAACCCATGCACCCTTGTTTTGTCCAATAATGGTGTGGTGTCAATTTTCTTATTTTTTCTTTTTTTTTTTTTTTTACAGCTCCAATACTATACACACTGGTTATAGTATTCACCTTGAATCTGCACAGCCAATACCATAAAAGCAACATGATCTAAACAAGAGCTAAATATTTACATCTGACAGTTTCTCTGTTTCTTTATCCACAATGCATTGTCTTTATCTATTTTATTGCATTGTTAAACATGCTAGACATAGGCAACACTTTTGGCTTTTTTGTTAGCCAACCTCTGATAGTTCAGCCTAAGATGTTTTTAAAATATCTGGAAGTACTTCAGGAATGTCAAAGAACAAAGTGCATCCTTGAATAATTTGAAGAAGAGGAACAATAGCCTAATCTATAATTTAGTGTTTCTGTAAATATGGATAACCCATAAAACATAGTATGAGATGGAATTCAAAAGAAGACAAGAGGGGCTAGCCTGCTATCTCATTTGATTTTAAAATATAGATTAGTCCTCTGGATTATTGTTATAGAGAAAACACTGTAGATAGAAAGTAAATTTACCTTGAATGTTGAAAACCATGCCAGATTATTTGAAATACAACATTCCTTATACTAGACAGTCAAATAATCACATTGTTTCCTACTCAGAGGGAGAGGTGAGGGCAGGAAGTATAGATTATAGATGATGGATTTCTTTGATATGGTTATACAGGTTTGAATCCCAGGTGCCTGTTGTTGCACCATTGAGCAAGGTTCTTAACATTGCTATTGCTATTTTTTAAACATCCACATGTATAAATGGATAATGCATAAAATGTAAAGGTGCGTCTGCTAAACAGATACTGTAACACAGCTGTGAGCTTTTTCCAAATAAACTTCAGAGCATGGTTCAATGACCTGTTGGCGAAACATGCTTTAGCGCAATATTAAGTGTGGACACAAGCTAAGTCAGAGCATTTAGAACCATGTTCTCCATTGGCCTTTGGTTTCCTGAGAGTGTTTCAAACTTGTGCGACGCCACAGTTCAGGCTGCCATGATTAAAGTGAACAGGTTTGGTATCCTAACAGGTGGAGAGGACCGCAGCTGGATGCTTTATGACCCCTCTGTCCTGAGAATGTAGTGATCATGGATCAGTCGAGAGGCTACGCCCATCCTTTATACCACTTAAAGGTAAATGACATTAGTCGTCTGACATATACAGATGCCATGAACCAGCAGAAAGGGTCCTCTTCATGAGAAATGTAAAAGTCATCACTCCTCAACACCAATCTCATTCATATTTGAACAGCATTAACAGCATTGTGGGTGGATGAATGAGAATGTAAAATGCAGCAAAAGGATTTGGTTGGACTATTAAGTCTATAAATCAGCATCGCAAGGACGGTTTTGGTAAAGGGCCAAACGCTTCCCACCGGGTTAATTTTCAAATTCGTCCTGGCTTTTTCCATAAACCTTAATCTCAACACAATAGGGGTACATTTACATTTGAAATATGGCTGCTTAATGCAGTACTATATTTAAACCCATACAGTGGTTTGAATTACTGATCTCAAGTCCCCCATAAAACCTTGAATATATTTTGAAATATTTCCCTCTAAAAGAGCTTGAAATCTGCCTCACTCTCCTTGTGTTAAGCTGACACACTGTAACACATTATGGCTCGCTTTCACGAGCATGCTGGTTTATCACCTAGCTGCTGCACTTCAAATTTACAGCTGAAATCCTCTGTCAATCTGAAAAAAGGTCAACAAAGTTTGAAAAGTTTTGTGGTTGTACTTATTACACTTTCATGGGATAAACCCGGAATGTTTAATGGTGTCAGGCGTTGTGCCCAGACTTTAAAAAAAATATTTTTTCTTAATGTATGAAATACTTTGGTCTGAATTCAATCAACATTTGTCCATAGTTCATTTGTACTTAATTGTGAGTCAAAGATAAGGACGAATGTTGATTGAATCCTGGCCTTTATCTTTTTTCCTCAGCATGTTAAAAGTAGTTTTCCTCGTATTATTATAATTCCTTTGTTTTCCATTAGATTTATGAATATGCTTGTATTAGCACATTCCTCTCTGTTCTTTACACCTCCTGTACAGTTTCCCCCTGGATGACTGTACATGCAGCGTTGTATGACTAGACTCTAAAAAGGATGGGAGTGTTAATTGAATCATTAATTTCAGCCATCAATGCTGCATTGCTCCACAGGGGGAAGCACAAGGATGAGCAAACAGTAAAATATCCCTTCAAGGTTATTTCAAAGGAGCCTAAACTATTTTTCCTCAGTCAATTTCAGAATGGCATTCTGTTCTGGTGTGACTTACCTTCAGATGATTGATTAAATTTGATGTATTAAAGTTCTTACCAATACTTCCTCCACTAGAAAGGTGTGCACCACACACATTGCAAATAGCCATTGTATTTTCTTTCTCAGACACTTTGTAGTAATCCCACAGTGCTGACATTTTTCAGTCAAGGCTCTCCGTTATGTTGAACAGTAGTTCATTCAAACAATATGACTTTTGGCCGGCTCATATTTTTTGCATCACTATCGGTCCCATCTATGGTCATAGTAACCCTATTTTTTCCCAGATCTCGCAGATGCGCATTTGCCGCTGAAGTGGTAAGTTTCAAAGATGAGCTGGTAACCCTAACCATAACCCTAAGTGTAAGACAGCTGGACATTTACGAAATTGCTAACTGTCCTCTGTCACCGGGGTATTATTATACACCGTTGACATCTTTTAGCTAAAATAAGATGTGAGAATGTCACTCCCATCATTTTTTTCCCTGCAAAATTGGTCTCCAGTGGAGAGAAGTAACTACTCCATTTAAATAGAGCTTTATATGTTAATATATCCATAACTTGCATAATGCGGCTATATTAAAACCAAGTTGTGTGGCTATGTGATCTTTATTGCAGAAATTGCTAAAAGGCTAGCAGCTAGCAGGTTGTTAAATTACTATGAACTGTAAACCAGTTCCTAAAGTAACTGTGTTTCAATGTTGTCAGGGGACATACCCAGCAAGCAAGCACCTATCACACTGCCAGTTTTCCAAGTCAGCACTAAATGGTCCGCTAGCAGCAGAACCTTTCACTAACTATTTTTACTTATATTAACAGATGATCCTCATCTTGACTGCCTCATCTCGACTCGCTAGCAGACCACTGTAGTGCTTGCCAACTGGGTAGCTAGCTAGCTGTATCAAGTTAAATGCACTTTCTGTTTAAATGTTAAAACGTTACTATTCATACTGTCAGACAGCAATTACATTATTACTTATAATTTATATTGCTGCCTGTATTGTGTTGCTATTGTAATAATATTGTAAGTAGTGAGGGTGCACCGGATATATCTGTGAACTATCGGTACCGGCCGATATTTGCATTATTGACGGCAATCGGCTTATCGCCGAAAAAATCTAATTTACCAATGGCAGTGGCCGATAATTATCCATCAGTTTGTGTTGCATCAATCTAGTCTAAATGTTCAAATGTTCAAACTGTAACAGCAGCGTCTTTTATTTACAGGTTAAACTGACTGAAACCACGCCTAATTTACTCCTCTGATGATGCTGACTATTGACTAGCTATTAGGGGTGGGCGATACCACAAAATATGGTTTCGATCCGATATCAAGTAATACCTGGGCCAGGATCACCCCGATCCATTTTATTATTAAAAGCGGCGAATGTACTTTCATGTAAGGGAGAGCAATGTGTCATGATTTATGAGGTGAATGCATCATTAATAGGCTACTTCTGAATACATTATCATTACCACCAAATGATTTGCCAAACATTAAGCATTTCTTTTTAGGTTCTTTTCAGGTTTGAGGTATTTTTTTTTCAATTCCATTAAATTAATTAATTTAGATAACACGTTTGAATGTCTGAATATATTATTTGGATGTCTAAATATAGTGTGGCTTTACTGAAGCATATTGTTAGCTATCGGTCTAGCTCTGCTCAGAACGCAGTTGCGAGGGCAGAATAGTAAAATACCATTGTCCCACGCCATGTGACAATCCCTGGACAGGAACAGAGCAGTCCTGACACGAGTTGATTTTTTTGCCGGTCCACAGACCGGATTTAAATTAATTGAAACAGACTTATTTTTTCCCACACGGGACAGAGAACAAGCACCGGTAGGGTAAAATAAAATACACAAAAACATAAACACTTTACCCTAGTTGACGCGAATCTTTCGGGTCAACTAAAACTGAAAACACCAAAACCAAATCAAACAATATAGAACCGCCACTTTCCAGCTGGTTCAACTTTCAGCTGTCTTTTACTTTTCTTGCACTTTTCTTTTCGCTCCTCGGTCTCCTACGTCTCCGCTTCCTGTTTCCAGCCACCTACTGAAGAGAGCAGAGCAGTTTTAAAGCACACAGATGTGATTATTAGATACAAAACCGGTGTGTGCGTTGGCTGCTCTGCCAGTAGGCGTGGCCGCTAATCGCCCTGATTAGCTGCCGAAACCGACGCCTTCCACAATCATATTTACTCCGAGGCTCAAGAATGATTGAGAACACGGTGTTGCATACACACTGCAGGCTGCCGTTTATACAACAAAGTTAAAATAGAGACATCTATGTCCAAGGCCTAAGAACAGGGAGGAGAGCTTGCACAACAAACTTTTTAACTTCTCAAAAAGAACAAACTGAATGAACTACGGTAAGACTCGCGTGCCTAACTTAAAAGACTACAATTCCCAAACACCACTAAGAGTCACTCACGAATAGTGGGCAGTACATAGCCTCATTCACGCTGTTCAGATGCGTCTGCACGGCTGCCATATTGGAGCGGGCAAGATCCGTGTCTAAACAAATGTATGTGTATTGAGAGATGCAGACTTTCCCTGATAAAATCTACTGTAACTCGCTTAATTCTCAACCACTTTTCGTGAAATTTGGCTTGTTATAAATGTGAGACATTTCTACATGTTTACGTGTTTTTTTATACAGATTTAGTTTTCCTTTGAATAATTTTACTTCAATTAAATTTTATATTTCTCACGTTTATAACAAGCCAAAAGTAACCTCACGCAACTGACTTTCGTCTGGACTAAACTCGGTTTGTCTTCAAGGCTGGCTGTGTTTTTTGTTGGTTTGAAAAAGGACAGAACAAATTTTGGAACTAGTCTCCACTACGCAACAACGTTATAGCCTAATCGTCAATCATCAACGTTGGTAAATTAGCTGCGGTTGATCGTTGAAATTACGATAACAGTGTAAAACTACCCCTGATCTCTGTCCATCTAGCTAAATTGTCCATCTAGCTAAATTGTCTTCAGCACTGTCTACTTGTTCAACACTATACTCTTTACTAAAAAAAAAAAAAAAAAAAAAAAAAAAAAAAAAAAAAAAACTGTACATTTTGTAAAATGTAAAATACCTTTTCCTTCCCGGTGTTACAGGTATGGTACGCAGATGCCTGCAATGATGTCTATTGCTGTATTCCTGCACTGATCTCGTGCGCTAACTGTGATTGTTCCTACCATGTATTGATGCACATCTTGTAAGTCGCTCTGGATAAGAGCGTCTGCTAAATGCTTAAAATGTAAAAAATGTAAAATGTAATGTAAAATGCGCTTATCGCCGTGCGGTGCTGTTTTTTGTTGACACTTTCAAGTGAAGAAAATGTCGGCTGTGTGGGCCCATTGCAAGGTGTCAGAGAAAGACAACCGATTTGCTATTTGTAACAAATGCTCCAGTGAGGTTTCAAGAGAATGCAAGCCAAGCCAGAATTTTAATACGTCAAATCTGATCAGCCATTTACAATATGTGAAAGAATGTTACAACAAAAGCTGTTCCATACATTTGTATGATTGAATTGTGCTCACTCAAAAGTATAATGAAAAGTTTTTTTTTTTTGCCAGGGCACAAATAGGATCATAAATAACAAATTGTCGGTATTGGTATCAGCCAATTGTGTTATTTTAATTATGGGTATTGGTCCAGAATTTTCATATCGGTGCATCCCTAGTAAGTAGTGGAGTGATATGATTTAAAAAAATCAGGTGAACAGGTAAAATGTCATAGGTGTTACTATATTGGGGAATATAGCAGGGATTGGAAAGCCTCTCGGCCAGTCACAATGCTCAATCTTACCTATCCATTTTATAACATGGGGTAAAGATGACAGCTCATTACCACTTAAGTAACGATTGCCTTCTAAGGGTGTGGATGCACCCAAACCACACGAGGAAAATGTGCCCCACACCATTGCAAAATCACCAGAAGCCTCCATTGCTGGAACACTGTAGTGTTTCCATTTTCTTTTCACTACCCCTAGCCAGTATAAATATATGTGACCACATCTCTTAAATAAATATTCATAATGAGCTAGCAAGTAAGCTTCAACAATGGCAGACATATTTTCTACTGTTAATCACACAGAGCTTAACATCTGGCCAGCATATAAAGCCATGACGCCGGAAGTGGGGGGGCCACGGGTCCATGCCTCCCCTCCCCTCACACACTTTTGGGATGTCACAACTGTGCGCCCTGGCCCCTGCATTTTGATATCACAAACATGAATCCCTTACTATTCCAATTCACTGACTGAGAGTAGGCTAAAGCGCACAGTAGCTGTTGTTATCTTGTGGATCCCTCTGGTGCTCAACTTTATGTAGTTCACATAATCAGCAGCCTCAAATTACATCTGATGCCCCTCCCATAAAATAAAAAAATGTCTTGATTTTGTGATAGTCTTGAGGCAACTCTTTGTTTTAACTTTTTTGTTGCCATATTCGATACATTGATACTTACATTTTAAATTTTAGGCATGTAGTAGATGCTCTTATCCAGAGCGATTTACAAGACATACATTTATACATGGTAAGATTAATCATGGTTAGTGCAAGAGATTAGTGTAGTAATGTAATGTACTTCATTACTAGTAGGCTAATAATAATTATAGCCATCAAATAAATCTAGGTCTTTTGCATTGCAGCTTCGAGATGTAAAGTAAGACTCATTTTATGTGCCTTGTTAGCTATGAATGCATTTTGGAAACCCACTTAAATGAATTATTAATCTTTAAGCTACTTTAAGATCCATAGATCATGTTTATTGATAATAAAATAAAGAATCTTGGAAATAGGAGATTATTTGCTTAGAGAGAAAAATAATCAAATTAGATCAATCAAATTGGCCACATTTATAGTAGATTTGTTTTCCATCAGACAGATGTGAGTGTAAATTGTTCATTTAACTGTTATCACTGAGAGTATTCCAGTAATGAGTATGCTTATAGTGAACTCTAAGCTGTTATTGCACCTGTCTAATAACATCCCCTCTACGATGTTTCATAACTCAGTCTGATCCAGTTTTCCACTGCCAAAAGGCTTGTATTACTCATTGAATAACTGAAGAAATATGTTTTAGTGCTACACAGGACTCTGTCCATCACCACAGTCTTAATAATGGGGTTTTACACAATTCCCAATGGAATATTTCACTTAAACTGAGTCTGAAAGGCTTCTGTATCTGCCGCTGTCAGTTGTGCCATTTTCTTTCTTCACTGAGACTTATCAAAACATCAGAAGGCTTTTTATTTGCTTATTTTTTTTCATCTCTTCAACCATGGAAGTGGACATTTTAGTCAAGATGGTTTATTATTGCACCATCTGTAAGTGCACGGAAAAGCTTAATGCTGGAAAAAGTTACTCTTGAAAGTGTTCCAACCTGAAGTCCAGATTATTATAAAATATATGGGTGAGTGCAGTAGAATACTTTCATTTAATTGATATGTAGAAATATAATTAATGGCTTTAATGGTTTGTGGGTGAGGCCTGCTGAGGTCTCAATCACATGAGAATATGAATAAGGAGGGAAGGAAGAAGGGTGGAGCAGGGTGTGATTCTCCATCAGTGGAGGGGAAGAAGGGATGAGAGGAGGGGCACGGATGGAAGGTCAGGAGGATCCTTGATGCAATCGCAGTATTCAACAACAAAACAATATTTCGTTTAATTTAATCATTGTCAGATAATTTGCTGTTAGTCTGGTCTGTTGGCTAAAAAATCAGGACGCGGCAGATTAAAGCATCAAAATGAGCTAAATTGGCATTCCTCTGATTATGTAAGCAATCTACTGTATAAAGGGTGCCCATTGGAAATTCAAGCAGAAAGCCAGATATTATAAAAATTCAAGATGGCAGCCAAATGGACGCCTTTCATCCCTAACATTATAGAATTATGACTACAATTATGAATATTGAATTATGAAAAGAAATAATTTAATAATACCATGAAAGTCACTTCAGAATAACTTAAACCGAAGCAAGGTTGCACCATTATTGTGTTTTTCACTCTTTTTGTTTAATGCCCACTACAGTGACATTGTGCTGTACCTAATAAACCAGCGTCCTGGCACCGACATTTTGAGAACAAAGAGACTGACTTATGCAACCACACCTCCATGTAGGTGCCCAAGTATTAACTGGTTAATCTAAATCCCTTTTCTGATAGTGCATGCTTTTAGGCTTGTTGACGAAATACTTGTCTATTTCACCATTTTATTTGAATGCTGTAATAGTACTGCCTGTATCGGGGGAATATTTTCCATGGAGAAAGACTTCTATACAAGCTCATTGACAGACTATACAACTCATAGAGAATACACATGTATCTCTCCAGCAAATCAAAACAGGATGACTTCAGATCAAGGAGTTCAAATTTACATTTGGCCATGGAAACAAATGCTTGTGTCACATCTGGATAGGATTTCCATGATGCTCAAGCTGACTTATTTCCTTTGCCAAGGAACTGTGTTGTGGTATCGCAACTTATAAATGAGTGGAAGCCTGGTAAAACATTTTTCCAGGCTTCGCACCGATGGTATTGATGTGGATTTCTTGCCAATACTAAATGCAACCCATAGATTAAGTGTGGGATATTCCAAATTAAGATTGAAGAACAAACCCGCAAGAATGACAATTATACCTGTGACGACTGTTCATATGAGTATGTAGAAGTTTCAACATCAAACTCATCATGTAGCTAGTTAGAACCTAGAAACCTATCAAACTGTTAGCTGATTTGTATATCAGCAAGCCTCCCCACAACCAAATGTGGTCCTGGCATTCTCTGCTAAAGCTAGCTAGCCAACGTTATCAACCTTATTGCTATGTTGTTTATGTATGGATCACCTTATCTGCCTTTTATATTGTAGTGGGGTAAGGTTCTCAAGGATTGAACCCAAGCTCCTAGTGCTAGTACAATATGCAAGACACCGCTTTTACATTGAAAAATCTGTATAAACACGGATGTTGAATCCATTGAATGCAGACACCTCAGGCATACGGTGTTATATTGAAGATTTAAAAAATATGTACAGATTCATATGGTTAAAATAGTTTTAATTTGTTTAATAGTTTTAATTGAAAGATCTTTTTTTATCTTAAATACTATTCTTTTTCTAGCCTGCTGTATTTGGCCAAAAGTGTAATATTATGCAAATTAAGTTGTTTTTTTAATTTATTTTTAATTTTTTACTATTTTACATAGTGGTGAAAGAACTAGGTGTATATTCAGTTTTTTCAGTTTAACATTATGAATAGACACAATTTCATGATTTGTTTTTAATTAACTGTCAGATTCTTATTAAATGTGACACTGCTTCACACAACCTGTGACATGGAAATATTTTTTAGATTGTTGGGAAAGACTTCTCACATGCCAGGATTAAAGAAAGAACACAAGGATTTGGTGTTCTGCTGTAATCCCTGACTGATCCATTCAGCCATTTACAAACAGCTCCATTGTGCTTAAGAACAAGTCACTGCATTAACCTAAACACAGCCCAGAACACAATCCTGAATTGTTTAATAGGAAAAAAATGTTTTGGGTGACCTATAATGGAATGCAAAAAATAATGATTTAAAAAAAGATTATTCTGAGAATCTGATACATAAAAACACCCTTAAAACTAATTTATATACTGTACAAAATAAGCATGTATAACAACATTCTTGTGGATTAAGTCTTGAGTGAGGGACAATACAATAATGTAAAATATATTGCTTTGCAAGGGGACTGTATGACAACACTTTAAACAGTAGTACAGATGTGTATGGAACTGTTACGACCAACAGTCATATTTCCCCAGCCAAATAAAAAATGTAATTGATATTCATAAGGCATAACAGAAGATTGCCATTTAGATCAACAAACAGTAAACTACTATAATCCAAAACTCTTTAGACCATATTACGCACCAGTGAGACCAGGCACAACAAAGAAGTGGGTACAAAGCATTGCACAGCTCCCGGCGATTATGAAGCGAATGTGAAAATGTTCAAAGGCCTAGAATGTACGACATCTCTGTCATTTGTTCTCTACTCCACTACTCCAATCCTCCCCAAATATCATCAAAGCAAAATAGCGTACTCGTAGTGATATTTGTAATTACCCAAAATAAATATAAATAAAGAACTAATACTTTATTTCTACAGATATACATTATGTAATGCAGAGACTAAGGTGGAATGGAAGTTGGGGTAGGAATGGAGTAGGGGAAGGGGGATTAGGAAGCAAAGGGGGGGAAAGGAGAAAATACAAATAAAAAATCTGATACGTCATTTCAGTTTGCAGAAATGCATTAGTCAAAAGAAATATGGCTTTCCCTGGAACAAAATGAAAGACTGAGACATCGTAATTAGAAAAGCATGGCTGGGAAACATTGCTTCACTGGGTTGGCTATTACCTTGAATGCAATGATACAAACCAAGTTTGTGATTTTAGCAGAGCTTGTGCAGTTTCTGTCACAACTTCAAAAATCATCACGGGCTGCACAGCGGTTGCTAAGAGACTACTGAGCTGAAATGTTATTACTGGGTTTCATACCAGTATTTGGGTTGGACAGATAATTCTAATAAAAAATAATGCTCTCTGCTCAGTGTTATAAAGTATATACTGTATATATATTTATCTCTTTTATAGTTGTTGTTTTTGTTGTGATGTTGTCTTTTGGTAGATGACATTATCCAAGGTAAATTAAAATACACAAGAAAATAATATATGTTATATATATATACTAATATATATATATATATATATATATATATATATACACTACTGGTCAAAAGTTTTAGAACACCCCCATTTTCCAGTTTTTACTGAAATTTAAGCAGTTCAAGTCCAGTGAATAACCTGAAATGGTACAAAGGTAAGCGGTAAACTGCCAGAGGTTAAAAAAAAAAGTTTAGGTTACCAAAAACTGAAAAATAATGTACATTTCAAAAGGCCCTTTTCAAGGAACAAATAATGGGTTAACGTGGGTTAACAGTCACTCTGTGCAAGACGCTGACTCTGGATTCAGCAAAAGAGCCCCAGACCATCACACTTCCTCCTCCATGTTTGACAGTTGGTGTCACACACTGAGGAACCATCCTTTTGCCTACTCGACGGCTTACAAAAATCTTAAAAAATTTCAAGATTTTTTATTCATCGGTCGATAAGACCTCCTTCCAGTCTTCAGTAGTCCACTGGCAGTGCTTCATGGCTCAGGCAGGCCTCTTTTTCTTATTTTGCCATCTTCGCAATGGCTTTCTTATTGCCACTCGACCTGTCAAATCTGCAGCTCAAAGTCTTCTCTTCACAGTTGAAACCGAGACTTCCTTACTTTGACCAGTGTCAAGCTGTGGTTGAAGCCGTTGTCCTGTGAGCCACCTATCACGCAAGCTGTTGACTCTCAAAAACTTGTCTTCTGATTTTGTTGTGGCTTTGGGTCTGCCAGACCTCTTCCTGTCAGAGTTTACTCCAGTTTCCATGTGCCTTTTGATGGTGTAGGAAACTACTCACTGGCAAAAAAATGACATTATTTTTCAGTTTTTGGTAACCTAAACCCTTGGCAGTTTATCGCTTACCTTTGTACCATTTCAGGTTATTCATTGGACTTGAACTGCTTAAATGTCTGTAAAAATTGGAAAATGGGGGTGTTCTAAAACTTTTGACCGGTAGTGTATAAATACAGTACACAGCATAAATGAGTACACCCCCTCAACATAAAGATATATTTCTATTTATACCATTACAATTCATGGGAAGATGACAAAATTGAAATTCATTAAACATATACTTAATAACAACATAGAAAGATGTCATCAATATCTGTAAAATAAATAAATTAGGCAACTTTGCTTAAATCAAGGGTTGCAAAAATGAGTACACCCTTGATTAAATTAAACAAATATGTAACATTCTAGTACTTATTATGTCCTCCGTTACTTTTAAGTACTGCACTGACTCTTCTTGGCATCGAGTGTACAAGTTCACGACATATTGCCACGTCTATCCTGTTCCACTCCTGGATGATGACCTCCTTGAGTGCCTTGATGTTTGATGGGGAGTGCTGCTCAAAATTCCCCACAGGTGCTCAATAGGGTTGAAGTCAGGTGACATATTTGGCCAGTGCAGCAGTGGCCTTGGAAGAATGTTTAGGGTCATTGTCATGTTGAAAAAGTGCCCGACGACCCAGGGTGTGGAGAGAGGGTAGCATCTTCTCTTTCAAGATTTTGCTACATATGCAAATTCACGATGCCATCGATTAAGTACAATTCCCCCACACCTTCAGCACTCATACATCACCATATAAGAACTTTACCACCACCGTACTTCACTGTGGGGACCATGCACTTCTCACTGTACTCCTCCCCCTTGCGACGCCATACATTTTGGATGCCATCAGATCCAAAAAGATTGACTTTGGTCTCATCAGACCAGAGTATGGATTCCCAAAAGTGTTCACCTTTGTCAATATGGGTCTTGGCAAAGGCTGAACGAGCTTTCTTGTGCTTTGGCTTCAGCAGTGGCTTCCTGCATGGACGATAACCACGCATTCCACTTCTATGCAGTGTGCGTCTTACTGTGTGAGATGAAACAGTCACTCCAGTTTGGCTTTCCACAGCTTTTGCCAGCTCTGAAGCACTTGCTTTGCGATTCTCCTGCACTTTTCTCAGCAGAAATCGCTCATCACGAGGTGAAAGCTTACGGCGACGGCCTGAACGTTTCAGGGAGCTTGTCACAAGTCCATCCTTTTGAATTTCTGTGTCACTTTTGCTACTGTGTTCTGACTTAATAACAGTGATTTTCTAATCCTCTTGTACCCTTGTTCTCTTTTGTGCAATGAAATAATTGTATTTCTTAAGTCTCCAGACAATTCTCTCCCATGTGGTGCCATTGTTGTCAGTATTAAGTCTGAGAGTGATTCAATGGGTTAAGTATTGCTTTTAATTGTCAATCAATTACACCTGTTTGAGTGTGATGGTTCAACAGACTTATCTGCTGATCAATTGCCCTTAACTAGCACCAGAAAACATTTTATTAAGTTTTATTTTGTAACTTTCAGGAGGGTGTACTCATTTTTGCAACATTTTATCATTTTGATAAGAAAATCATATTTTTCTGTTTAGTATTGACATGTTTCATTGGTAACTGACAAACCAGAATTGCTGTAACATTACCTCATATAGGAACCCCAAATATGTCTTATTTGTAAAGAGAGATAGCTGAATTTGTTAGGTTTCAGAGGGGGTGTACTCATTTATGCTGTGTACTGTATATATATATATACTGTATATATATACCACAAATATTAATTAGAGCACAATACAGAAACCCTACATGGTTTATAGTATGGGGTTCAATGAACATCAAAAGGGAATGGAAAACATGTTCTATATTCTCATTTCGTCTCTTATGATCCATAATATTGGTGGCAGTCATGCAGTATTTCTTGGAATTTAAGCTAAATAAAAATAAAAATGAATTTCATTCTAATTAAACCAAGCTTCCGAGTCTGGTCCGCCTGAGCTAATAATGTATTAGATAAATAAATGGAGGGTTTGAAGTTCTCACACACACCTCTGGAGGATCCAGATCTCAATTAACAAGTTCCACTGCCCCCAGGGCCTGCTGTTGAGATTCAGCGGAAAGATTAGGGGGGAGGGAGGGGGCTCCTCCCACATGGTGAGGGTTTATGCATAGCTTGTTAAAGCCAGACTCCCAAGGAGTGCAGGGGAAATGACTGGACTTATTTCCCATAAGGCTTCATTGTATATCTGCTCTGCTTTTAATTATTAGCTGTGAAGCACAAACCTGTGATAGGCTTACTTGTGTGGTGCTCTAGAAGCACTGCACAGCCTTTGGAGACGATGTGTCAGTTTGTGTTTAAAGGAGAGAAGCCCTGCTTGTGTAGACCATGTCATTTGTATAGATCGACTCGGAAAATGAGCTTTCATGTTTAAACAATTTGGAAAATCTCTTACACCTAAGCTTCATGTGAATATCATATGCTGGCCATTCAAGGACAAATGTTGGAGGCTTTTAATGGGTTATATGATTCTTGTGTAGTTGTTATGCCATTTTTATTTATTTTTGTATCTTCATGGAACTGAATCTTGCTTGATCTTGATATGCTATGTAAGGAGAAGATGATATCAGGGCATCATTCCATGACATTAGTTGTATAGTTTAAAATAGCTTAGATTCCAGATGACGTTGTTCAGATATTATTACATGCTATATCAATTCATTTTTTAGGTGTTTTTTTTACAGCCTGGTGCTGTAATAACACCAATCCTCCAGAAGGTGTCTCCATCTCTCTAACAATTTCCAAAATGGCTTTCCAGTGCCCTTTTAACTTTATAGGAATTTAAATATGCAACATAGACCTTTATTAGCAAACACTGAAAGAAAGAATGAGTATTGAGGGTAGGGAGGTACACACTGCCCTGATGGAAGATATCAGGACAAAGTATAATAACACCAGTAAGGATATCGCAAATAAATACCTTTTAGAGCATAATGTTATTAGACATGGTTTGGCACAGTCAGGTGTTGGAGAGGGGGAGAATAAATATACTAGTAATACTTTAAAGTTGTTTAAATGCTAAAAGCATACAAATATATTTTTGGAACAGGAGGCTGTCATGTTTAGGGGGTTATGACATTGTTGGCATTACAGAAACATGGCTTGGTGCAGTGCATGTTGATGAATATAATGTAGAGGGGTACAAACTGATTAGGAAGGATATAACAAATAAAAGAAGTGAGAGTGTGGCCCTTTATGTGAAAGAAAATCTAAATGTGCAGGAAACTTAACTCCATTCCTTGTGAGGACATCTGGATTGGACTACTGGGAGAATATCTAAGGGCCTTAATATAGGAGTGCTATAAGCCACCAGTTTAGGACCGGAACATAAATAATATGCTCTATGGAAACATAAAACAAGCTTGTCAGGAAGGAGAGGTATTAATAATGAGTGACTTCCATTACCCCTTTATTAATTGGGAAGTAGTGTCAGGTCAGGGTAAATGTGAAGACAAGTTTTTAGATGTTGTGATGATCAGTGATAAATGAATGAAAAAGATCTATTGCCTGAATCCATGTTAGGATTCTGGCCAATCTCTCGGTCGGCCGCAGGAGGGCGACATAGCTCCCTTTTTTGTTTTTGGTTTACTCTGTTTCGTTTTCCCCAGTCGCCCCAGAACTTTCCATCCTGAACAGTTTCTAGGTCCCCCGGTGATTATCACACACACCTGTCCCTCATTTACCTCATCACACAGTATTTAGCCCAGTCTCACTCAGTCATCTTTGCCAAGTTTTGGGTCTCTGTGTCTTGAGTTTACTCCTGCCGGTTTCACTTCTCTACGCTCTCTCGAACTTTTTTCTAGTAGTTTAATGTTTTGTGTCTCTACACTCGAACTGTTTTCTTGTTTGTTGTTTTCTTTAGTTTAATGTAGTTTTGTGTCTCTACACATTTAGATTTTTCTCGTATTTTCTTGTTTGTTGTTTTGTTCATTTGTTTTTTGATCTCTTGTTGTTTGTCCCTCCCAGTTTAGTTAGTTTTCTTTTTTGTTAGCCCCCTATTTTTGCTTTTTTTGTCCCCTTTTCTCCCTCTCCCCATCATACCTGGGTATAACAATCCAGTAGTTCAAATGACATTGTTTAAGGTTCAGCACTCTGTATATAATTAATACAAGTGGTATTATGTATTATGTGCCCCTCACTTATCCTACATGCAAAATATATTTATTTGATTTAATATGATAATTAATTAAAAGTTCAAAGTTGATAGGCAGAGCAATCTGGTGTATCAACTTTAATCAAAATATACAACTCACAAATAAAAGCTGCTTTATTAAGTTACAACACTAAGAGAAAGACAAAATATTCAACGTCAAATCTACAGATGTAGGCTTACTATCTTAACAAAGATTAAATCCTAGACATAAAATGTAGTAATCACGAAAGAGATGGAATGGGAGAAAATTATACCAAACCAAGTGTCTCTCTCCAAAACAAATGCAAAACACATGCAGCCAGGAACAAAGCAAATGAGCACAAGGTGTCAGCGGGGACCAGTTCTCCCTAGAACCCTAGAATTGCCAGACTGAATTAAACTGAACCCAAGTCATCACCCAGGACAGATTTTAAGTGTTTGAGGAATGGGGATGGCGGCTTTTGAACGTGCATGATTAATTTATGATTTGGGGAAGGCACGGCGCAGCCCTGGTTCAGACCCCTTTTTATATTTTTATTTTGGGTAACTTAATACCACAAGACATTTTTTCAAGGTCGCCATTGATATGATCCTTTCATGGTGTGCATTGTGGTAACTCCAAACATCAATAGGGTCTAGGGAAGACAGCTTGGTTTATACAAAGATTATGGTTGAACTGATGTTTGGAGAAAAGTAATATGCTCAGGCAAGGAATATTGCTACCATGTGACAAGGCCAATCGTGACACATTGGACCTCTGCTTTTCTCTTGTGTGCCTGACATAGGTAGAATCCAAAAATTGTGGTGTGCGACATAGTTCAACATGGACCATGCTGGCACAAAACCTGCATGCCTAGAGGCCCTGGTTTCATCCAAGCAGTAATAAAAACCTGTCAATCATGACACCAGGGAAGCCCACGTTTGTTTATGAGCATTTAGGTAGGCCATATTCTGTTTGCCTGGGCAGGATCATAAAATGCATTGACCTTTCTGACAATGTGGTTAATGACAGTTTTTTGGTGCAATCTGTTATTTAATCTATGAGAAGGAGTTCAATTCTGGATCTTGTTTTGTATTATAATCCTGTCAGAATTTCTAGCTTAGAGGTAGTGGAACTACTTGGGACAAGTGATCATAGTACAGTCACTCTTAATATTTTTTATGAGTTAAGACCGCCTCCTCTAAATCTAGAATTATTAACTTCAGATGAGCTGAATTTTATCAAATGAGAGAAAATTTAAGGAATGTAGATTGGGTAAAACTTCTAGATTACAAAACTGTGAATGAAAAATTGAATAAATTTAAAAGACTTGGGGTCCTATTTTCGTGCCGGCGATAAGTGGCATTATGCCCTAGTGCAGGCGAATTGCCAGTTTTGTCTGTCGCAAACGGAATATTTCCTGTCTCCGCCGAGTTTGGCAATTTTGTGGTGCGCAGTGAAGGCGTTTGCGTGACTATGGGTTGGGCAGCACAATAGGGGGTGTGACAATGAACAGTCGGGCACTATGCAAGTTTGGTGTCAAATAATGAGTTTGCGTTAACGTCCAACTAGACCACCTCTTAACGCAAACGCTGGCGCTCTGTGCAATTTGGTGACTTTATTGATGCGCACATTATCTGAAATCACATGAGAATGTTTTGTGAATATTGTTAATTTTCCCCCACGTTGAGGCAAATCGTCCAATCCATGGGTAACTTGCAAGCGTAATCAATTTAGCTAAAAATGATTTCACCACAGCTTGTGGTTATTCAATGCATGGATATGAAAGACTGAAGCCAGCAGGCCATCCATCGCTACCGTTCAGTAAGATACACCTGTTAAATAAATATATGTTTGCATGCACATTGTTTTTCTTATGTGAAAGGGTTTTATTCTTTCCATTTGCACTACAGAAAATGGAGTACATAATTGGACGCCGAAGGCGATACTGTGAGTGATACTCTGGGTTTGGTAGCCGGTGTTGGCCAGACGGCTATCAGTTCGGCTGTACATGCAGTTTCTTCTGCATGATGAACATAAATGAAACAGGCCTAGTTGCAGTTGTGAGTTTGTTATTTATTCCTTTCCATTTAACAATTACATTAAGTTAGAAGAAAAGAAACGTTGTTTTTTAAGTTGGAAAGCCTACAAATAAGGAAAAAAGAGATGGTAAAATAAAACACTTTATTTTGACAATGTAGGTCTCAAAATATAAACTCAAATCATGAAAATAACAAATTAATGTGCGCCTTGTTTTCCCCCTCTGATTCGCACGTCAACTTTTCCGCACCTCCCGCATCTTAATTTGAGAAGCACTCCTGGCGCAGCGCGCAAAACTGTCATCCATGTGAGGAAATTGCCAATTTGCTATACCGTTAGCGCACTGGTATTTAAAGGGATAGAAAATATGTGTTCTGATTGGCCATTATGAAACCAAACCCACATGTATTTAAAAAAAGTTAATCAACTCAAAGTTTACAACTGCACTGGAAGTGTGCTATCGTCCTAAATCACGAAATTACCTAAATTGCGTTAGACATGCCCTAAAGCGCCACTGTCTTCGCTTTGCGTCTGCATGACCGACACTGTCCTAATTCACCAAAATAGGGCCCCTATTGTTGACGTACAGTGTAAATTCATCCCAAAATTAAGAAAAAAGAAGAAGATGAATAATCATAAGAATAAGTCTCCAGAGTGGATTAATAAATCTTTATGGGAGATTTTGGGACAAAAGAAGAGTACAGAGTAAATAAAGAGACAATTTGAAGGGAAAAAGGGTAGATTACTGCAATATTCAGACTAAGGCTAAAATATAAATAAGGACAGCAAAATGGCACTTTGAAATATTTCTTTTTTGCTTTATAATAATAAGGATATTGCAGATACCCAAAACAGTTACTTTGTTGAGAGCTTTACCAGATAAGAGGTTATAAATATGCCTAAACCTACATCCAATGTACAGAATGTCTTAGAGGACACTGATATAAGTGATGGAGAGATACTAGAAAAATTACAAAAACCTAAGACAAATAAAACAGGAGGCTCCGATGCCATATATCTTGGAGTACTCAAGGAACTCAGGGAGATTATTTATAAACCAGACATATTTTTATGCAATCCTTAAACACAGATAAATACCATATGACTGGAAGCAAGGTAGTATAATTCCAATATATAAGGAGTACAGTACTGGACAGTACTGACCAAAGGAACTATATAGTGCCCTCCAGAATTATTGGTAAAAATGAGCAAAAAACACTGAAAAAATGTATTTGTTGTTCATCAGCTTGATTTTACACTCAAATCTAACGTTAATTGAAGTAAAATTATTCAAGGAAAAAAATCCTTATCAAAAAGATAAATTTTTCTCAAAAACAAGTGTGCCAGAATTATTGGCACCCTTATAAATGATTATGAACAACATCTAAATGAAGTATATTCCCATTTATATATATATATATTATTCACCTGAGTCTTCAGGAATTCTTAAGCGGTTATCCATGACTTCCCGTTTCACTGGGGTATGAATATGAGGTGACACACAGGCCAAACTCTCTTAGTCATCCATCAACATGGGGAAGATCAGAGAATACACAAATCAAATGAAACAAAAGGTTGTTGACCTTCATAAATCAGGCAATGGCTATGAAAATATAGCTACAAGCCTGAAAATAACCATTTCCACTATTAGGGCAATAATTAAGAAGTTTAAAACAACTGGAGATGTGATTACCGTAATTTCCGGACTATAAAGCGCACCTGAATATAAGCCGCACCAGCTAAATTTAGGGAAAAAACCAAATGTGTACATATACAAGCCGCACTGGACTATAAGCCGCATTTCCTGCTGGAGCCCGCCGCTTAAAGGTGGGGGGCGTGGACCGGCCATAGAGCCCATAGAGTTTAAAGGTGGTGGACCGTAACCTGTAAAATCCATAGACTTAGAAGGCCCCCTAGTGGCCATTAGCTGTAAAAGGTTCAAAGCATGGGAAAAAAGTAGCGGCTTATAGTCCGGAAAATACGGTAATCTGCCTGGAAGAGGACACAAGTGAGGGGGATGGTTTTTTCCAAGGATCACAGTTGCAGAATTGCAGAAGTTGGTTGCATCTTGGGGTCACCAAGTCTCCAAAACTACAGTTAGACAACAACATGTCCATGCCAACAAGTTATTTGGAAGGCTTGCCAGAAGAAAGCCTCTGCTGTCATCAACCCACAAACGTAAGCGCCTGGAGCGCATGCTAAATGTCACTGTAACTTTGAGTGGAACTAGATTCTATAGTCAGATGAGACAAAGATAGAGCTTTTTTGGCAACAAACACCAGAGGTGTTTGGCATAAAAAGAGGGATGGTCACGCAGAAAATGACCTAATCCCCACTGTGAAGTATGGTGGTGGATCTGTGATGTTGTGGGGCTGTTTTACTTCCAAAGGCCCTGAGAACCTTGTTAGGATACATGACATCATGGACTCTATCAAGTACCAGGAGATTTCAGATCAAAATCTGTCTGCCTGTCAGGAGGCTAAAACTGGGTCATGGTTGGATCTTCCAGCAGGACAATGATCCAAAGCATACCTCCAAATCCACACAAAAATGGTTCACTGACCACACAAGCTTTTGCAATGGCCATCCCAGTCCCATGACCTAAACCCCACCTGTGGGGTGAGCTGAAGAGGAGAGTCCACAAACGAGGACCAGAGAGATTCTGTATGGAGGAATGGTCTCAGATCCCTTGCTATGTATTCTCCCACCTCATCAAATATTATAGGAGAATATTCTGTGCTGTTATTTTGGTAAGGGGAGGGTGCACAAAGGAGCAGGGGTGCCAATAATTGTGACATGTTTTTGAGAAAAATGTTTTGTTTTTTTATAAGGTTTTTTGGGGGGAATAATTTGACTTCAATTAAAGGTTAGATTTCTCTCATGTTTTGAGTTTAAGATCAAGCTGATGAACAACAACAAAGCAACAGCCTTTTTTGCTCATCTTCACCAAGAGAATATAAGAATAATTCTGGAGGGCACTGTAGGTCTGTCAGTTTAAATTGCATCTCATGTAAAATAGCCTACTAGAATGCATTATTAGAGACAAATTTGAATTATTCCTGAAAAATAATATCTTAGGGGATAGCCAACATGTTTTTTCAAGGGTTTGTCAAACCTTACAAACCTCCTGGACTTCTTTGTGGAAGCCACAAAGTGTTTTGACTTATGCCAGGCTTGTGATATTATATATTTAGACTTTCAAAAAGCATTTGACAAGGTACCTTCTGAGGGACTCATTGTCAAAATGAATTCAGTGGGAATTACAGGAGTTATTTCAGAGTGGGTTCATAATTGGCTGCAAGGCAGAATACAAAGAGTAATGGTAGGAGAGGTCATATCTGACCTAAGGGCTGTGGGCAGTGGAGTCCCACATTTCCTTATTTACATAAATGCGATAGTGATGTTAGTAGTAAAATAGTGAAATTTGCTAATTTAAACAAAACCCAGAAGTAGGCAGAAACATGGCCCATGATGTTCAATATTGCTAAATGTAAAGTTATGTATGGGAAATACAAATTTAAGACAGGAGTATTTTATGGGAGCAGAAAAATGTGAATGTGCTGAAACAGGGTGGAGATTTTGTAAATTAGACTGATTAGGTGTTGATTTACTAAAGCATGCTTTAATTGTGACTCTCCTCTTTGTGTGAGAGTTTTAAGAACACCTGAAAGCAGGCAGTATTTTGCTGCTAATATAGCCTAGCCTCACATTCTATAAACTCTTCAAATAATATGACCACAATAAGGAGCTAATTCTTATGTGATCTCCAATGTTTCAGCGAGCACACCTTTGCATGTACATAATATACAGTTCACAGAATACATTTCAGCAAACAAAACAAGGTTTTTACAAAGTGGATTGTTTCACCTGTTGTTTCATCTGTATTCATATTCTATCGGACCCGTGTTTGCCGTCTTTTCGTTACATCATATAATGTTTGTTTTGTTATGTCTAATGATTTTTTTGTGATTTTGTTTTCACTCCAAATGTTTCTCCTCTCCATTGGTTTCATATTTTTATGCTGTAATACGGCGGTTTGAAGCTGTACCTCATTGACCATTACTTCTATTTCCTGAGCTGTATTTAAGTTGTTTTCTTGTGGTTCATATCCTCTACTCCATATCCATTTCTCAACACTTTGTGATCTGGATGTGTAAGCGTGCTATATTGTTTCGGACCATTTTTTACGTGTGTCTCCTACCGCAAAATTGTGAATGAGACTATTTCCTTAGTAAATCTGGTCCTTGATGTATTCAAGCCTAGCAAAAGGAGAATACGGGGGGATTTTATTGAGGGATTAAATTAATAAATTAATACATTGAACTACTAAAGAGTTTTTAGGTTCGGTTAGCATAACAAGAGGACACAGGTGGATATTAGTTAAAGGTAAATTCCGGACTGATATCAGGAAGTATTTTTTTACACAGAGAGTAGTAAATGTGTGGAACAGCTTGCCAGGTCATGTAGTGGAGGCAGAAACACTTGGCGTATTTAAGTCCAGGCTTGATGTAGGACTTATTCTTTATAACAGTGGTTCTCAATCTCAGTCATTGGGGACCCCCTGTATATGTTGGTTTTTGTCCCAACTGTAATGGCAACCTCTGAATTGTAACAAGCTGTTAATTGTTCTTAAATACTTTACATTTCTATAAAAGCATGATGTACTGTTAAGGCCATATTATGTCAGAAATATGCATGCCATGAACAATAAATGTCCCATATTCACACCCCATGAAGTCAGATCAACTAATGCTCCCATTTTCTGTAGCGTGGTATATGACATATTTCCTTTAGAAAGTTACCTTTTTTAAGTGATTAAATTATAGACTGGGAGGTGAAACCAGTGGGTGCCTAATTGTTGAGTGTGGGCACCTGGTCATTAAAATGAAACCATATGTGGAAAATGAAGTTCAATGACAATGAGCCAAACCTGCATTGTGTTAAAACAAGTTTAAGGAAAACAATGATTGTAGAGCATACACACGTTTTCAATAACATTAATTGATCATGAGATTGGCTGTAACAAAACACAGCATACACAGGGGCTCCCCAGGGCAGTGGTTGAGAACCACTGTTTTAGACTAGGTAATCACAAGCCTAGATGGGCCGAACACCCTGTTCTCCTCATTATTTATTCTTATGTTCTTATTGAAAAATGTCAGTGTTACAACTATTTTGTAACTACTTATTCCTTAGACTAGGAAATGGCAAGCCTAGATGGGCCAAATGGCCTGTTCCTGTCATTATGTATTCTAATGTTCTTATTGAACAATGTCTTGTGTTGCGCGTATATTCACCCCCGAAACAATGAATCCTTAGGAACAACAAAAATGGTTTATTTAACTGAGCCAATGCACCATTATGGTTTCGTCATATGAGGTTTGGACCAACTTGATTAGCTGTTAACTGAATTTACTAACATTGACTGAATGACTGTCTATATTCATGATAACTTTCAATTTGTGTATAGAAAAGAAAAGTCAAAAATGAACATTGGTATTTCCATGACAGCAACAATTAGTCAAATCATGTTATATATACAGTATATATATATAATTTAATGTCGTAAATGGTATCTCATTTTTTAGCATGCAGGAACCGGAATGAATCAGAGGGATTACCAACTTTGACCATGAAGACTCAATCACAGTGCAATGCCTATAGTGACTGTTTTTTTGTTTTTTCTGTAAATACGTTTGAAAATATATTCATGTATTTGAATTTAATTAAAATATATAAGAGTACAAGAGTTATTTTATTTTATGGATATACACTATATGGCCAAAAGTCAGTGGACACCCTACTAATTATTGAGTTCAGGTGTTTCAGCCACACCCATTGCCAACAGGTGCATAAAATCCAGCACATAGCCATGCAATCTCCACAGACAAACATTTAGAATTCAGAATGGTTCGTAAAGAGTGCAGTGACTTTAAACGCAGCACTGACATAGGATGCCACGTCAGTTCGTGAAATTTCTGCCCTACTAGATGTGCCCCGGTCAACTGTAAGTGTTATTATTGTAAAGTGGAAGCGCCTAGGAGCAACAACAGCTCGGCCACGAAGTTGTAGACCACGCAAATTCAGAGCGGGGCCGACGAGTGCTGAAGCGCATATCGCGTCTGGGGCTGTTTCTCAGGGTTTGGCCCCTTAGTTCCAGTGAAGGGTATTCTTAATGTTACAGGATACAAAGACATCTTAGCCAATTGGGCGCTTCCAACTTTGTGGCAACAGTTTGGGGAAGGCCCTTTGCTGTTCCAGCATGACTGTACCCCGGTGCACAAAGCGTGGTCCATAAAGACATAGTTAGACAAGTTTGGTTTGGAGGAACTCGATTGGCCTGCATAGAGCCCTGACCTCAACCCCATTGAACACCTTTGGGAGGAATTAGAACGCTGATTGCGAGCCAGGCCTTCTCGTCCAGCATCAGTGCCTGACCTCACAGATGCTCTTTTGGCTGAATGGGCACAAATTCCCACAGACACACTCCAAAATCTTGTGGAAAGCCTTCCCAGAAGAGTGGCAGCTGTCATAGGGGGGTCCAACTCCATATTAATGCCCAACAAGCTCATATAGGTGTGATGGTCAGGTGTCCACTGACTTTTGGCCATATAGTGTATTTGGAAATACACTAATGTAATCAGTGTATTTTATGTAAAATAACACCTAACACAACATTGATTGGATTTATTTCATGTTTTAATTTCATCATGCACTCATGGTAGTGTACACAACTTAACCTTCGCAAACAATGACATATTAATGACGTACTATCAGAACCAAGGATAAGCAACAATGGTATTCCATTCTTTTCCATTGCATTCATAAACCAGTGTATTTATTACTGAGCTGAATGCATTGGAAAAGAGGGAGGTTCACAGCTGGCTTTGCAACAGAGCAATTCAGATCACTAAAGCCAGAAAGATGTTGGCATTTGAGGGAAACATGTGGGCAGTTGTATCATCCATGTACCCTATGTTTTTTGCTATTTTGCCCTTAAAACCTATGTGTTCGTAAGGGATTTGTGACAGGAGAATGATTCCGTCCGATTTCAATACAATCCTCCATGAGTAATCAGCACCTTGCACCCACTTTCAAAATGTAAATACATTTTTTAGTTCAAATTTTATCCCCTAGCTGCAGCTGGAAATTCTCTGCTAAAAACCGACAGGAAAGGACTTGCTTTGACAACGCATGCAGCTAATTGTATGGCTCGGCGACTATACTTTGAGCAGATACTTATTGTGATGGTGAACGACTTGGTGAACAACTAAAATGAATGACTTGTCACTATGAGGCTCCGCGCTCTCCACATTAAAAGTGGATTTTTAGTAAGACAACATTCAAACCTAAAACTTGGAAAAACAAAGAGATTCAGAAATCATACTACTTTAAAATAAAATAAAAACAAATATATATATATATATATATATATATAAAAATATTGAATATCAACATCATAAATAAGTTGCCACCTGATTGACGATGTGTCGGATAGAAATGCCATTTGTGACATCCTGAAGGACCACGTGTTTGAAGTTCCATTTACCTGACTGAGATTTGTCGAGATGAATTAATGTACAGATAATTACATTTCTATCTCTTCCACTGGCCTGGGACTGACAACTGTTCAACTTGCAACACCTGATTCTGTGAGATGTTGTTTGCTTGGTACAAGTACAGTTTGGTTCTACGCCTATATTACTCAATATCAATTAACGATTTCAGTCACAATTTGTCTTCATAATAGCCTATAATTTAGTGCAAGGCATTAGTTCAGCACCATCTGTTCTGTTGAATAAGCAGGTAAGCCCTCTTTATGGAAAAATATAAAAACTAGTCAAAACCCACAATGAACCCACAGTCATTAACTCTAATATAGTACGGTATAATTTAGGCAATACTTACAGTAGACTCAGTTTTTATTCACACCCTTGATAAAGATGAACAATAGAGATCGTACAAAATAAAGTAGATGGGTAATGAGGTATATTTTATGCAAAAAAAACCAGAAAATTCCAAACCTACAATACTAATACAATTGTTCAGAAAAACATATTTTGTTTTATAAATATTTTTTTTTTTCAGAAAACATCTGGATCACAATTATTCATACCCGTTACTATTCTTTTCAATTTAATCCAACCAACACAAACCTTCATAAATATACAACTTATTTGAAGTTCAGTGAAGGTTATGGAAATATACAATGGTTTCCTGTTTCCCTAGGGTATAAAAAGGAGGGAACATACGTTTTAAATACTGTGGTCAGCCATCATCATGGTGAAAAGCAAAGAACTCCCTGAAAGCATCAGATAAAAGGTTATTGACCTCTACAGACCAGGAGATGGCTACAAAAAAATCACTAAAAAGTTAAAGATACCGCTTTCCACTGTTGTGTCAATTATTAGGAGGTTTAAGGCCACTGGAACAGTGGCTAACCTGCCAGGTAGAGGACACAAGTCTATCTTGCCCCTACATGTAGTGATACGGATGGTTTGAGAGGCAAAAATAAGTCCAAGGGGCACAGTTCAAGATCTCCAAAACAACCTGGCATCTTGGGGTTACAAGGTGTCTAAAGCTACCATTCGACTATGTCTACATGACAATGGCCTTTATGGCAGAGAAGAAGGAAGCCTCTTTTGAAGACAATTCACCAAAAAAAGGTATCTTGAATTCACCAAACTACATCTGAACTACAATTGGAACCATGTCTTGTGGTCAGATAAAACAAAAATCAAGATTTTTGGACATGCACATCAGCGTTACGTTTGGTGTCCAAAGAATGCAAGTAATATTGAAAAGCACCTCATGCCTACGGTGAAACATGGTGCTGGATCTTTAATGCTATCAGGTTGTTTTGCATCCACAGTGGGGCCCTTATTAAAATAGATGGAACCATCAACTCCAGCATGTACCAAGACATTGTTCCCCCATTGTTCCAAAAACCGTGTTCCCTCTGCCAGGAGGCTACACCACAGATGGACCTCCAACAAGACAACGATCCCAAACATACATCCAAAGCAACTAAGAAATGGATGACAGAGCACAAGATCAATGTCATGACATGGCCATCTCAGTCTCCAAACCTGAATCCAATTGAACATTTGTGGTTTAAACTCAAAAGCACTCCACAAACGTCAACCCAAGAATTGAAGGAACTAGAACAATTCTGCATGGAGGAATGGTTGAGGATCCCCCCAAGAAGTTCCAGAACCTCATCCAACACTACAGATGGCGACTACTTGCTGTTATAATGGCCAAGGGAGGAACCACAAAGTACTGATAACAGGGGTGTGAATATTTGTGATTCTTGATTTTTCTGGGGGAAAATATAATTTGTGAACCATTAGATTGGGGTTCGTGCCAATGTATTATTATTAAAGAATATCATTTTCTTAATTTTGTGAGCATAAAGTAAAGCTCATTACTTATATAGATTATTTTATACAATCTCTTTTGTTAATCTTTATCATGGCTGTGAATAAAAACGGAGTCTACTGTAAATGTGGAGATGCTTATAAAACATATTTGCAATATATTTTATAAGCATATATGAAAAATATGGGGAAATACAGTATTTTCTTTAGTCTCCAATTCCATAATGGGATCTATTCTGACTTGACTGGTTTTCAGTGAAAAAAAGTTAATTTTATATTGGACATTTGACACACATTCAGTCTTTGAACGTCAATATCTAACAAATGGCATGTGGCAAAAAGTTTAAAAAGGCATATTCCTTCATGGGGGAATGACGAGTCTTTAGTCAAACCATCATATTTGCCTCAAATCCTTTTTTGTAAATGTTGTAATATTGGTTTCTATTTCATCGTGAAAAAAGCGAATGCAACCTTACAAACCAGTAGCATTTAAATCATATGGGACTTACATTAGGGTCCATGCCAGTTCTTCAAGTTAGAACATTTAGAAAATTTTTCAATTTTAGCATTTAAATCATATGGCATATACATCTAAAACCAATGACTTACTATTTTTGTTGCTCAATAATTTAAATAGCAATTCAGCCATAAGGAATACACATCTAAATCCTATTAACTTCAGGGCCCATGTCAGGATCCTAGTCCTAGATTTTTTATGAATTTTTATTGGACAAAATTATTTTATAGCATTCCACCCATATGACATACACATCTAAAACCAACTCTATAACTTTCACAGTAGTTCGATTTTGAAAATAATACCTTTTTCATTTTTAATACAGTTTGGAGGACGCAATTGGATGGAGACTACACTTATCTGGCTTCAGAAAGTTGACCTAAGACCAGTGGTGGATCCTGGCATAGGCAACATAGGCAGTCGCCTAGGGTGGCACGCCATCAAAGGGCGCATGCACACAGCTCTCCATATACAGACACAGACATGCACTCACTTCAGTCTCGCTCATCTGCACTACAGCGCTACGCTAGTATCGGGCAGGCAGGATGCGACTTTTTTGTTCCACTGCTTCTGCTGTCTGTCAGCTTATGAAATCTCCTAGTCCTCACCTGCTAGAAGCCCGGAGTGGGGGAGGGGTGGAGGTCAATAGCGCCTCTCAAACTCACACTGTACAGTACAAGTCAATCAATGAAATCACAAAATAGCATTGAAACCAAATGCACCCCTGCTCTTGGAACACACACAAGCAAATTGAAATAATATCTCAATCACTACTAATTTGCCTGGTTTAAAATATAATGATAAATGAAAACGAGTCTGTACACCACCAAGGTGAAATGGTTTAGTCTCTTGACCCTGCATTGATGGGCAATCATTTAGTCACACAAACAATTGTGTCACACACACATTGAGGTACATTGCCAAAATGAAAAGTTCAAAGCCTTCGGGATTTCAGTTTAGAAAAAAGAAAAGAAGAAGGGGAGAAACGGGCCAAAGATAAAGTTATGTGTTATGTCATCTCATAATGAACATTGTTATGTTTTGAAGTAGTATAGTAAATAATCGTGCTAGCTAGGTATTGCATCAATTGCTATACTAAAGTTAATGCTAGCTAGTATCTCAAGCATTTAGCTAACATTACACTGGACTTTCTGTAAAAACACCTTTCTTGACTATCATCATGAGCATTTTCTGTGAATTTTTTGGGGTAATAATAGCACTATACTGCATCACTATGAGCTTCCTACTAGCTAGTTAACATGCATATAGTCCAGCTAAACTAGCAGCAAAACAGCAGAAGCTATCTTAAGTCTGGTTTGTGCATAGTGAGCCACATTGAGCCAGACTCAGCCAGTATTGAAAAGGTGCAACTCCGCTGTGTTCAATTTAGTTTTATTTGTGTGCACCTAGAATTTTTAAATTAGTGAAATGTTATGATATGTTTCAGTGTTCTTATTTATTGTCTTAGACAGCACCTCCTTATTTTTGTTCCTTTTAAAAGAAGCATGCTATTTTTATTTATTTTTATTTATTGTTCAATTAAAATTTGTATATATCTTTGATTTTTACAATTTAATATTTGTGTGCAATTTTTTTCAGTATTTCTTTGACTATTTGTATATTTTCTTCAAATAAAAGGGGGGCCTATTGTGCCTTGTTACAACATAGGTACTTGTTTCGCGTGGCCTCCCTGGGGCTTGGGGGGGGTATGACTGATTTCGCCTAGGGCAACAAGTGAGCCAGGACCACCACTGGTAAGACAGCTGTGTTCATTCAGTAATGTGATTAAGAAGTTCCACAGAAACAGTTGAATAATTGTTTTCAACATTTCAGTAGGCTAAACTGATATTGGGAAAATTCTATTGTTTGGGTTCCCTTAATTAACTTAATATAATGCCAATTCTATGATGTCTGGAACACATACACTACCGGTCAAAAGTTTTAGAAAACCCCCATTTTCCAGTTTTTACTGAAATTGAAGCAGTTCAAATCTAGTGAATAACCTGAAATGGTACAAAGGTCAGCGGTAAACTGCCAGAGGTAAAAAAAAATTAAAAAAAATAAAAAAATAAAAAAAGTTTAGGTTACCAAAAACTTAAAAATAATGTACATTTTTTAGCAGTGAGTAGTTTCCTACACCATCAAAAGGCACTTGGAAACTGGAGGAAACTCTGACAGGAAGAGGTCTGGCAGACCCAAAGCCACAACAAAATCAGAAGACAAGTTCCTGAGAGTCAACAGCTTGCGTGATAGACAGCTCACAGGACAACAGCTTCAAGCACAGCTTAACACTGGTCAAAGTAAGGAATTCTCAGTTTCAACTGTGAAGAGAAGACTTTGAGCTGCAGGTTTGACAGGTCGAGTGGCAGTAAGAAAGCCATTGCTACGATGGCAAAATAAGAAAAAGAGGCTTGCCTGGGCCATGAAGCACCGCCAGTGGACTACTGAAGAAGGTCTTATGGACCGATAAATCAAAAATTGAAATCTTCGGTTCATCACGCAGGGTTTTTGTAGTCCGTCGAGTATGCAAAAGGATGGTCTCAGTGTGTGACACCAACTTTCAAACATGGAGGAAGAAGCGTGATGGTCTGGGGCTATTTTGCTGGATCCAGAGTCGGCGACTTGCACAGAGTGACTCTTAACCCACGTTAACCCATTACTTGTACTCTGAGATGTACATTATTTTTCAGTTTTTGGTAACCTAAACCCATGTTGACATATATGAACTTTATTATTAAAGGGATAAATTACTTGAGATGTACATTATAGTTTTGGCAGACGGGGTCCCAGAGCATGATAGCATCACACAGTTGCTGCAGATTTGTTGACTGCACATTCATGTTGCGAATCTCCCGTTCCACCACATCCCAAAGGTGCTCTATTAGACTGAGATCTGGTGACTGTGGAGTCCATTGGATTACACTGAACTCATTGTCATGTTCGTGGAACCAGCTTGAGATAATGTGTACTTTGTGACATGGCGCATTATCCTGCTGGAAGTAGCCATTAGAAGATAGGTAGACTGTGGCCATAAGGGGATGCACATGGTCAGCAACAAGACTCAGGTAGGCTGTGGCATTTGACCAATTGAACAATGCTCACTTGGTATTAAGGGGCCTAATGTGTGCCAATAAAACATTCCCCACACCATTACACCTCCACCACCAGCCTGAACCATTGACACAAGACAGGATGGATGCATGGATTCATGTTGTTTACGTCAAATTCTGACCCTACCATCTGCATGTCAAGCAGCAGTCGAGATTCGTCAGACCAGGCAAAGTTTTTCCAATCTTCAACTGTCCAGTTTTGATTAGCCTGTGCCCACTGTAGCCTCACTTTCTTGTTCTTAGCTGACAGGCGTGGAACCCGGTGTGGTCTTCTGCTGCTGTAGCCCATCCATTTCAAGGTTTGACGTGTTGTGCTGTTCCTATCTCCCTCTCATATCTTCCTCTCCTACCTTCCGTCTTACATAACTTCAACCCGCCATTAAACAGCGACCCAAGGCCAACATTAGGCCAAATGGGTTTGGGTAAAATCGTGTCCATTGTATCTCTATTGTTTCAGCTTGCCATTTCAGCCATATTCATGTACAGGACAGACCTTTTAGGCCTCCTCAAAACAGCAGGCATGCTGGAAAATGTGCATGGGTGAAACCTATGAATACAGTTGATAATATGGATAATAACCAAACACACGCACTTGCCAAGGGCTGTGTATCTATAATATATGCAAAAATGAGGCAATTGATGATGTAAACTTAAAGCTCAGCCTCCAACACAATCACAGACACTGCTCAACAACTTCACTAAGATGCATCTTGTTGTCTCTCTTTTCACACATTTAACTAAAAAAAATATTTAAAATTCAATGCAACAAAAGCTCCAAAAGAGGCTTTCCTGCTCCCTACACCCTGTGTGTAATATTGCCATGAAAAGCATACTGCATGAGCAATACATATTTTATAATATATTTTCTAACTTGCTGAAAATATATTTAAATCACATTTCCATTTTCCATTCCATTTTAATGAAGTGTATGCATTTTGATGAATGAAAATATATTTTCTGAAATATATTTACTGAATATATTGTACTTGAAAAAGGAAAATATATGTGTAACAATAGGCTACATATAAACATTTATTGATGTGTACACATTTGATATAATGTCAAAGAAATGACTGAACTCTCCATTTCAAGCAATAATAATTTATTTTCTTTAGAAAAAACCCTTTCAATCTTTAAGTTGATTGCAGTTCCAATTTGGTCTTTTGTCAAGGGTAACCATATTCAAACAATCCAAAAGAGGGACAAGCAGGATGGTTGTACAGGACATTGTGGGATAGGAAAGGAATATTCAAAATAATATTCCGAGGCTGGCCATGATTAAGGCTCTGCCACAGAAGGCACAACTGTCACGGATACCATCACTTATTTGTTTGTTGCTATAACAATATATTGCTATATGTCTGGTGTTTTTTGATGATCAATGTAATGTCAACCACCTCCAAGTGTTATTTGTTTTGAGTGTTATAACAAATAACTTTAAACCACCTCTAAATGCATTTTTAAATGAAAGAATTGTGAATTTTTACCTTGTCCTGACCCCAAATGTATGAATTATCAGAAGTTCAAACAATACATTTAAACAACTATTTACAGTGAAAAGCTAGGTAGCACAAACATTAATGTCTATATAAGTGACTATATGTTCTACTCCTCACTACTATTCACAGCAAAAGACATTTCATGTCATTCTGTTCAGTATGTGATGTACCAGTGGACTACACTCGAAAAGCAAGCTGCGGCCAGCATTTGAATGACCTTGATAACTCAAAGGAGGTTTAACTGATGTTATGCCTTTGTCACACCAGATTTAGAGTATTGTGTACAGTTCTGGGCACAAGCTATAAGGAAGCTATTGGCTAGAAGCTCTTGAAAAGTACGAGGAAGGGCAAATCATTTGGTTACTGGTATGAAAGATCAAAGGTATGAGGAAAAACTTAAGACATTTCATCTATTCAAGCTTAGTGATTTGAAACTAAGGGGTATTTGATTTTAGATTTTTTAAATTAAGCAAAGGAAATAACAAAGTGAACTACAAAATATTTTCAGTATGCAAGGGTGGAAATTAGTTAGTTGTCAATGCATGGAACAGCTTGCCTGGTCATGTAATTGAGCCAGAGGCCCTCGGAGTGTTCAAGTCCAGGCTTAACACAATGCTGGATTCTCTTTAGTCTGTAGGTAAACATCGAGCCTAGATGGGCTGATTGGCCTTGTCATTAAATATTCTTATGTTCTTATTTAGAGACAACTGTCCATAAAAGTAAAAGTTATGAAGCCTATGAAGAGGCTATTCTGTCCGAGCAGACATGCGCTTATTTGTTAAAATTGTAAGTGCGGCTCATGAGCTGGGTTACGTTAATAGAAAAAGATGGAAAATTTCAGGCAAGCAGGCACAACAAACAAAAAAGGCAAGCACTTGTTGCAATGTTTAAAGTCTTTATTTGTCTTCGCACTATGGCTTCTGTCAGGTCTCCTGGCTCCATCCGCCCGGGTCCATTGTCCACACAAACAACAGCTCACACAAAGTCTTCAGTCACAGCAGCACAACACCATGGCACCATGTACACTGCTCTAGTCTCCACCCCAAACATTCTCTCTATCTCAAAGTTGGATTAGTCTCTGCAATCTGGTTGGTTCTTCCAAGTCAGCGTTGTTATAAATTAATGGTTGAGCTGGCTCGATCTCTCTCTCCCAAAAACAATACCACAGCTGTTAATGTTGCTGAAACCCTTAGGATGGTATATTAGCCAGGGTTCCTTGGGTTCCCTTTTCTGGGGGTTGAAAGGGTCAAATTTCATCCTTTTGCAAAGCTAAATACCTTAATTCCTGGCCACTGGATATGCTCCTAAATTACTGGATATGCTGACAACGTCCTCTCTCCTACATTCTGTTCCTGTCCTCCACTCCTACCTTCCATTCATATCTCCCTCTCCGATCTTCCTACCTTCTGTTCCCTCCTCTGTTTTAGAGGGGGGTCTAGGCTCTGTTAAGCGTTTTGTGACAATTCTATTGTGAAAACCGCTATACAAATTAATTTGATTTGATTTCTTTGCTGGATGCAGGCCAATCATTTGACCCTTCTGAAACAGATTAACATATTTTCCACGACCACAGGATATGTCTTCCGACATGGTTGTTTAAGAAATGAGAAGCTACTCACTGCATCAGTTAGGGTTAAATAACTTGTTGCCGGATAAAACATATTAATCACTGCAGTAATTATCCAATGGAAGGGTCTTACCTATTTGCTTAGTTAAATCCAGGTGGTGACTTTTTTGGGGGGCAGGCAGTGTATATCCATCTGTCACAAATATTGTAACCTTTAGTCTGCTATTCCAGCACCATAGGTAGGGCTGTTGTTTATGCACTTACATTTTGGCCAGGTCACATGACTTCCTTTTTTATCTGTGGCAAATGCATCAGCTTTGGTAATTCGTCTCTCATCTTTTATGGCATTGAGTGTCATGTGCATTGTGCACGTGCAAGTGCTGTCTAGCCACAATTTGTCCATTATAGCTGATATCGTTGTAGCTCCTTCATTGAATGTAGCTACAGCCATACCAACAGCAGCTTCAACTCTGCTCTTGCCTGCAAATACAGTTTTTGGACACCTGGACCATATAACTGAATTCAGACACTCATTTGCATTCTGTGTCCCACCATGCTGCATCCGTTTCAGTAGGTTGTCACTTGACATTCTGTGATACATGGGAATCAATTTCTCTGCCACAGCTTGAGTTAACAATGTGTTGCCTGTGTGGTCTTTGTGGCTTGGAGGGTCCTCATTATTCTGTTCAGCTTGCAGGTACCAACACCATGATGGCGAACATCTTGTATGAATTGGCCTTTTATCAGTTGACATTGAGTGAAGAAGCCCAGCCCAAATAGCAGCCTTAATTCTCTCAATGTCACCCTGATTGTCCAGAATTGCCCCCCTGTAATAGGTCTGTAAGTTCTTACATTTTGCTGTGGTAAATTTTCCCAGCTCCTTTCCCCCAAAGTGTTGTTCTGTGCTTAGTTTTCGCAACACTGTACCCAGATGCTTAAGTGTATGATTAATGCATTCTAGTTTTCCCACTTCAATGCCTGGATATGGATCAAGAGATAAAACTCTCCTGTATGCAGAACTGTCCCCATCTGAAAACATTTCAATGTAACGGAAGCAGTAGCAATTTACTGATCTACCCCATAAATGCTTGGCAGGTTTTCAAGACAGTCCAGGTCGTATCCAATTATCCACAGTAATTTGCTTTTTTAACACTCACTCTCTCTCCCACACATTTTCCTCATGGTACATTGTGACAAACTGCTATCCACATGGCACTTTTATTTCCCCCGGCCCATTCAAGTAAACGGGTGTCAGGTGTAGTTTTTCTGCTCTCAACTCCATCCAAGGCATGAGGGCGCACATTTTATGCTTTACACCATGAGAAAATGTCTGCGCCATACATAATAGTAATACATAATAGTAGTACATGCAGCTAGCTATAACATTAGCAGGCAGAAGTTCAATGCCGGTATGACACAATGTATCACTATCTTTCTATCTATCAAGTATATGCACTCTAGAATGCTGTACTCATCCCTTACTCTGTCTTTGGTACGTCTTCATGTGCATTGGAATTCCGAGAACTTTTGAATTTTAGCCTGCCATGTCAGACCTTAAGAGGTTAAGTGCATTAAGAATTGGGATGAAGCTTTGCTTTATAATAATAAGGATATTGCTGATACACTAAACAGTTACTTTGTTGAGAGCTTTACCAGACAAGAGGTTATAAATATGCCTAAAAGTACAGCCAATGCACAGAATGTTTTAGAGGACATTGAGATAAGGTATGGAGAAGTACTAGAAAGACTACGAAAGCGTAAGACAAATAAGGCAGCAGGCCCTGATGGCATATATGCATATAAAAAATAATAGTATGTTAAGGTATAGCAAACATGTTTTTTTTAAGGGTGGGGGGTCCAGTAATGCCACATTACATTTTCCTAGCAGTATCACATCTGTCAGCAGCTAATTCTGAAATTCTGGAAGTCCAAATCAATTTCCCCTGACAAATGTTTTTGTATCCAGAATCAACTGTGGATAATCTATGACTGGGTCTAAGTGATGCCAACTACCTGCATTGGCATACAGGTGGATACACCTACCTATGACTAAATGTGCGACTATCAGTGAGCAGTTTATGTTAGAGAGGTCCGTGCAATAGCCAAACAACTAGAAAATATAAGAAACTTTAGTTGGCTTGAAAAAGCCTACCATTGTAGTAGCTGTAGTAATATCAGTTGTAGTTATTAGAACTTATAATAGAATAGTAGTTGTAATAGTTATAATCTTAGTAGTAGCCTAGTATTGGCAGTAGTAGCAGCAGTAGCAGTGTTTGTAGTAGTATTATCAGTTTTTAATAGTTATTGTTGTCCTGGTGGAAGTAAGCAAATAGTAGCAGTTATTGTTTGGTAGTATCAGTATAGGTTTGTTCATGTAGTATTAGATATACAGACAGTCAAACACACCTCATATGGTTTGGGACGGGAGGGTGCTAAAACTTGTGCTTTATTCCTGAATGTCATTGTAAAGATATGCTTTCCCTTATGGTTGAGGATTCTGCTCTACTTGATATTTGTTTCTTAGAAAATAGAGGACATAACATTTTGGCTTTAGTCATTTTCAAAATTTGTATTTACAAAATATATTAATGAATTATGATACAGTAATTATGATACAATAATTATGTCCACTAAGGCCTTGCTTTCAGCTTGTAAGAGAACACTTACATTTAAATTACGTGAAAATTATTAATTATGACAAGTGTGTAATTGCACTAGTTTTTATACATAATTTGTAGTACAGTATGTATGAAATCAGCTAATACAGAAATAAATTATAACTAGGGCCGGAATTCAATCTAATGAATTTAGTCAAGGACATACAGTATGCAATTTAATCAAACAAGCCTTATGTTTAATCCAATGCAAGAATATAAGGAATATGTTTTTATATATAATCATTAATATCTCAAAAACGATTTGAAGTATCAAAATACTTTTGAATAGCAACTAAATCCCCAACTATCTGAAGCTACTGGCCAAATTTGGTAAGCCTAGCTCAAAAGCTGTAGGAGATACATTCTTTTTTTCTTCCAGATTTCTCCCTTTTTTCTCCTAATTTGGTGCCCAACTGTACCCTATTATTTCTTCAATTCACCCTCCCCCTATTACTGGTGGCAAATGGAGCATTTTTTTCCCGACAAGCATACTTTGGTTAAATTATAAAAATTACATAAAGGTTCAGTTTACTGTGAATTTACTGACTTTCTCAAATTTATTCTGTGGATCCTCCTCTTTAAAAGTGATCAAAATAAAGCTGCTACATGAAAGAAACATTTTACAAACTCCAGTTTTTAATAATATATGAATCGATTTAACATGATAACCATTGGAACTCTAAATATTAAACTTGGCATACATATACTTTCTAACATATCCAATCACATCTCTAGATTTTGTGGCAATATTTTAAAAAACATGGGTATTACAAGCCATCAAGTATTTTTTGTCTCCTCAATTTGGAATCACCATCTGTGCTTCTGGAGTTACTGCTGTGCACCTCATGCATATTATCTCCTGTGACCACTGTTTGCAGCTATACTTTGAACCAAAGTGTTTCAAAATGTGTCATAAAAAAAAAAGTGGTTGATTCATTACTGATTAAAACAATCACTTTGCAGTTATTTTTGCTTGCACTGCTTATAAATTCAATTAGAGATTTCATATTGGAGTATAATAAATATAGTGTCATTTAAATGTAATATGTAAATAAAAGAAAAAATCAGACAGATAAGGGAAGGAACAGGCAGGCGATGTTAATGAAAACCTGTGAACTTGGAACACTGGAGTCAAATAAATAGAGAATTTATTCATAACTTCAGTGGAATATTCTTAACAGACTGTTACACCATTAAGTTTATTTAGTTTCATTTGAAATGTCTGTCTGTCTGTCAGTCATAGGATTGCATGAAGGAGCAATACTGATTCGATACACCATGAGAAGAGCACAAAACTGCATTACACAAATAGGCAATTCATTCAAGTCAGAAATATTCAATATACTCAGACTAATGCTTTGCATCACAAATGCATATTCCCACCCTGAGCATACTGTACAGAATATTCCTCTGAATAAAATATATTTCAGTGCTGTCAATTGTTTTCATGAATAATATTACCTAAGAATAGAAGACAATTACACACCAAGGCCGTTGCAATACAAACACAATGAAGTTTTTTAAATGCAGTTGAAAGCAGATTAGGTTTTTATTTTATTTTCTTCCTGGGTCAAAGCAATCGTAAAGTTTTCCTGAGCTACAGGATCCAGACAGGGTGCAACATTTTGGTTCAAGTAATTTAAAGTAGTTTTTTCGCGATATAAAAAGGCTTGAAACAACTTGTTTCATTGTTTCCGTGATTGCACGAGGCAATATCAAAGGGTGACACATTTATTGGTTTGCCCAAGAGTTATTTTTCCTCTTTTGGTCCTCGGCCCTGGCCCTTGATGAGGATTAGAGAGCATGGCCGTGGACCCCTGTGTGGGTTATTAAACGATAGAAGAACCACAGTCTATACCTAGTTTCTTAGATTTAAAATAGTGTACATCCACCTGGGGTCCAGGTAGCCCACAGTAAGTCTCAAACTATGTCAACATACTTTGTACAGTACAATATTGTTTATTATTTATCTGTAGAAGTGCAGGGAGTTTAGATATTTTTAGGACATGAGACAAATCCCCGGATGTGAGCAGAGCAGCCGATGGTAAGAAGTGGCAGAGGAATGGGGTTTGCCAGTCTCCGGACCGGATCTTATTTTTCCGTCTCTCATACAACCAGCAGCTTTCCACACCGCTTCCATACATTCACATTAACACATATCAACACTTAACGGGACAGGGTAGAACTCTATGCACTTTCCCTACACACACTCGTCACACATATCAACAGGACACCGCGCCTCTTTAGTCTGGAGTTCCACTACAACCTCACCAGGCACACACATATTCAGTGACTTTTCAATTGCTTCCCAAACCCATTCACACAGAGACACTCAAACATTTCAGTCTGAGTTCTCTTTTAATGCAAACACAGAGACCCTCGTTACTCATCATAGTGAGAGTTCTCTGTCAACCAGCCCCGAGACACTCCACTCTTTCAGTGAGAGCTCTTGGGGCGTTGTCCAGAAACACTCCACTGCCCTAGTGTGAGGTCTCTGCCAATCACACTGAGGGAGAGAGGCGGACACTCTTCCAGTTCTCTCTCGCACGCAGGCGAACACCTGGCTCGGGTGGGACTCGTGAGGCAATCACCTGTCTATCATTCACACACCTAATCACAAAACACCAAACAATTGACAAACTCACATTCTCACACACAAACAGGTAAGTGAATAATCATTTACCATCCACACCAATCAACACCGATTAAATAATCATTCAATAATTATGACCTTTGGAACTAGAATTCCGGGCATCTGCCAGAAATCTCGCCAACTGCGAGATTGCCAAACCTGGCCCCGGAAAGTACAACTGATCCAAAGGTCCTCCACAGCAACACTGTGGCAAAAGAGAGGCAATCCCGCAGCTCCCCTGCCGCAGAGACCGATGCCCTCCACAAACACATAATGATATGAACATTATGGTCCATCATTTACCTACATTCTAGAGAGTATACAGCACTGCATCAAACCCCAACCTTTATGATGTTGTATTTACTCTTAACCTTTTTTATTGTGTACCCATATAGTAATGGGCATGACTGGGTCAACATAAGACACACATGCATTTTAAGCGTTCATGGTCAGGGTCACGTATTAAGTTCACAGCTATATTCGGATTCTGAAAGGGTAAATTCTCACCTTGTACTGTCGACAAGTAGAAACAATGGACCTGTTTGAGGACAGTATGGTGTGCAGGGACATCTATTGTATAGAAAGTGTAGAAATCTAAGCTGGGGTGTGACAGTTAACATTAAACACACAAATACATTTCACATCAAATGCCATCAAAGAGGTGGCTATACATTGGTCACATTTCTTACCAGAGAATGTTGCTTAATGTTGACAGATAATTGCTGATATTGTACCATTCACGTTGCTGCGAAGTGTGCACATATTTTAATTAAAACATTTTTGATTTCTTTTTGATGTTTATTCCCATTTTTTCTCCCCAATTTATTATCCAATTATACCCTGTCTTTTTCATGTCAATTATCCCCTCCCTCGTATAAGAACACGCTGCCATAGTCCCGAGACTTGTAGCGAGCACTGCACCGCCTCCTCTGGCACTGGCACTAAGCCAAAGACTGTCATCATAACACACAGGACCACTCATGTATGCAGCAAGCTCTTTTGGCTTTTATCCCTCCCCCCTCTCTGGGGTGGACAGCCAATTGCCATCTCCTAGTGGCACTCCCGACCAGAGCCGAAACTGGTGCAACCTGTTGGAATCGAACCCCGGTCGCACACTTCGCAATGGGCAGCATCGGTCGTTCCGATGTACCGCTACACCACCCGGGAGGCCTTGTTTTGGAATTTTAAGAAGAGGGTTCTTGAAGAGGTTTATAACTACCTGTAATAGTTTTCATAATGTGTGCACTAACCCTTTGTGACATTTAGTATATTTATATTTTACTCCAAGATCAACAGTTATAAGTGCCAGAATTGGAGAAATCACTTGAGGTAAGTTAGAGGGAAGAAGGAAACTGTATGAAGAGACCATTCAAATGTAATAGCTGTACTGTATTTGCACACAAGCAGAATACTGGTAGCCAGGGACATGAATCCTCTGGGATTTGTAATTGACTAAGCTGTCTTTGCATTTGGGATGCATCTTTTCATGCAGCAGTGGCCATGCGATACAAATATGGTGTTTCACCCTCTGAATTCATATGTCACTATCATTGACTATATAATAAACTTCTGAGGTACAGTAGTATGAGGGTTAATAAAACAGGGGTAGGACAGACTGCGATGTATCCCCGCATTTGTGCCAAATTGGAAATAAACTATCCACCTAAGAAATAGCTTTTTAAGTCAATTTCTGCACCAATGTATGGATGAGTCACAGTCTATCCCAACCCTGTTTTATGTTGATTAGCAATAAAAGGCAGTTCCAACAAGGCTTGGTGCCAGCAACCTTGTTGCCGGTGTCTCATTAGATTTGGTTCTCCTAACTTTAGCACTGAAGTTCAGGAACTACAATGATACAACGAGCCCCGCCTTAGAGTGTGAATGGGATTATAGACTCCTTCGGTAGTTTGAAAATCCCATACAAAACCCTCTATATTTTCTGGTTTCCTTGCTTATTTTCTTCCATTCAAATATAAAAACATTCTTTGCTTTCTCTTCCAGACCAAATTGCTACCCCATTTATTTTGCTTGTCTGCCTGGCTTCCATTTTTCCAAGACTGTTGTTCTCGCTGAGAAAATATTTAATGAGCGCTGTGTAGAGCAAGTGCTGCAAAGATCAACTTATCTTTAAATCATAAGTATGGGCTAATGAATTAAAGCATCCATATAACATAAAGATTAGTGGATCGGCATGCCACAATTAATGCATTTGAACAAGTATGGCAACTTTTGCTTAAAGAGCTGTTATATATTTGGCTATTCATCTTGCACATTAATGAGAAGTCTTTCTGGGTCCTTTCGCAAATGAAATTGGAATGGAAAGCCTCTTGACACAAAGTAGATGTCTCCATGTCACTCTGCTTTGTACTGGGTTCAATGTTCTCTTATGCCCCAGAATTGGAAGATGGGGGGACAATTTTTGTTCTCTTTGAATTCTAGATGCACATATGAAAGCATGTGATGATAATATGACGAGGGCAATTTTAATCTATGAGAAGGATATTCTGACAGAAATTAAAAAACGAAAACTGGAGAGTAGAATGTTAAATACAATCCATTGTGTTACCTAAAATAACTCCTGTCTCAACAATTGCAGGGATAACTAAACCCCAGCATTGGTACCAGTGTTGTGGAACATTTTGTTCAGAGAGGATTTCTGTGATTTATAAATTGCAGAATATAAATCATATATTTGCTAAATACAAGTTGAAATTTGACTTTTAAGGTAATATCTATATAAGTTGCAGAATGGAAGATACACAAATGTGCTCCCCCTCACCTAAATCAATTCCAGGCGGGTAAACTGGTGGGGAAATGAAGAAAGAAACACCTGGAAGTACTTAATTTGCAAAACCACTCTTTTAGCTTGAATGACTCAATCCACAGTACATAGTTCCCTTTCGTTTGGTCAGTTCCATGTCACAGCTATGTCCACTCATGGCTCAAGTCCCTATCTAACAGAGCAAGAATATCCAAGGTGTGTGTCAATCACCGTGGGAGCCTCGTCTACCCCTGATTGACTGCACTACCAACATTAAACCATTGAATTGGTTGGACAGGCTGCCCGGTGTTGTCCCCGGTTTCATTCTTGGCTGCTAAACTGCTCCCTTTTTGTTGATAATTTGCCCATACTGAGCATCACCAAGACAAGGTTCATGAGTATTCTTGTATTTACTTAATAATTAATAATTAATAAAATAAGGGAAAGAGAGCGTATAACTCACTGGTCTGTAGGTACAGAATGAACCATCAATCCCTCTCCAAATTCTCTGGTTGTGGCAAACCCCCTGCATGCTTGGGCTCTTGCTATAATGGTGACCATCTCTAGATGCTGCCTGTCATGCAGTTGGTTTATTGGGTCTTCAGACTCTCTTCGAACCTAAGCATATCTTGTCTTGGGTATGAACATGTGAACTCTCATCAGCAGTCCATGTGTAGATTGCGCTAATATGAAACTTGAAATTCTTCATTAACTCCTCAACTTCTTAAAGCAGACAGGTGTGACTACCCATTCCCTGCCTTTAGCTCTTCCCCCTGATGCTGGGAACTTGCAGGATGCCCTGTGTGGTAAGCACCCCGAGTCTGTGGAATGCAGCTCTTTCAGATGTGGCAAGCACATCTACTGAGCTCTGCAGCCAGACAGCACCAACCGGGTCTGACTACCCTGGCTGTGTTCGAAACCGCTCACTCGTTCACTATTCCCTATTCCCTATATAGTATATACTATATAGCAGTGGCGGGCCGTGCATTTCACACCTAGGCCTTCAGTAGTGCTCCGTCTGAATCAATCCACCCCTCAATAACTATTTTATGGATATAAAAGCCATCTTATTGTTATGTTTTGAGTGTCTGTTCGGTTTGTTTTTGCACTTTGTTTATTTATCTTTCTTCAGTCATGTTTCATTCTCGTTCTGTCATGCACTTCGGGAAATTCTATGTTTCGGTTTTTCCGTCTTCGTTTCTAATCTCGTTTTACTTCCTTCTTACTTTCTAATTACACTTTGTATATATTAGTTAGATGTATATAGTACTAACCAACTAATCTACTAACATTAGGATTTAGATTAAGTTACTAACACTACTAATCACTAATTATCTCACGCTTCTAACTATCGCTGTCATTCTCTCTCGTCTCTATCGCTGTCATTCTCTCTCATGAAACATGACTGAAGAAAGACAAATAAACAAAGTGCAAAAACAAACCGAACAGACACCCGTTGCCGTTGCATCGCAGATAGATAACTCGTGTATCCAGAATAAATGCCTTTACTGAAGAAACAAACCCGGGGTGCTACAGCTGCGACACACATAACAAAGCATCAATAATAACCTCATAAAATTGCAATATTATTTAGGAAAATAGCAACATTTTACTCACAAAAATCCTTATTATTTGTACACAAAATCCATCCTCCTTTCTTTCCTCAAAAGAGTTAAATTACTCTGTCGTACAGATTATCCGTGTGTTTCAGTTCCATCAAGAAGTCCTTTTCTATCACCATCGAAGCTAATGCTGAAAGTCGAGCCTGCCCTGTCGTATTTCTGGCATAAGTTTTAATACGCTTTAGGGCTGAAAATGTCCGCTCAAATGTCTGAATCACAGACTGATGTTAATTATATTTTGTCCATGAATACTTATTAAATAATTCCAAATGGTCTGTTCGCTTCCTTTCATAGCTGTTCCCCTGGTTGCGCTGCATCCCGACGTGTATTTTCATATTAAAGCATTTAACCAATCACATTACATCATAGTCAGACACTCTCTGACTATTGTGAGGGTCGACGGTGATAGGCGTCACTCGCAGTGCCCCGGGGGATCAATAAGTTAAACTGTAGAGACCTACAGTCTAACCACAAACTCTGATCAACAGAGAAATTTGGAAAGAGACGAACAAAAGGGAGGAACGGAAAATAGCACCCAACGGGTGACCAAGTGTCGTACCGACACAAACAAAAAGAAATAAAGAACTACGCAGAGTTCTTAAGGTGAGGGTAGCAAAACACCCGGTAAACAAAACACCTTATAATATTTCTTTAGAGTAAACAAACGAACTGAAGAGAGCTCCGCAGAGCTGGCAAAATAAGGTAAGGGTGGCGAAAGCACCCGACAAACAAAACGCCTTATAATATTTCTTTAGAGTAAACAAACGAACTGAAGAGAGCTCCGCAGAGCTGGCAAAATAAGGTAAGGGTGGCGAAAGCACCCGACAAACAGAATACCTTATAATGAAAATAGTAAAAAAAAACACGCGGTGGTAAAATGCCTCCACCGGAATACCCAATGGTAAGGAAAAAACGAATAACAAAACACAGACAACCGTGTGTCCGAAACAAATGAGAAAAGGCTAGTAGAGCCAAAAAGAACGAAAATGAAAACCCAAAACACAGTCTTGTAAGACTGCTCGAAAGAAACCAAACTGAACTCAAAAGTAGAAGGTTCAACATTTGCTAAGGGATATGAATAGAGACGTTTTCTTGTTGCTATATAAAGATCCTTTGAGTTGTATCTTTAGAAAGACGCAACAGACCTTACCGGCTTGATCGTAAAAATGGCTTACGATTTCGCACTGAACAAAGTCAGGTGCGAGTATTTATAGGGATGTGATTAATAATAACTTCCGGCTGTGCACCTTCAGAGGAAGGCGCAACACCGCCATCTGGTGGTGGTTCAGGGAACAACCGTGACAGGACCCCCCCTTAAGGGACGGCTCCTGACGACCCTTCAGACCCACGCGGTGAAAATCCTGGATCAAGGATGGATCCAAGATGTGCCGGGACGAGACCCAACTGCGCTCCTCAGGGCCGTAACCCTCCCAGTCCACAAGGAACTGAGTACCCCTGCCTACTCGCCGCGAGGCCAAAATACTCCGCACCATGTAAGCGGAACGACTCCCCAATGATACGAGAGAGGCGGCGGCTGCGGAACCTTGGGAGACGCCAGGTCGCTAATGAGTAGCGGTTTGATGCGGGACACGTGAACGTGGCATGAATCCGCATGGATTGTGGGAGCTGTGTTTAACGGTAACGGGTTAATCTTTTGACTGATTTTAAAAGGTCCAATAAAGCGTGGCGCGGGTTTCCGGGAATCTACCCGTAACGGCAAACCCTGTGTCGAAAGCCACACCCGTTGCCCCACCCGATACGATTGAGCAGCCCGTCGATGACGGTTGGTGAACCCCTTCCCAGTGGACTCCTCAAGCGGGACTTCCCGTCACACTGCGAATCCCATTCGAGTTCTCTCTCCGTCTCATTGGAATGCACGGAGGACGGGACATGATTAGGTGAACAACACAATGATTCGTCTGTCTCACTGTTATTCGACCAACTGAGACCGGACGACGAAGGGATGGGAGGTAAGCAACCACGTGAGCACTGAGCCCCCCATTGTAAAATTGTGTTACTGTTACTGCCCCAGTTAACCCCCTGAGGTCGACGGGAGCGGCGCCGCTCCCAGCAGCAATAAAAGTATATTACTATTTCTAACTCGCGATATTTTATCATACACACGCGACAAAAACATTGACAGAAACCTTAGAATCGCGACTTTCCGATTTGAGCACTGGCAAATCAAATGGGATTTTTAAATTAGGTTAATTAGACCAAAAGTAAACCTTGCTTTTTACTCTGTTTTTTACCTTTTAGTAACGTCCCCTTCTATTGACATGGTAACTAGGTGCGAGTTTCGGGAGGTGTGGGGAGGGGCGTGGGGCCATGTGTGAAAACACAGCGTAAACACATAAACTGTCCCGACAATTTGAAGCAAGATTTTATACAGACGTACAATTTTATTCAAGATGGAAAGATTTTCTGCGCTGCAGTGTTTGAGAGTATTGATGAAAAGCGGCGAAGACAATAACTGACGAAGAGTAAGTAACTATATTTGATTTGCCATGTTATCAAATACTCGTATATATATTCAATATATGAATTCCGCGTCTTGTGACTACATATTCGCGTGTTGCAACGTAACAAATTGCAATATGCACACAAGATCTATGGAAGAATACTTTTCAAACAGCCTAAAATGTTATTTATTTCGCTTGTTTTCAAATACTCGTGAAAATATATGAATTCCGCGTCTTGTGACGCCAAACATATTCCGCGTGTTAGTAACTTAATCTAAATCCCTAACGTTAGTAGATTAGTTGGTTAGTACTATACACATCTACCTTATATATACAAAGTGCAATCTAGAAAGTAAGAAGGAAGAAAACGAGATAATAAGCGAAGGCGGAAAAACCCGAAAGTATAAACTCCCGAAGTGCATGACAAGACAAGGAGTACTCCACGTGGATCTCAAATAAACGGAACAAGGACAGACAGGGAGCAGAACGTTCATTCCGTTCATTTGAGCAGAATGCAATACTGGATAAAGAATAATGAATAAGGACTGAATGAAAAATAAACAAAGACCAAAAACAACAGAACAGGAACTCAGAATATAACACTGATGGCCTTTGAGAGAGAGAGATGGCCCATCTGACAGATCTTAGAGGTGTGGACAATGAATAATGAATATTCAGGTATTTAGCATTTAGCCCTCCCACAGCCTGAAATAAATGTGACCAGTTCTGATAAAAACAGGTTTTTAGCTATTTAGATCTCAGATGTGCTAAACTGTTTTCACACCCTTACATAACCAAGATCTTGATGAACAAACGCACATTGGCAAAACAATTCGTCACTATAGTTTAGTGTGTGCTTTCACAACTTTTGTGACAGCAGAAAAATTTACTATTTTTAACTTGTGTGTTTGTAGATCTATTTACAAGCTGCATATGATACTGACCAAACTATTGATGGCATACAAATGTAGCTGTGATTGTCCTTCAAATAAAAATATCAAACACTTTGGAGTAAGTGTGTGTTAAATTGATGAAATTGAGATAAATATCAGACCATGCCAAAATAAAAAAACATCTAAAAGCTTAGCACGGACCTCAGAGGGTTAACCTGTGGTTTATGTCTAAGCAACCAGGAGTGTCCCAGAACTAATGGATGCGTGGGGGAATCGACCAAAAAGAACTTTATTTGTTCGGTGTGTTCCCCGTAAGCGATACGCATAACCACAGTCTCGGTCGACTCCTTAATGCTACCGGAACCAAGAGGGCGACCGTCAAGAGCTGCGACACCACAAGGCTGCGAAAGGACCCGAACCGGCAAATTAACTCTTCTGGCCCATTCGGAATCCACAATACAATCTACCGCCCCGGAATCGAGAAAGGCGTTTATTTTTATGTTTTGTTCTTTCCAGGATAGCTCCACCGGAATAAAAGTTCGGACGACTGATGACGGATGTTTCGCTACCGGACTCCGACCTGCCGGCGAGACCAGTCGCTTCCTTTTAAGTTTAGGACAACTCTCCCTGGTGTGACCGTTCCGTCGGCAGTACCGACACCAGCTCATACGAGCATCCTCTCCGGCCTGGTACCGAAGGTTAGTACTGTCTACCTCCATGGGTTCGTCTGACTTACCCAAAACCTTAAAATAAGGAGGCGAAAACCCTTCTATCGAAACCAGGTGCTTTCTATCCTGTTTCTCATGCTCACGCTCTCTAATACGGTTATCAATCCGTATAGCAGTGGTCACTAACTCATCAAATGAGTCCGGCATACCAATAGCTGCCAGAGCGTCTCTCACCGGATCGGATAGAGCGTTAGAAAACAACGTCATGATAGGGCTCTCGGCCCAATTGGTAACCCCCGCCAGAGTTCGAAAGAAATTGAAAATTCGGCAACACTTTGGTTACCTTGACGATGCGCGTCAACCTCAGAGCAGACTCTCGGTCGTGAAGTTCATGGTCAAAACCAACTCCATTCTTTCCATAAAACCCAGAGAATCTGTCAACACAGGGGCTTGGGAACGTATTAGTGGCACCGCCACTGAGGGCATCACCCGTCAATAGAGATAAAACGAGTGCTACTCGCGACTCCTCTGAGCCATATCTAGAGGGTTGTGTCTGAAACACAATTTGACATTGTGCCAAAAACCCCTACACTTTCCAGACTCGCCGCTAAAACGAGGAGGAAGCTGAATCTTGGCTTCCCGTGATACGTCCCCACCCGGTGTGCCTAATCGAGGCTAACTAGCTCGTGTGGAGAAAATAACGTTAGGATAACTCACGAGCTCACGACTAGCACCAACTCCCATAGCGATAATAACGGTAGCTATCGGTGGCTAAAGCAGTTAGCTAACGTTACCACCACCATGATTCCTGTTGCTGTTGTTACTGCTGTTGGCTGAACTTTTCTTGAGGCATAAACGGAGGTGTATGTATGACGGTATGACACGACCGCATTGCATTGTGGTACACGGGAGAAATTGTAGGGTACATTCGCTGTACACTACAAATCACGGTGAATTGTGGGTATTTTCTCGTTCACTATATAGTGAACGAAATTAACAGTTTAGAATTTGTCGCATACTACAAAATGGCGTACACACTATATAGTGTACTATATAGTGAATAGGGAGCGGTTTCGAACACAACCCCTGTCTCTTTCCCAGACTTCTTTTTGAAAACTGACGACAGCAGCAAAATGGTATTGTTCTTCTCTAGGACCAGTTGTCTATACCTTGCTTGGATAGATGATCATTTTTAGGGGAATAAAACCTTCCTTTAACCTCCTCCCCATCTTCTCAAATGTAGTCAAAGAGTTGAAAACATTGTGCATCCACCTGTACTTGGCTCGGTCACCTATGCAGGTTTTCTCTGCTTACCTCGGCATAGCCATGGTGGCTGAGGAGAGCTTCCTCACCTTCCCCAGTGGCTGTTTATCTGTTGCCCCAGTCAATCACAGCACTCACTACCAAAAAACCCAAACTGGCACCCAAGACCTGCAGAGCCATAGTGTGTCTTACAGAGAAAATCTATCTGGCAAAATTGTTCCTTTTTAAAATGGCTTGAAATTATGTTGTAGCACGGTGGCAGGGGTGGCCACCATGCCAGGTGGTGAGCGGATGAAAGACAAACAAAAATTAGGATTCCAATTGGCCAATGGCCAGTTTATCCTATGAAACCTTGTATTAACTTAGACCTAAACTAACAAAACAAAGTTAAATCAAAGCAAATCATTAGAGGGGAAACCAGCAACCAAAAACAGCACTTCTTTCTCCATGCCCCCAAAAATCTCTTAAGGCATGGCAGGTTGTGCTTTTATAATGGCCTAACGAAGGCAATGGCTCACAGCTGAGTTGATTGCTCATTAGCCTCAGGTGAGCCTGCCTGTAAGTGAGGCCGCTGCTATTCAAGGCCCTGTAGTCCTCTCCAGGCTGTGGGAGGGAACAGGAGCATTTGACACCATCAAAAGGCAGGTGCAGCCCTCTCTACTCCTCCCTCCAGCTCTCCCAGCGTCACATACCCTCCCCCTCAGCTCCGACTAAGGGGAGAAGGTGGAAATCTCCAGACATTTGGAGAGAAACACCAGGGCTCTAGGAGGCCCTGCCCCCGGGGTCAAAGACCAGCAACGCTTGTTGCACGTGTGAGCCAACACCGGAGGCTTTTTTGTGCCCCCAGGAAAGCTGGCAGCAGCAGGCATGGAGGGGCCCACAGGGAGCCCGGCAGCAGCAGGTGGCGAGGGACCTTCAGGGAGGCCAGCAACAGAGGGGCGTGATGGATCCTCAGGGAGGCATTTACAGGCATGCGCCGATGGCACACGCCCAGAAGCACTCGTGGCTACCCAGCCATCTACAAGCAGCTCCAGTGCCTTAAAAGCCGTCCAACTATGCAGGAACCCCCGCTGTGTGACCCAAGGGATCCGCTCGACGAGGATGGGCTCGGCATTGATTCCGCCCAAAGCAGGCGAACCTCACCCCCCACTGGAGGTCTTGGAGCATTCCTGACATGTTTGTGTTTCCCCATGTTTGTGCTCACATGTTACCCTGTGTGTCCAATAAAAATGCCTGCTTTAATGTGGTCTCTTGTTCCTGAGTGCCCCATGTCTCTGGCATAGTTTTGCATAAGCATGTTAGGCATGAGTGTTCATTCCGCACTGCCCCAAGGGGGAATGGGTTTAACCTCTTTCTGTCAGCTTGTTACTGGTATGGTGCTGATACCATGAGACCCTATTAGCATAATTCACAATTCGAAAGTATTATTAATTGTAATACTTTATTTACGTTTTTTTGTCAATGTCATTGCCTTAAAAAGTGTTTAATGAGACTTGGAAAGTCATTTTTATGCTAATGCCACATTATGATCATAAAACTGTGGGGAATTTAACTCCCCCCTTTATTACACACAAAAGCACACGGGATGCGTACAATAATTTATGTCATTTGTTTTTGTCATACCTTCTAACCATGTTAACGTTCAAGTCACTTCCTCGCTGTGTGTTTGAGGCAGCCTCCTCAGGGCAGAGGCGTGTGTATCAATTAATTTCACTAAGCGAATGACAGCCAAGGCTGTTTAGTTTGTAGAAAATACAATTATTTATTGGTTGGTCGTACATGCCAGCCATGATCATAGTTAGATTGGTCAAGTTAAAACAAGCTCTCACTGACTTATTGTGGTCACTGTTGGATACTGACACTGAGATAGGTCAACATGTCTAACCAGTCCAGTTCTACTGAAAATCACGGAAGCGATGCGTACTCATGCAAAAACTGCAGGGAAAATCACTATTGGTGATTTGGACAAAAATAAAATGAATAATCATTCATACTTAATGAGGGCAGTCACCATTTTTTTTGTGTCTTAGAAGAGGTTTTTGAAGAACACATATGAAGAGGGTGATTCATCTGCCTTGAGTGTTGTAGTACACGAAAAAAAATTAGTACACTTAAGGGACATGGCATTTGGCCATTTGTGTTTGTGTATTAGAGACTGCATGGACTCCGCCCCAACGTCTGGCTTAGCCAGGGGATGTCTTGTAACAATAGTGTCGCTGGCCCAGTCTGGCAGGGCCCTGCGTCTCATCTCCCAGTTTGAATTAATGCAAATATTAAACCGTATAAAATCGCAATACAAACTAGTGTTTGTTGAACACTTTGTAACCCTCATGGCTGGCTGTGTAATTAAACTTATTGTCTTCCATTTAAAACATCAGGTCTGTCTCTTCATCAATATGGAGATAATTTTACTTTGATTCAGTATTTTGAATTACCAACAGTGTTGACTCAGATGACACATATGACAACGCTACCCATGTTGTTGTTGTTACCATGATGATATGTTTGTATCCACCTGGAAAGCATTATGACTAAAAGGGCTCTGGTTGTCTGGCTGGTGGTGTGCAGGGTCCCGCCGATAGGACCAAGAGACAGGTTTTACTCCTTATACCAAAATGCAATATGTGGTCTTTGCCCTATTCTCGACCTGAAAAGCCTAATCAAATTGCTTAAAAAATATCAGTTTCACATGCTCATGCAGCATCGGCTCCTGGGCTGCATTCAGCAGAATGATGGGGTTGTTTCAATAGATTTAATGGATGCTTATTTCCACATCAGAAATGCTTCGCCTTTCAGGGCACAGCATTCCTGGCCTTTCATTTTAGCCTGTCCCTAGCAGTGTAATTTCATAGACTAAAATTATGATAAAAATTGTCACCAATTACCTATTTTTTGATGACAGAGATAAGAACATGATGAAAATGTCCTAGTGTGATTATGGCAATGACTGATTCATTTTACATTTTTACTGATGAAAATATGATGAGACAAAAATATGATCTGAAAATCTGTTCTGTTTGGAAAAAAAATAGAACCAGTCAAGGCATCTGAAGCGTAGCCATCGTGGCATCTCTGCAACAGTAAGTGGGTACTGAAAGACACAAATTTGTGCAACACTAATTTAGATGCAAAGCAATCCTACCTAAATGAGTATATTAAGCCTTCTTAACCCTCTGAGGTCCGTGCTAAGCTTTTAGATGGTTTTTGATTTTGGCATGGTCTGATATTTATCTCAATTTCATCAATTTAACACACACTTACTCCAAAGTGTTTGATATTTTTATTTGAAGGACAATCACAGCTACATTTGTATGCCATCAATAGTTTGGTCAGTATCATATGCAGCTTGTAAATAGATCTACAAACACACAAGTTAAAAATAGTAAATTTTTCTGCTGTCACAAAAGTTGTGAAAGCACACACTAAACTATAGTGACGAATTGTTTTGCCAATGTGCGTTTGTTCATCAAGGTCTTGGTTATGTAAGGGTGTGAAAACAGTTTAGCACATCTGAGATCTAAATAGCTAAAAACCTGTTTTTATCAGAACTGGTCACATTTATTTCAGGCTGTGGGAGGGCTAAATGCTAAATACCTGAATATTCATTATTCATTGTCCACACCTCTAAGATCTGTCAGATGGGCCATCTCTCTCTCTTTGTTACGTTGCAACACGCGGAATATGTTTGGCGTCACAAGACGCGGAATTCATATATTTTCACGAGTATTTGAAAACAAGCGAAATAAATAACATTTTAGGCTGTTTGAAAAGTATTCTTCCATAGATCTTGTGTGCATATTGCAATTTGTTATGTTGCAACACGCGGAATATGTTTGGCGTCACAAGACGCGGAATTCATATATTTTCACGAGTATTTGAAAACAAGCGAAATAAATAACATTTTAGGCTGTTTGAAAAGTATTCTTCCATAGATCTTGTGTGCATATTGCAATTTGTTACGTTGCAACACGCGGAATATGTTTGGCGTCACAAGACGCGAATTCATATATTTTCACGAGTATTTGAAAACAAGCTAAATAAATAACATTTTAGGCTGTTTGAAAAGTATTCTTCCATAGATCTTGTGTGCATATTGCAATTTGTTACGTTGCAACACGCGGCATATGTAGTCACAAGACGCGAATTCATATATTGAATATATATACGAGTATTTGATAACATGGCAAATCAAATATAGTTACTTACTCTTGGTCAGTTATTGTCTTCGTCGCTTTCCATCAATGCTCTCAACACTGCAGCGCAGACAATCTTTCCATCTTGAATAAAATTGTATGTCTGTATAAAATCTTGCTTCAAATTGTCACAGTTTGTGTTGTTTACGCCGGCGTTTTCACACATGGCCCCACGCCCCTCCCCACACACCTCCCTGAAATTAGCACCTAGTTACCATGTCAATAGAAGGGGACGTTACCAGGTAAAAAAGAGAGTAAAAGGCAAGGTTTACTTTTGGTCTAATTAACCTAATTTAAAAAATCCCATTTGATTTGCCAGTGCTCAAATCGGAAAGTCGCGATTCTAAGGTTTCTGTCAATGTTTTTGTCGCGTGTGTATGATAAAATATCGCGAAGTTAGAACTAGTAATATACTTTTATTGCTGCTGGGAGCGGCGCCGCTCCCGTCGACCTCAGGGGGTTAACTATATGGCACTAGTGTTATTTTATTTTAGCTATCAATAGCTGCCCTGCAAAATTAGCATTTCATATCCAGAAAAGCAGTAGCATAGGCATAGACGTCATTAATTGATTCCAGTTGTAAATGTAGCTTGTTATCCTTAAGTATTGTTTTTTATAGCATTGTGTGCTTTCACTTAGATAATGTTAGCTTTGTTATCCGTAAAAGATGACGATATAAAAGGTACTTCCACACAGGTGTTGTTCCTGAGTTAATTAAGCAATTAACATCCAATCATGCTTAGGGTAATGTATAAAATTGCTGCCTCAATCACCATGGAAGGCTCTATAATCTCTCCATCCCAGGCTGCCTTGGAACTTTGGAGTGATTCTGGAATCTCGGGGCACATCACAGCGATTGCCCGGACCTACCGATTCTCCCTTCACAACATCCGAACAATTCACCCATTCCTTACCCAAGAGGCCACGCAACTCCTGGTCCAGGCTTTGGTTATCTCACATCTGGACTACTGCAATTCCTTGCTGACAGGTTTACCGGCTGAAACTAGTGCAGAATGCCGCTACACAACTAGTTTTCAACCTACCCAAATTCACACGTCACTTCACTACTCACCACACTGCACTGGGTCCCTATTGCATCACGTATCTGTCATATCAGGCCACTAGAGGAACTGCTCCCTCCTACCTCCAGACATTCATTACACCCTACACCACAGCCAGACCCATCTGTTCTGCCTCTTCTGGCAAACTGACTGTCCCCTTTCCTTCGGGCGCCCGGCAGCCGTTCCTCATGGTCGCACCTCTTCTCTGTCCTGACCCCTCGGTGGTGGAATGAGCTTCCACACCCGGTTAAAAAAAAGCTTTTTAGTCAAAAGACTAAGACTAACTAAATCAAAAGCTGGTGATAAAATGTCAATTTATGAGATGCATAGAGATGCGCTGGCAGGGAATGAAAATATTAAATAATCTAGACGACTGGTTAATTTGTGCGGAAAGTGAAGGGGACACCCGGCTTCATGCATCACACGATATCACACCTGGGGCACCTCAGCTTTGTACTGAATTTCAAAAAGAGCTCGCTGACCTTGACTTAACACTCAATATTTCTGGGAATGGAGCTGAATTCTCATTCTATGCAAGCCCGTCTCTGCATGAACAGGGTCCAATCTCTGCACTGTTGTGTCCCTCTAGTAGGAGCATTGACAGAGACCAGGGCCATATTTACTTCAGGACTGCGACTCCGATGAGACGGATTCTCCACAGGATTGTCATAATGATACATCCTTCCCTCTCCAGTTGGCGTGAAGAGTGACAGGGTTTGTCATCTGTGTACTGTGGTAGCTCAGTTAGACATAGTTTGCAACACTGATGGCAATGACAGAATATTACCCCTGGCGGATCCCGGTTCGCCGCGACTTGCTGTGTCAGGCGAACGGGACAATTTTGGATCTTCAGCCCAAAATGTGGTGCTTGCATGTCTGGCCTCTGAAGGGATGAGACTGCGTACAGAAGGTTTACCTATTTCAAAGGGTGGTAGATGGCTGCGGCCACAAGCATAATACACCTTACCTTCTTGTGATTTATTATTCAAACCATTATCTACTACTCAAAGTGGCATCTTTAAAAACAGCCCTTTTGCTTTCCCTTGCCTCCACTAAACGTAGGTGATTTACACACATTATCAGTACACTCTTCCTGTGTATCATTTGCCGAGGGAGACAGAATTTTTTTAAAAAGTGTTCTAATGCCACATACTGTACCTGCTGAAGGTCCTAACCACACCTTTTCATAGTAATTGAGCTGTCATCTTTTTCCTCTCCACTTTCGGTCTGAGGAAGATAAACGTCTCCATTCTGTATGCCCAGTTCGGGCACAAATAATTTATATTGAGCATGCACAACATCTGCGTCAGAGCAAAGAGTTTTAGCACAGTAGCTGGTGGACGTGCTTTGTCCATGAAGCATCTTTGTCATTGGCTTGTCGAGTCTCAGGGTTGCACACCTTCAGGAGAGTGGCATAACCATTATGATGAGAAAGACTGTTATGATGGTTGTGCCGATTGATATTGCCTTGTGTGACAGGAGTGATTGTTATTCTGTGCCTTATCTATCTTTGGTGTGATTCCGACCATGATGCTCATATGACATTGGGTTTGTGTTTTTCACTGGGTCAGCAGTTCCTGCGGACTTGCTCCCTGTTATTTTTCATTCCATGCTGGCTTTTACTGGGTCCACAACTCTTTTATTGTCAGTGAAGGAAGGAAACATCAGAGTTGTCTTGTTGTGAACTTCTCTGTCAGGACGTTCAGTGAGGTTTTTATAGTGGTTTCTCATTGATCAGGGGTATTCATACCCTCGGGGAGGTGGGGGCTCCCAGGGTGACTGACATGCATCTCAGTCAGTGCTGTTACATAGGGACTTTAGCTGTCCACCCCTGAGTCGGCGTTCCCATAATTGTGATATCTCCTTCCCTTACTCACAGAGCCATGGTTACATTCGTAACCTAGACAATTTGTTTCCTTGAGGAGCCCATGCACGCATGCTCCTAACATTCATTTCTGCACTAAAATACGTTAGAACTGCTGCTGCTAGGGAGACTCATTCTGAGACCACTTTACTTAAGGCAACAATAGCCCTGGAATGCATTCATTGATTGAGAGCTAGTACCTGCCTAATAAAAGCCACCTTGCTACATGGAATTCCGAAACAGTATGGAATTTAGTAGAGACAAAATATACAAGGCCTAGTAGGTATTTCCCATTTTCTCTTTGAAAAACCAAACCAGTTCTCAATGTGATGAATTTGCTTTCAGGTTTGCCACATAGTAGAATACACTGATTGCTATAGATTAAGTTTCTTAAACATCAATCGGACAACTCCCGATGTCAGTCATCAGCACCTCTCAGTAAAATGAGGTAGTTGGAAGTGAATGAGCGATGATGAGGAACAACTTGCCAGGATTCTATATGTAGAACCCTGAAGACTTTTCAGGAATCCCTGCTTGTATTTACCTTCCAGTGTAGAAATTTGTATTTTGCTTTCTCCCAGGAACTTCCATTCTGGAGAATAAAGCAGAACACACGACAGTGCTGTAATCAGACATTTGGTTAATCTAGTCCTTACTTTGATTATTCATCATTTCATTAATTCCTTTGTTTTGGGATGAAAAAACAAACATTCAGATGGTTGACAAGGATAAGGAGCTTAACCTGATTCAGGAAAACAACATAACATAGAATAAAAGCTATTTGAACTGAATTAGATAGATAGATACATAGATAGATTATGCTTTATTAATCCCCGCTGGCACATTGGTTTGTCAGTAGCAGCATAAAGGCACTAAAAATACATTAAAAACACAGATTTACACAAATATATAAAACATTTAAAACAAGGACAGCATAAAAGCTCAAAGTTCAGTCAATTAAAAGTGCAATAAAAGTTGTACAGGAATTATATAAAAAAGCTAAAATCACAGGACTATATCTGTCCCCTCATCTAGTCTGATTAAACCAGCATAAGGCTGAAGGCAGAAATTACTGTTTAAACCTCAGTGGAACACCTGGGAGCGATGAGGCGACCACTGAAGGTGCTCAACTGCCGTGCCAATGCAGTTCTGCATAATGCCTTTAGTTTTTTTTCCAGCCTACCCTGTACTCTGACCTCCAGAGGGGCCAGTGCCACACCAATAGAGGAGCTTGCCCTATTCACCAGGCTGTTAATGCGTGCTGTTTCCCTCTTACTTAAGCGTCCCCCCTCCCCCCGCATCCCAACAGACCGCTGCATAAAAAACAGCCACAACACTCTCATAAAACATCAGCAGAATTTTGTTGCAGACATTAAAACCCTTAAATTTCCTTAGGAAAAACAACCTGGATTGTCCTTTTTTGTACAGGGCATCTGAGTTCAGTGACCAGTCCAGTTTGTCATCTAGGTGCACACCCAGGTACCTGTAAGAGCGCACCATGTCCACATCAGTACCCTGGATGCAAACAGGCCCCACTGGCTCCTTCTTCCTCCTAAAATCAATAATAAGTTCCTTCATTTTGCTCACGTTTAAAAGCAGAGCATTTTCCTCACTCCAGGACACAGACTCTGTGATAATTCCTGTACTCCCTATCATCTCCGGCAGTAATACAGTAATACAACAATGGACATGTCGTCAGAAAACTTTTGGACAAGACAGTTTTCCTGGTTGTAGTGGAAGTCAGTAGTGTAGAGAGTAAACAGTGTAAGAATGGTGAGAGCACTGTTCCTTGTGGAGCCCCTGTGTTACAGACCACCCACTTTGATGTGATGCCGTTTAGTTGGACAAACTATGGCCTGGCCAGGAGGTAGTCATATATCCAGTTGACCATTGGGGTGTGCAGTTTCATGTTGGAGAGTTTAGTCCTGAGGAGATGTGGGTGGATAGTATTAAAGGCGCTGGAAAAGTCTAAGAACATGACTCTGACTGAGCTGCCGGCTTTCTCCAGGTAGGAATACATCCTATGAAGCTTGATCCGGAATGGCATCCTCCACACCGATCTTGGCCTGGTAGGCAAATTGCAAGGGATCCAAGAACTCACTAACCTGCTACCTCAGATGTGTTAAAACCATTCTTTCAAAAATCTTCATTATGTGAGATGTGAGGGCCACTGGTCTAAAATAATTTAAAACCACAGGGCAGGTTTTCTTAGGCACAGGAATAATGCAAGAAGTCTTCCGCAAAGCCAGTACTCTCTGTAAAGACTGGGACATATTTGCCCAATGCATGGATAAAGATAATTAATGGTAATTTCTACCAATGGTAACTTTCTCTACCATTAAAAAATGAAAGGATAATGTTGAAATAACTTTAAAAATCAATCTTTCTGTTATTGATCCTTCACTTTCTTCTTCTTGTGCAGTGGGAGGCCCTATTGGAATTGTGTGGGAAGATGTAAGTAAATATATCCATCATGATTGATACTAAAATACTAATTTGTCCTGATGAACCAGCAGTCAGTTGAATCCCTGGCAGTCGGAACTTAACACGGAATACATTTATTGGACAGGTTTTTTTTTTGTCATACACAAGAAAAATAAACACTTCAAAAAATTTAATAAAAAATATTATTTATGCATAATTACAATTTGGTTGGAAAATATATGTTGTCAGACCACTGCAACCTGATGTCTTTATGTCTGGTTATTTTTTTCCATCTAGAAATACAGAAAGGGATTTAATATTCATATCCTAAACACACAGGTGGCCAAGTGCCTTATAATCTCAATATTACCGAACATCTGATAAACTGATGCAACAGCTGCTGCCTCATTTGTTATACTAATTCTAATTCCAATTTAAAGAAGAAAAAGGGACACTGGTCTAATTGGCTTTAACAGTTTATTTAGTTTTTTCCAAGAGATGACAAAATAAATATAAACAAAGATCCTCATTTAATAAATACCTTGATATAGGAATCATTAAATAATCAATCAATGAGCTTGAAATTTGGAATTTGAAAAACAACATACAGCATATAAATACACAACTCTTCAAACTTCAACAGGGCCTGCCATTGTCCTCAGTATTTTGCAGTATTCTGTATCAGTATCTATAATTATTTTAGGCCTACAAAACAGATAACTTCATCAGGCAATGGGTGATGTTAAGTGTTAAGCTGGTGAGGACGTAGAACACGTCACCTCATATCCGCTAAAAAACTTGTGACATGTGAAATGAAATAAATGCAGAAGGTATCAAGAAGTTATTTCAGACCAAGGAAAACAATATATGCAGCATTTGGAAATGGCATGCTCGCACTCCCTAGAGAAGGTACAAACCGTTTTTGAAATCTAATTCCAGTAATAACCAAGATTTCATTCCAATTGTATATAAAACACTATGCAGTTTTATGAGGGAAAAGGTAAGTAATTGCTTTTTATTTGCCTGCTCATAGTGATCTGGAATATAGGCCTGGCTTTCATCATACGTATCTGGAGGGATTAAATGCGTTGATGGCCTGAATCGTTTAATACTGGGTCCTTTCATTCCAACCTATAGCAGGGCAAAGAAAGGCAGCTCTATTTAAAATGTCAGTTTCACTCTCTGTCAGGACCCCATTTTAAACAGTGTATGGACATTATTAGAAAATAAATAACATGCTTACGACTTTAGCTCCAACTGCTAGAAGTTGAGGGACATTTTTTTTTCTCAAACTCATTTCAATTTTGACAATCCTGCTATTGCTCATTTCAACACAGATCAGATTATGGTGGGGAAAAAAGCAGGAAGTTTTGCGATAAACAACAGAGATTAAGACCAAGAATGAGGCATATTGACCTAGCTTGAAATCAAGATAGTGTTAGATGGAGATTCTGTCTTATTATATACCATATCACACAGAATTACAGATAGCATTTTTTAGATGTAATATTTTTTAACTAAATATTCATTTTGAAATATCTTTAAAAACTACAGAAATATATTCTAATTCTAATGATTATCCTTTGAAGCTTCAAGTCATTCCAATATGAACATATTTATATTTTAACATATCGTTAGCCTCATACGATAGTTGCCTAAGTCATTTTTCAAGATTGTTGGGAAATTAGAAAAAACACATTTTCCGTTTCATTCCATTTCACGTTTTCTTTGAAGCAGAAACGTGTTTAAACACACAATTCATAATTTCTCTGATCGACTAAATGTACATTAACTATAGTAAGTTGAAGAAATACGAATTAGTTTACCAGATGAATCAAAGAAAAGAGCTAAAATTGTTCACTTGTGATGAACCGTGTATGTAACGTTAAAATGCCCAAGTCACACGAGTGAGTTAGGCAGATGGGTTTTTTTTAATGTAACAAGCGTTCTGATTGGCTGAGGACATAGGCACTAAGCCAGGGCGATGCAGCAGTGTGAGGAGAGTACAGTTAGGCAGAAATCTCAATTTGGCAAAAAAATGACTTAGGCAATTATCGTATGAGGCTAACGATATGTACGTGCCAAATTGGTAATTTTGGTAAATATGAAGTATTTAACTAATCATGGTTACAAATGATTTTCATTTGAACTGATTATTTAATAATTGAAAGCAACTAAAATGAATCACATTTATGCCTCTCTAAGGTTTTATGTGGCTATATGACCTCATATGTAAGTACAATGGCCAAAGCAGCTTGGTGCCATTTCCACTTCTAATAATTTGCTAGAAAGTGTAAGTTATCCGGCGTTAGATTTGGTGTTTAGCTTCTGCGTTCGTATCCTGTTCACTGGTTGCAAGTAGCATTTAATGCTACTTGGTTATCTTAATTAGTATTGTGTTGCTGATGTCCAGTGGTTATTAGTTTCTATCGCTGCTTAGAAGTTTTATTTCAAAGTTCGGTTTTGTTTTAACAGGCGTAGCACCCGTGTCTGTAGTTGATTAGTGGGAGGAACCTGTGAGTTGGTAATTAGTCTGTATTGTTGTCAGGGGGCATTCGCCACATATAAGCAACCATAGTTGTGGATAGTGGCAGCTTTTCGCGGCAGCCTCACCTTCCTAGCCTCACTGAATGAAGACTCGGCGGACAAAGACGAAGGAGTCTACCTGCAGGAGTCCACCGAGGGGGGCCAGCTAGGGAGTGCTCGCCGCACGGTAAGTATCATAGTCTTGTATCTCCCTGTTCTTCCTCTGCATCTAACACTACATGCTACCTCCCTATCCCAGTCCATGTCTCCTCTTCTAGATTACCTAGAAGGAGAGATTCTACCCACACCCGTAATCTGTCCAATCTCATCTTCCCTCCTAGATCTCCCGGTGTCGACGTGGTGGTAGCAGGCGGACTATGGAACTGCCAGTCCGCTGTCCGGAAGGCCGATTTAATCTCAGCCCAAGCCTCACTACTCTCCCTGCAGTTCCTGGCGCTCTTGGAGACGTGGATCACTCCTCAGAACACGGCCACCCCTGCTGCTCTCTCTGCTGGCTACACCTTCTCCCACACTCCACGACCTTCAGGTAGAGGTGGAGGGACAGGTATACTGATCTCCCCCCTGTGGAGATTTGGTATTGTTCCTCTTCCTCACTTCTCACCCTCCTCCTTTGAATTTCATGCTGTCACTGTTCCATGTAAACTGCACAACATTGTTCTTTATCGCCCTCCAGGTCCACTGGGGACTTTCCTAGATGAGATGGATGCCCTACTCAGCGCCTTCCCTGAGGATGGCACTCCCGTCTTACTCCTCGGTGACTTCAACCTACCGCTGGAGACCCCTCAGGTGGTGGTGGAACGACCTTCCGCAATCGGTCAGGACGGCGCAATCACTTGCAATCTTCCGCAAGAGACTCAAAACCCACCTCTTCAGACTCCACTACCACTGAACTCTCTGTCCATCTAGCTAATTTGTCGTCACCACTGTTTACTTGTTCTACACTATACAAAAAATTAAAAATAATAATAATAAAAAAATAAACACTAACCTTTTCCTTCCCAGTGTTACAGGTATGGTACGCAGACGCCTGCAATGATGTCTATTGCTGTATTACTGCACTGATCTTGTGCACTAACTATGATTGTTCCTACCATGTATTAATGCACATCTTGTAAGTCGCTCTGGATAAGAGCGTCTGCTAAATGCTTAAAATGTAAAATGTAATGTAAAATGAGTATATTTGATACTGAATGCTCAATGTGAATGAAATGCATACGTTTGCTTCAGCGCTAATCAAAATCAACTCACCAAACTCACTTTTTTTGGATTGAAAATGTTAAGGAAACATGTTGAATGAATCCAGGCAATTTTATATGCAATTTCTCATGTGACTATATATTTTGTTTATTGAATGCATGCTTACAAACTGCTACATTCAATTAAGATGCATTGTAGTTCTGGGACCCCCTGTGATGTATGTTTAAGACATGAACTGGGAAAAAGGAGGGGGCTTTATTTCTCATAACAACACCACCTCATTTGCCAATCCCAGCAGGAGCCACAGATTAGAGGACTCCATTCCCAAGATGAAATTTATTGTAATTCAGTGCAGACATATGATTTAGTTAGGCTCCTAACTTATTTTAGAATTGTAATAGCTTTCTTTGTGTTGTTGTTATTTGTGGTAATTCTATTTTTTCAAGTCAGTGCTGAACACCTGTCCTGCACCACAACACAGTTTCTGTTGTGTATAATTATGAAAGCTTTTGCAATGATGCTAAAATCCAGCAGGACACACTTTTAATATCTATTTGTCACCCTGAATAACAAATACAGGAATACCACAACAATGTATAATACTAGACATAGCAAGATGAAAAAAGACTCTCAAATTACTTCAAACAGGTACAAACCAGGTAAGACATGTCTATATTCTTCACTGTGTCATGTAAAATGGAGATTCATGCATTTGTACATAGTACAGTGATGACCCAGATCAAACTCAGAATGTGGCAGTGCCAACTGTAGCCGGGTATCCCTCATAGTAAAGTATAATTAGCCATAGAGTCTCCCAGGGTAGGAAGACTGGGGAGTGAAATTGGTTACATATGTAATATTTTACAGTAGATGGAAATAGGATAGGTTCTCACCAGAGATGAGAACAATACCTAATGGAAGCTATTCCTTATGATAGTAGTCACAGGTCACATAATTTGGGGCATAGCCAATGCAGAGGGGCAAGAAACAGGAGGGAGGGGGTATGCAACACCTACAGGAGTCAAAGCCACCGCAAACCTTTAAAAGCTTTGCATTGCAAGTGATGTGCTAGCCCTCAGTACATCATAATTAAGGGCATTTATTTTTCACCACCTCTCTCAAGAAGCTGCAGTTCAATCAATCAATAAATCTTTATTTTTGTATAGCGCCATTTACAAACAGGTTGTCACACAGCGCTTCACAGTTGACATTTTCCAGAGGGAATCAGAAAAACAGAAAACAATTAGAGCCAATGTAGGAAACTGGAAAATTATTCCCTGACCCCTTAAAAGGCGATCAAGATGAACTCCTGGAAGATGGTGGGATACAGAGAAAAACAAATAGTCCTTGAGGCTCATGAGGCTTAACAGACCACCGGAAGGGCATTCTTCAGCATCCTAAGTGTAGGGGTGGGGTGGACCTCATCCCTCCAGATACCAGGGCAGGGGATGGAACCAGCAGCTAGGGTCTGGGCCAGCAGCATCCAGCTAACACATGGCAGGGGTGGGGGGTTGACTCTGGGGCAGGTGAGCTCCGGGCAGGTGCCACGAAGCCGGGGAGAAAATAGGAAAGGTGCAATTATAACTATGATAAATATCACACCGGATCAGGGGAAAGAGTAGAGTAATAACACTTTTGCACCAGTAGAAGTAATCTAGGGCAGCATAACTAATTCTGGTGTTATATTCGTTTTTCTGTAACAGCCAAGATAAACCTGGGTCAATCTGACCCAGGAATATCATTGGCATGTTTATTATCCCCAAATTGTCAGAAACCCCAAAATCCTGATAAACATTGTTTGTACCTCTTATTACTATCAATTCAATCAATATTTAGTGGAATTGTGTTATTCACCTCTCACAGATCATGGTTCCATTAGGATAATTCACTCGTTTTTCACAAAAAATACACATTCAAACACATTTTTCTGTACATTGGAAAAACCTAGATATAAAATGCATTAGTTTTGCATAACATACAATTTTTTAAATTATGTTTTGCATTTTCCACTTTTTTTTCCATCAGGTGATGTTGATAAATAAAGATGACACCTCTTCTGTTCAAGTTAAAAATTATATAATAACTACCATCTAGTTTTTTTTTGGAACAAGGCTTCATGATATCCTCCACAACAGCTATATAAACACTACAAAACTGATTTTGACCATTTTAGACAATTCTGAAGGTCTCTCTAAAAAAAAGTGTATGCTTTGGTATTCGGGTCCGCCGTGACCCGTTTCAAGTTAAAATTATATAATAACTACCATCTAGTTTGTTTTTTTGGAACAAGGCTTCATGATATCCTCCACAACAACTATATAAACACTACAAAACTGATTTTGACCATTTTAGACAATTCTGAAGGTCTCTATAAAAAAAGTGTATGCTTTGATATTCGGGTCCTGCAAAACTGATTTTGACAATTTTGACCCGTTTCAAGTTAAAATGTATGGGAGGGAGTAGGAAAGACCAATATGTATCACATTTGCACTTCTGAACACACACACACACTCCTTTCAATATGAGCTGGTCAGCCACTACAAGAGTGAGTGCCCCCTGCTGGACACTACTGAGCATGACTGCTCATGCTCTACTGCTGCCCACAAGGGCAGTGTGTGTGTGTGTGTGTGTGTATGTATGTGTGTATGTATGTATGGGAGGGAGTAGGCAAGACCAATATGTATCACATTTGCACTTCTGACCCCTTTTAGCCTCCACTTTCACTGCCGGGTCCGATTGACCCGGATACATATCTCTGTGATATAAACATGCGGGGGGTTGCAAATACATTACATGAACCATTTTCATTTTACATGTTTATTGCACTAATTAAGGTAAGCAGAAGAAGTTTCATACAATTTTTATATTTTTAAAAAGTATTTTTCCTAGATTTTCAACTTTGAAATGGGTCAATTTGACCCCGAATGTCACAGGAGGGTAAGTGAGTGGCACAGGGAGCACGCAGCCATGAGGGCACTCAGAGACCATCCCACCACATAATCAGCAGTCCTGATAGGGGCGGATCATCACTTGATGATTGGTGACAGTAAGGATAGCTCATTGCACCAGAAGGCTCTATTGCTACGCCCCCTCCACATCTGCACCTAATGACTATAAGAAAGACTAAAGAGATGTGTTTTTAACCTAGACTTGAAAATTTAGACCGTGTCTGACTCCTTCACAGAGACGGGTAGACTGTTCCACAGTAAAGGAGCTCTATAGGAGAAAGCTCTGCCACCTGCTGTATTTTTTGATATTCTAGGGACTACCAAGTTGCCTGCATCTTGTGAATGAAGCGAACGTAGGGGATTGTAGGGATGAAGTAGATCCGTCAAATAAGAGGGTGCAAGTCCATGCAAAACCTTATAAGTTAAGAGGAGTACCTTATAGTCTACACGATAGTTTATAGGAAGCCAGTGAAGTGACGCTAACACAGGACTAATGTGCTCATACTTCTTTGTTCTAGTCAGGATCCTTGCAGCAGCATTCTGTACGAGTTGTAGGCTCCTGAGTGAGGTATTGGAACAGCCAGACAGTAATGCATTGCAATAATCTAATCTAGATGTAACAAAGGCATGTACCAATTTTTCTGCTTCTATTAATGACAGGAAGCCCCTAATTTTGGCAATATTCCTCAAGTGAAAAAAGGCTACTCATCTCATCTCATCTCATCTCATTGTCTAAGCCGCTTATTCCTGGTCAGGGTCGCGGGGGGGCTGGAGCCTATCCCAGCATGCATAGGGGCGAGAGGCAGGAATAAACCCTGGACAGGTCGCCAATCCATCGCAGGGCACACACACCATTCACTCACACACTCATACCTACGGGCAATTTAGACTCTCCAATTAGGCTAACGTGCATGTCTTTGGACTGTGGGAGGAAACCGGAGTACCCGGAGGAAACCCACGCGGACACGGGAGAACATGCAAACTCCACACAGAAAGGCCCCCGGCCTGGATTCGAACCCGAGACCTTCTTGCTGTGAGGCGACAGTGCTATCCACTGCACCACCGTGCCGCCAAAAAAAAAAAAAAAAAAAAAAGGCTACTCTGGAAATGTTTTTGATGTGACTATCAAATGAGAGACCAGGATCTATAGTAACACCAAGGTCTTTTATCACCAAACTTGCAGCAACAGAGCAACCATCCAGATTCAGAGATAAATCAGATAACCCTCTTCTGAGGTTTTTGGGCCCCAAGACCAATATCTCTGTTTTATCAGCATTCAACAATAGAAAATTATCCGACATCCAGTCTTTTATGTCTTTAAAACAAGCCTCCAACTGTTCGAATTGTCTTTCGCCAGGTTTCATTGATAGGTATAATTGTGTGTCATCTGAGTAGCAGTGAAAATGTACGCCATGTTTACGAATGACATCAGCAAATGGCAACATGTAAAGGGAGAACAACAATGGCCCCAAAACAGAACCTTGAGGGACACCATATTCCACCTTGATGCGAGCAGAGGGCTCATCATTTAACTGGACAAATTGATACCTATCTGACAGGTAGGATTTAAACCAGGAGAGTGCCTGTCCACGCAGTCCAACTAGGTTTTTAAGTCTGTTCAGAAGAGTTTAGTGGTCTATTGTGTCAAACGCAGCACTTAAGTCCAAAAGCACAAGAATAGAGACACATCCACGGTCAGCTGATATCAGTAAGTCATTGACAACTTTAATAAGAGCAGTCTCAGTGCTATAGTGTTGCCTAAATCCTGACTGAAAAGTTTCATAGACGTAATTTGATTTCAGGAATGAAGTCAGTCTCTGAGCTACAGCTTTCTCTAAAAAATTTTGAAAGAAAAGAAAGATTAGAAATTGGCCTGTAGTTCCTGCGATTTTTGGGGTCAAGGTTTAGTTTCTCTAAAAGTGGCTTAATTACTGCCACTTTTGGAGAATTTGGCATATAGCCTGATGAAAGAGACAGATTAATAATGTCTAGCATGCAGTTCCTTTCTGATCCACAAGGCATTGCTTTAGGCCAGGGGTGTCCAAACTACGGCCCGCGGGCCAACTGCGGCCCGCGGTCCATTTATAATTGGCCCGCGGCCGCATTCCAATAATGGAATATGGCCCGCGCATGAAACTTGCACTTGACTGAGTTGTAATTCTTAGTTTCACCACTAGTGGAGCCACCCGTATTCATTGAACACTCCGCGAAATAAACGAACTGGTCTCAGCTTTTTTCGCGTAGCACCCCCCGTCGACAGAAAAGGGAGCGCTCTAATAGTGGCCCAGCCTTTCGTATATTTTTCTGTATTTGGCCCTCAGTGGAAAAAGTTTGGACACCCCTGCTTTAGGCACTCTACTTTCAGTAATTAGTGGCAATTGCTCAAATGAACATGACCAATCATACAATTAAGTGGTAATCTGAGTGTTGGTGCAAGGGTGCAAGTCTACAAATTGACGTTGTTTCAGATAGGGGTGTTTCCATAAAACTAAACATGGAGGCTACAACCAGATCGAAGAGATATCTGAGGAAAACTCATTTTTTATGTCGTACAAGGAGGAACAGATGATTTGAAAGTGGTACTGGCAGTCTGTCAATCACTCCACAGTGTCAGAGGTCATTGTTAACGGTTTAAATGCATACCAAGTGGATTTAAACAATATCACAGGCTATATATTGGATAACGCGAGCTACATGGTTAGGGCGTATAATATTACATTCTGCGAGGCTTATTTCCAAATTCTGTTCATTTGACATGCAATGCTCATATTTTAGCACTTGCTTGCAATATATGGGCAGACAATTTCCCAAAGATTGACAAACTTGTTGCGACAACAATGAAGGTATTCAAACATTGTCCGAGGAGGAAACACCTTTATTTGGAACATCTTAACCCCCTGAGGTCGATGGAAGCGCCGACGCTCCCAGCAGCAAATATAAGTATATTACTATTTCTAACGTCGCAAGATTTTATCATACACACGCTGCAAAAACATTGACAGAAACCTTAGAATCGTGACTTTCAGATTTGAGCACTGGCAAATAATATGAGAATTTTTTAATTAGGTTAATTAGACCAAAAGTAAACCTTGTAAAACTTTTTTACCTGGAAGTGCCATCCCCCTTCTATTGACATGGTAACTAGGTGCTAGTCTCGGGGAGGGGCGTGGGGCCATGTGTGAAATCGCAGCGTGAAACCCTAAACAATGTCCCGACATTATATCGCATCTTGTCTGTGTTTACGGTTGCGATCTGCCAGCAACAGACGGTGTATGCTGATATTTATTTTATTTCCAAATATATGAATTCCGCGTCTTGTGACGCTATACGGAATCATTGCGAACTACTGCGAATAATTAACAGGAGGATATTTAACCAGCTGGCATTCTCTGTTTCGGCGCTTGGACATTATCTAGCTTAGCTTGATAGTACCTATTGTGATTAAGCATGCAACCAACCAGACAGCAATAAAATTGCCACCTGAGCCATGGAAGACGCATTGGGGTACTTGGTATGCATCCGTGGCATACTATGCTCAGTACATCACATTTTACAGCAGCTTTTTAAAAGATGAGCTAGACATCTCATCTTGTACAGCTGCACTGACAGAAATGATGGCATTGCTGAGGGACAAAAAGTTTGAAGGAACAGCTGTCTCTTATTTCTAAACACAGAAAAAATCTGAATAACCTGATTAAATGGTTTGAGAGTCAAAAAATCTGAATTCACCAAATTTACAATAAAATTGAAGATCTGGTCAATGAATACCGAACATTGGCACAGCAGGTACATAGCCGTATCTACCAATGAGGACCCCGAGGTCATGACCTCTGTATTTTGAGTCTGAGTTTTTTTTACATACTGATTCAGTGTAATACTGAATAAAACTATGGTGAACTACTGTACAAAATGACTTAACTTCGGTATATCAAAGGTTTGTACAAAGCCAAGATTACAGCTTGCTTGCCTGATCACCGTCATCGTCATTACTTCTGTGTGTGTGTGGTGGTGAAGTGGACCCGTCCCGAGCAGGTGGATCTCGTCATTACTACAAAATCTTTGTTCAGCAAAGATGACAGTTTTCTGCACAGCAGGAGTTGTAACTCAGACTGCTGATCTGAAGCCAAGCGAAGCATGATGTAGGTGACTGCTTGTATTATAACCAGATTAATGTTATTCATCTCCAGAGCTCATCTATTGATAGCTACTTTGTGTGTAGTTTTGTGTAGTTGCTAGCCAAACATAGCTGTCTCTGTCTAGCTGATTTACACAAAACACTTTTTTGTCAGACTACAGTGGTGATAGGCTAAATTAGGCCTAGCGTTAGCTAACGTAGCATACATTGACAATGGTGGCACAAAGCTAGCTACATTTGAGTGTATATTTTCAGTGGCCATTCATAAAATAATGACAGCCTACTACTCTTGTAGTGAATTACCTACAAGGTTAGACTGATAACATAAAATATTTTTTCGTGACAAACCCCCCTAGAGGGGCTAGGTCTCATGACCTCGGTAATTCTCAACTCTTGGATATGGCCCTGAGCAGGTGCACAGCAAAATTGGATCAATAAACAAATGATGGCCAAAAATATTCAGTCATGTTGCCTTCAAATTCAATGCATACTTCAACTAATAACTGTTCAACCGGTTAATACATTTATCAAGGCCATAAGGCTTTTCGACCCGCAGCAAGTGAGCGTGGAGACCCTTCCGTTAGAATCTATTCCCAGCTTTGAGGATGACTATAAATCAGAGATGATAGAATACGTATGTCATGCAAAGAATAGAGGCAGTCGTGAATTGTCTGTACTTGTATTCTGGAACAGTCCTGAAATAAGCCAGGAGTGTTTCATCTTATGGACAAGTTTTTACACCTCTACAACAAGTCATGAAAGAGTAAACAACAAATTATCTGATGATTAAATTCAACACTAAAATATAAAATATTGTTCTCCCTTAACTGAATTTTTTAAATCAAGGCATCCCATCAATAACAATTTTGTTCTGTATATTTTTATTTTGCCTTTTGGCTGTCAAAAAAACATTTTCTTTTTGCATTGTTTTTATAACTTTGTGCGGTTTAAAAATATCCGTCCACTCATTTCAACATATCAGTTTCTTTGCTCCAGGACGGGCATGATATGTCCAGACATACAGAAAAAGTAGCCTAATTCAACAGATGATTATTTTCACCAATTGCTGAAACTACATTAGCATTTGTGGTAATTCTATTACTTGAGATAGTAATGCAATCCATTATCTGATTCACGGGGAGGGCTGGAGTCCCAGTGTGAATACACCCTGGACACCAATTGCTGACATTATTCTACTACACTGTAATATGTCTTTGCACCTCATTTGTGGTAGATTGAATGATTACTTGAGATAGTAATGCCTTGATGGCTTAACAAATAGCTTCAGAAAGTCCTCCATCGACCTCTTGCTGTTGGAGGACAGAACTGCAGGTTCCTGACAGAGGTGGTAAAAATCGGATGCCCTTAATCATAATGCATGTCATGTGGGTCTGAAAGGGATTTGTTGAACCTTTTTTACAAAACAACCTAATTATTGACTTACTTTGAGTCTTGTTGATTGATCTGGACGATTGTTTTGTTGATAGTTTATTTTCCTTTCAGTAGGCGCCATTCGAAGAAAACCCCAATATAAAAATCTATTGCCACTTTTGGGTAGGGGACAAATACACATAAAATATACCTGAAACAAAATGTAATAATGAATAATATTGCTTGTGTTTGTCTACACATTGTTTTTAATGATTGTTTCAATAGGGTCTGTCTCCAGTCCAGTCCCTGCCCACTACCTCTGCCCCGAGGACAGCTCCACTGTCAATTGAGGAAATGGCATACTGCCAGGCCAGGAAATTATGTAATTTCACTGGAAAAATGGGAATCACATGTTCTCTTATTGGTCTTATTGATACTTTGTGTGGCATTATTGTGATAATTTAGTATTTTCAATCACGTGTTAAATTGCTTATTTAGTCTGAACGGCTGAATTTCAAATGGTGTTGAACAAAAGCAGATTCCCCCTAAACTGCGCCCAGAGCACAGCACCATGTTGCAATGACCACAAGACAGTTACTGTGATTTGTGATTACTGTGCTCAATAATTTGAAGTCAAATTGTGTTTGGTGAGCACCTGATGAAACGGAATTGAACGGCATTGAAATAGATAGCCTACATGTAGTACAATTTGGAATCGCCTTCTTACGTTACGTTCTTAAAGTTCTTACAAAAAACATACACATGTTGCAAAGTTATTGAAAAAGATAAAAATATAACAAAAATGTTATTTTGTGAATTTAATCAAGTGTTTTAAAAAGTTTACATGCAGTATTATTTTGATTTGTAGCTCAATCTGTGTTAGATAAGTAACGGATCGCTAAAGACCCAAGGTACGTAGGAACGTTTGACGACACACCCATGCATTTAAGGGTTAAACATGCTAATAATGCTTACAAACAGAACTTGCTGCAGAGATACCAGTGCATGAGCTAGTTAACCACAGCCTGCTGTCAGCTTTATTAGACATGCTAGTATTGCTTACAAGCAGAGATGTACACAACACACCACAAAGCCAGAAACCACACCAGAGCACAAACTAACCAGGCATATTGGCCTCTCTCTACAAGCTTTATTGAAATTGTCTTCATTTGTTTATTTTTTCTCCATTCAACAGTTTAAAAGCATTTTAGTTTAAAAATGTAACATAACAACAAAAGAAAGAAGGACATATATACATAGGGCCAACAATACATTTCCACAAGGACAGGGGCACAACACAATACATTCAAAAATTAAGTACAATCACGATGTGGATTCTTGGGTAAAAAAAAGAAATGAAAAGAAAAACATCCAAGAGAAATCATTTTAAATCCAGAACACACAATAAAGATCATAGAAGGTTGTTTTAAAAGTGAAAAAGAAAAATGGTTTGGTGCTCGGGTTCTTGGCCACTCAGAGCTGTATGACCAGTTATTTCCAGTGGCTCACCCCCCATTTCTCTCTCACAACCTCTCTTATCCTTTAAAAAGTCCGCCAAAACGCCGTCCTGGAGGAGGTTTTGAATCCTCATCCGGAGAGTGACTAGGTACACTGTTTGCTTTTTGATAGACCTTGATGTAACTTTCTGTTTATTATTTAATGTTCGGTGGGTGATGTTTTTCCAGATTATTTGCAGGTCCAGGGCCGGGCTGCCCCTCGGGAGCATCATGGTGTCTCCCTGAACAATCCCATCCTGAAGAAAAAATCCCTCAGGACTCTATATACACTACCGGTCAAAAGTTTTAGAACACCCCCATTTTTCCAAGTACAGTGAATAACCTGAAATGGTACAAAGATAAGCGGTAAACTACCAGAAGTGAAGAAAAAAAAAGTTTAGGTTACCAAAAACTGAAAAATAATGTCAATTTCAGAGTTATAAAAAAGGCCCTTTTCAGGGAACAAGTAATGGGTTAACAACTTACAGCTGTTCTGCAGCAATGGAAGTAAATTAAGCCTTGAAGGTTGATGCAAACAATTCTTACAGGTGTCCTAACTTTTGTTGATTACTTACAAACCCTCTGTCTGTATAAAAGCAGAGTTGTAACAGACTGTGTTACTACACCCTATGAAGCATTATTTGGACAATATTGCACTGCAGGAAGTAGTATATTGCTGTCATAATGGCGAGAAAAGGGCAATTAACAAAGGGAGACAGACAGACTATTATAACCTTTAAAAGTGTAGGTCTTTCCTTTAGAGAAATTGCAAAGAAGGCCAAGGTGTCAGTGAGTACAGTTTCCTACACCATCAAAAGTCACTTGGAAACTGGAGGAAACTGACAGGAAGAGGTCTGGCAGACCCAAAACCACAACAAAGTCAGAAGACAAGTTTCTGAGAGTCAGTAAGAATGCCATTGCTAAGATGGCAAAATAAGATAAAGAGGCTTGTCTGGGCCATGAAGCACCACCAGTGGACTACTGAAGACTGGAAGAAGGTCTTATGGACCGATGAATCAAAATGTGAAATCTTCGGTTCATCACATAGGGTGTTTGTATGCCGTTGAGTAGGTGAAAGGTTGGTTCCTTTCCTGGTTACCGTAGAAGATAAGAACAAGATGGTAGGCTTCAAATCATGGAATGGCTAACACAGTCTCCAGACTTAAACCCAATCGAGCTGGTTTGGGATGAACTGGACAGAAGGGGGAAGGCAAAGCAACCTACAAGTGCAATTTGATTTCCATTGTAGAAAGAATGCCATGAGTGTGTTCGACTGTTATATCTGCAAAAGGTGGCTATTTTTTGAGTCAAAATCTTTTATTACATTTTATTAAACAAAACGATTCCATTATTTAGTTTTTAGCTCCAATTGTTTATTTGTTCTATGCTTTAATTTCAGAGTACATTGAAACATTAAACTGCGTAAATTTAAATAAAAACTAGAAAAATTGAGGTGTTCTAAAACTTTTGACTGGTAGTGTATATGTTTGATGTCTTATCATACACAACTTGCAAAGACCCACACAGCTTCTTTGGAGATGGTTTGGAGATCAGCATACATTTCAGTTATGCTATGTTTTACTGTAAGGGTAAAAAGCTAATAATGAATTTGCATATTGTTACTAAATTCTGGGCTTTATTGATGGTGTGCCCATTTTGATCATATTTCTACTTGGGTGATCTTAATTTATTTGACAAAAAAGCATAGTTTTATACTTTCCCAATTACAATACATTGACTTTACACTGGTTTCACTTTCACGTGCTTAGAAGGTACAGTGCCCCTTTAAAGTCTACGTACCATCTCAACAATGTCTCCCTTTGTTGCCTTACAGCCTGAAACTAAAACATATTAAATCAGATTTTCCCAACTTTATTTACACATTTTACCCTACAACTTCCAAATTAAAAAAGAATGAAAATAACATTAATTAAATATAACAAACTAGAATAACTTGGATTGATAAGTCCATACCCACTTATCATACCAATTGTAAACTAGCTCAGGGGTAACCAATCACCTTCCAGATCACATACAAAGCTAACTGGCCTCCACCTGTGTTCAATTGTAGTGAGTCTGATTACTTCAGAACAAAATAAACTGTTCCTAGTGGATTCCACTGCTGGGTAGTGCATTTCAGAGTAAAGAATCCACCATGAGCAACAAGGAGCTTTCAAAAGAACTCAGGAATAAAGTTGTAGAAAGCTACATATCATGAAATAGGTATAGAATGATTTAAAAGGCCTTAAATATCCCTTGGAGCATAGTCAAGACCATAATTTAGAAGTGGAATTACCAGAACCTTGGCTATCAGGCCATCCGTCCAAGCTGGATGACGAGCAAGAAGGCGACTGATCAGAGAGGCCACCAAGAGCCCAATGGCAACTATGGCAATTACAGGACTTTATGGCAAAGAGTGGTGAATGTGTGCATGTGTCAACAATAGAAAAAGCTCCCCATAATTCTGGTCTGTATGATAGGGGGCAAGAAGGAAGCCACTACTCAAAAAAAGTGTTGTGGTCAGATGAAAACCAAGACAGAATTTTTTGGCCTAAATGCAAAATGTTAAATTTGGCAAAAATCCAATACATCACATCACCCAAAGGACACCATCCCTACTGTAAAGTATGGTGCTGGCAGCATTCTGTTATGGTCTCGTCTGCAGGGACTGGTGGCACTTTTCAGGACAGAAGGGAGAATGGATGGGGCAAAATACATAAATACAAATACATTCAGCATGACATTCACCCAAAGCACACAGCTAAAACAACAGTGGAGTGGTTAAAAAACAAAAAGGTGAATATCCTTCAGAGCCCTGACCTAAATCCTATTGAAAACATGTGGAATGACTTGAAGAGCGCAGTCCCCATGCAATCTGACTGAGCTTTAATAGTTATGTAAGGAAGAATGGGCAAACATTGCCCAATCTAGGTGTGCAAAGCTGGTAGAGACATATGCAAACAGATTCATGGCTGTAATTCAAGCAAAGTGCTTCTACCAAGTACTATCTCAGCAGGGTGTAGACTTATCAATCCAAGTTATTCTAGTTTCTCATTTTAAATTAATGTTCAGACATTTTGAGAATTTGCTTTCACTTTGAGGTTCTTGGGTAAAATGTTTAGGTGGGAAAAAGTCTGGTGGGAAAGTCTGATTTAATATGTTTTAATCTAAGGCTGTAAGGCAACAAAAGGTTAAATGTTTCAGATGGGGTGTAGACTGTAAAGGAGCACTGTATGTGTGTCCCCTCTGGTCACTAAGTCCACATATGATGATAGGTAGATACTGTTAACTTGTATTTCTCCTCTATTCTGTTCTTTACGGTAAATGCGTCACCTTTGATAGTGGGGACGCATGCGTGGGGTGGGGATTATTGCCGGAAGTATGATGATGGCAGCCAATGTTAAATCCAATAAACACAACGTTTATTTAGTTCAAATACTTTAATTAGCCCGTGTGCTAATTAAAGTATTTGAACTAAATAAACGTTGTGTTTATTGGATTTAACATTGGTAGCAGAGGATGGTTATAAGATGGCTGCTAGCTACAAAGTTCCGCCGAAGTTTGATGAAGCCAGGCCATACGAATGTTGGATAAATGAAGTCAATATCTGGATGCGGGTTACAGAACTCAGCAAGAAGAAACAGGCCCTCGCTGTTGCATTGGGACTTGAGGGAAGAGCCAGGGAAACAGCCATGGAAATACCTGCAGCAGAATTGGACAATGATAACGGTATGGTAACATTGTTGGCGAAATTGGACAGCGTGTTCCTGAAGGAGGAAAAAGACAGCGCATACGAAGCTTATTCTCATTTTGATAGCATTACGAAAGACAGTTCTGTTTCAATGGCGGACTACATTATCGACTTTGAACAGCGATACAACCGGATGAAAAAGTATAATATGACACTCCCTGATGCTGTGTTAGCCTTTAAGCTGTTGGACACGGCCTGTCTAGACGAGAAGAACAGGCAACTAGCACTGACTGCGTGCACGGAATTAACGTTCTCCTCTATGAAATCAGCACTGAAAAGAATATTCGGAGGGAAAATGCCAGGCTCGTCAAGCGGAATACAAGTGAACAAGGATGAAGCGTTCTTCACAGAACAAAGACCGCAAGGAAAAGGTAGACGGAATGTAACGTCACAGAGTGGACAACAAAGGCAACCATTACTGGGTACTAATCCATTAGATAAATATGGTAAGCGATCAAGATGCGCCGTTTATCAGAGCACATTTCATTGGGCTAGAGACTGCCAACACAGGGGGAGTGAACAAGTAAAAGTAACTGAAGATGTAGAGCAATGTAACATCACACTGTAACAAAGCCTCCATGTCTGACTCAGAGATCTTCTTGGCAGAATCTTTGGGATCAGCTATTATTGACACTGCTTGTACCCGTACAGTATGTGGAGAGAAATGGCTAGAAAGCTATGTTAATGACCTGAGCCAAGACCAAGTGAACCAGCTGTTGAAAACAGAAGTACTCAGTTCTAGACCATTTAAGTTTGGAGATGGAAATATAGTGTATGCCACCAGAACAGTGAAACTACCTGCTAAGATAGGGCAGACAAAATGTCACGTTGAAACTGAAGTGGTCAAAGTCGATATACCACAATTGCTGAGTAAGGCATCCTTGAAAAAGGCGGGAACTGTTTTGGACATGGAAAATGACAGAGTTGTGATGTTCAGGCAGAGACAAAGATACAGAAAAGGGTCAAACTGAAGATGAGGTTCTGACGGTGACAGAAAACATGTCCCCAGATTAGAAACGTGACATCAGAGACAAAGATACTGAAAAGAGAGCGCACCGCGCTTTGGAGCGGTGTGCGCTGCCCGTCAGAGACGCGGATCGAAACCCGCGTTTCTACCAGACCGGCCCTGGTCGTCAGCCCGATCGGAGGCGGCATTTGGCTGTCCGCCTCCGGGGGAGGGGGGAGGAGAGGCACGAGTCCGCCGAGGAGAAGGTTAATGGAGTCCGTGGAAGATCTCCGTCTCGAAAAAGGCGGGAGGTCAAACGTTCCCGGAGGACGGGCGGCGGACTCGTGAGGGTGGGGAATTGAAAATAAAATAGAGGGTATAATTGGCTACCAAAATTGGGAGAAAAACAGGGGAAAAATCAGAAATAAATAAAAAATAAAAATAAAAAAAAGAGTCAAACTAAAGATGAGGTTCTCACAGTGACAGAGAACATGCCTCCAGATGAGAAACGCAAAGTCCTTCTGAAGCTTCATAAACAGTTTGGTCATGCATCCGCAGACAGACTACAGAGGCTTCTTCACAGCTCGGGAAATAAAGACAAAGAATGTGGGACTATTTTACAACAAATAGTACATGACTGTGACATATGCCAGAGGTACAGCAAGACAAAGCCAAAGCCTGCTGTGGGTTTGCCTCTAGCTTCGGAGTATAATGAAACAGTAGCAGTGGATCTGCACGAGCTGGAACCAGGTGTATGGTATCTCCATATCATTGACCATTTCACACGTTTCAGCGCAGGAAACATTGTGAAAACAAAGAAGTCCTCTGAAATAGTCAACTCCTTCATTCACACTTGGATAAGTGTCCATGGTCCTCCTCAGAGACTATACAGTGACAATGGTGGAGAATCTAATAATGAAGAGATCAGAGACATGGCAGAAAACTTTAACAAAGAGATAAGAACAACAGCGGGATACAGTCCCTGGAGCAACGGACTTCTGGAGAGACACAATCAAACACTCACCGAGATCATCCAGAAGGTGAAACGAGAAAATGGATGTGAGTGGAACACTGCTCTAGACTGGGCCCTTATGGCTAAGAACAGTATGCTCAGTGTTCATAGCTACAGTCCCCATCAACTAGTGTTCGGACAGAATCCCAACCTCCCCTCTGTGTTAGTTGACAGGTTACCTGCTCTAGAGGGTACAACTGTAAGTACTAGGGTAGAGGAACACATATCAGCTCTACATGCTTCTAGGAGAGCATTCACGGAAGCTGAATCTTCAGAGAGGATAAGGACGGCACTGCGCAAGCAGCTCAGACCCACAGATGACAAATATGAGACAGGAGACAAAATATATTACAAGTGAGCAGACTGTACAGAGTGGAAGGGACCAGGGGTAGTTATTGGTCAGGATGGAGCTGTTGTATTTGTAAGACATGGTGGGATTCTTGTTAGAGTGCATCACTCTAGGCTTTGTAAGGTGAACACACAGGATCAGGAGAAGCAAACTGTACAAGATGATGCAAACAGAGAGACAGAAAGTGAGAAAGGCATCGTAAACGATGCAGCAGATAGCTCAGATAGTGAACAGAATACAGACAATGAACAGAACAACATCAGTGACAGTGAAGTGAATACAGGAGAAGTGGTACATCCACCTATGCTGACACAAACTAAGGTGACGCAAAGTATAAAGTTAAGAACAGGACAGACTGTAACATTTATGAACAGAGATGACGGTACTCTTCATAGAGCCAGAGTTTTAGGCAGAGCAGGCAAAGCTACAGGACAGCTCAAAAATTGGTATAACCTGCAACATCTTGAACCCGATGGTAGTGATGGACAAAAGGAGTCAGTTGATATGTCACAAGTTGATAGTCTTAACATTGAATCAGAAGTCAGGGATGCTGATGTACTTATAACCAAAGACATCTCATTTGATGCAGCTAAACAGGAAGAGATTAAGAATTGGCACAATAATAATGTTTTTGAGGAAGTTGAAGATGTAGGTCAAAAGTGTGTTTCCACCAGATGGGTGTGTAGTCTCAAAGAAACTTCAAAGGGTATTGTGCCTAAAGCATGACTTGTACCCAGAGGCTTTGAAGAGCTTAATATTGAAGAGTTGCAGAAAGATTCCCCAACATGTACTTTTGAATCTCTTAGGCTATTGTTAGCAGTAATCTGTCAAAATCAATGGCAAGTCCATTCCATGGACATCAAATCTGCTTTCTTGCAGGGCATGGAGCTGTCCAGGAATATTTTTATTCGCCCCCTCCTGAGGCAGGAAATGAAAGTGTTATATGGAAACTAAAGAAATGTGTATATGGTCTTGCAGATACATGCAGATGCATCATTGTACTGGTATAACACAGTGAAAGAAATCATGCTAAGCACAGGTGGGAAAATGTCACAGGTCGATCCAGCAGTCTTTTATTGGTTAGATGAACAGTTTACTGGAGTACTTGCATGTCATGTAGATGATTTTCTTTGGGCAGGCTCAGAAAACTTCTCAACAGATATGATTCCTCAACTGAAGTCTGCATTCCTTGTTGGACGCGAGGAGTATGAAAACTTCTGCTATGTAGGAATGGATTTTGTTACTGTTGATGGTGTAGTACAGGTACATCAGCCAGTTACATTGAAAACCTTCAACCTATTCATATGCAAGCAGCTTGTGCTATTCAGAGGGATGCCCCTCTTAATGAAACTGAAAAAGAGCAGCTTAGGTCAAAAATAGGACAGATCTTATGGGTTGCAGAGCAGACCAGACCTGATGTTATGTTTGATGCTTGTAGTCTGGCATCCAATACCAAGAATGCTACGGTGCAGTCTATTCATGAAGTAAATAAAGTCATCTGTAAGCTCAAGTCTGAAAAGGTGACCCTTAGGTTTCAACATTTGGGAAGCAATGATGCTCTGAACTTGGTTGTTTTCAGTGATGCCTCTCTTGGAAACCTCCCAGATGAAGGTACACAGGGGGGAACTTTGATTGCTCTCATGGGAGAAAGAGGAAAGTTTTCTCCCCTCTCTTGGCAATCCAAGAGAATTAGACGTGTGGTGCGGAGCACTCTTGCAGGGAGAAAACCCTGGCTATGTCAGACGGAATAGACACTGCTATTTTTCTAGCCCTCTCTTTTCTGAACTCACTACTGGGAATGCTGGACTGAATGCTCCTTCGTTGGTCTGTGTGACTCACAATCATTCTCTGTTCGATGCCCTTAAGTCGACGAAACAGGTCACAGAGAAGAGACTCCAGTTGGAAATAAGCAGCATCAAGGAGCTCATACAAAGCAAGAAAATCAAGAAAGTGCTCTGGTCAGACACAAAAACCCAACTTGCTGACTGTCTAACAAAAAAGGGAGCATCGGCTCTTGTGCTTTTGAAAGCGCTTGGTGAAGGACTATGGAATCTGTGTTAAAGACTTTGTTTACATGGACTATTGAAAGCACTAACAACTTTATATAGTTAATATGTTCAGTTATGTCAAACTCATTCTGAATACGCAAGGAATGTAACTAAGGAACTGTTTTGTTTACTTTTGTTTACGGTCACTATATGCTTTTGTTCAAACAAATTTATTTATTTATTATTTTTACAAAAAAAGTATAGTGAGATTGTTAACTTGTATTTCTCCTCTATTCTGTTCTTTACGGTAAATGCGTCACCCTTGATAGTGGGGACGCATGTGGGGTGGGGATTATTGCCGGAAGTATGATGGTGGCAGTCACATTGAAGTTTAGCCCGTGTGCTAATTAAAGTATTTGAACTAAATAAACGTTGTGTTTATTGGATTTAATAGTCTTCAGGAAAACCTGATTCCCTCTGCAAGAGAGTTAAAATTGAGGGTTTCAGCATGACATTCACCCAAAGCACACAGCTAAAACAACAGTGGAGTGGCTAAAAAACAAAATGGTGAATATCCTTCAGAGCCCTGACCTAAATCCTATTGAAAACATGGGGAATGACTTGAAGAGCGCAGTCCCCATGCAATCTGACTGAGCTTTAATAGTTATGTAAGGAAGAATGGGCAAACATTGCCCAATCTAGGTGTGCAAAGCTGGTAGAGACATATGCAAACAGATTCATGGCTGTAATTCAAGCAAAGTGCTTCTACCAAGTACTATCTCAGCAGGGTGTAGACTTATCAATCCAAGTTATTCTAGTTTCTCATTTTAAATTAATGTTCTGACATTTTGAGAATTTGTTTTCACTTTGAGGTTCTAGGGTAAAATGTTTAAATAAAGGTGGGAAAAGTCTGATTTAATATGTTTTAATCTAAGGCTGTAAGGCAACAAAAGGTTAAATGTTTCAGATGGGGTGTAGACTGTAAAGGAGCACTGTATGTGTGTCCCCTCTGGTCACTAAGTCCACATATGATGATAGGTAGATACTATATATCAAAAACAATTCTTAAGAAATCAAATCATCATGCAATATTTTTTTATATTTTGCTTTGACTGTGTAGAGAAGTTATACATTACCATTATATACAAATAAAAATAACAAAAATACCCAATAATTATTCCAAATCTTCCTTTCAGTTTTGACTGCGCTGGGTATCCCAGAATAAGCTACAGCCTCACGTAAAAAGAAAAAAGCCAATTTTCCAAAAACCTTTCTTTATCACTCCCTGTGATTGTACTTACCATCTCATCATTACCAGCATACTATAAACCCCATGGATGCATTGACAAATCGATAGAGGTGGCACATGCTCTTGTGGACTTTTGTCACTAACAACTGTGACCGGTGGGAATAATGGGTAGTAGGAAGTAGTTTCCAAATAGTATCTAAGGTACCAAACTTACCTGATATTTCCAATCATTACCATCCATCACACTGTGGCCATACATAACAAAGCTTGCAGTGTGGTAAGCGTTGCAAGCTCACTGTGTTAAGCTTGCAAGCTTTACAAGCTTTGCAAGCTTACCACACTGCATTACATACATTTGCTAAGGTATGGCTTTATATACAGTGCCTTCCAAAAGTACTCAGACCCTTGCACAATTTTCACATTTTGTTGATTTCAAACTTTCATTTATAACACATTCATTTAAGAACTAATATCTGTTATAAATACAACCTACTCCACACATTTGTTTTAAAAAAAGTATATAGATACTTAAAATGAAATAAAAATGGAAAAATGTTGTATTTTTGTATGTGCTCTGGCAGCTGTAAATTAATGCAGGTGCAGAACATTACCTTAACGAGCCACACAATGAGTTGATTGGCCTCTGTGTGCCATAAGTGATGATCCATGATTCCAGGATTAAAAACACCTGTCTTTGTAAGTATCATTAGTCGAGAAGTGAATTTCAAGGAAAGACCAAAGATCTTTCTCAGGAAGCCAGGGATATGGTTATTAAAAGGCATAGATTAGGAGAAAGATACACAAAAATATCTAAGGATTTGGATATCACTGTTGGCTCAATAATCAAGAAGTGAAATCTGCATCATACCACTGAGACCCTAACTAGCAAAGGCTGTCCCACCAAACTCAGTGACCAAAAAGGAGCAGACAATTGTGAACAATTACTCTAAAATAGCTACAGTGGCTGAGAATGGATTAGCAATGCATCAGTCAATAATATCAAGAGCACTGCATAATACTGGTCTGTATGGCAGGTGGGCAAGAAAAGCCATAACTTAAAACAAAACAAAGCCCACCTGGAGTTTACTAGACAGTGCGTGATTGATCCAGCTAAGATTTGGGAGGTTTTGTTTTGTTTTGTGGTCAGATGAGACTAAAATAGAGCTTTTTGGCCTAAGTGCAAAGCGTTGTGTATGGCGCAAATCTAACACTGCCTATGCCCCATATAACACCATCCCTACAGTGAAGCATGGTGATGGCAGTATCATGCTATGGTGATGCTTCTCTTCAGCAGGACTGGGAAATCTGCCAGAATAGGAGGAATAATAGATGGAGCAAAGTACAGGCAGACAGTGCAAGAAAACCTATTTCAGTCTCCAAAACGCTGAAGCTGGGGCAAAAATCCACCTTTCAGGAGGACAACAATCCAAAGCACAGGGCCAAAGCTACATTTTAGTGGCTCAAGAATAAAAAGGTGAATGTCCTTGAGTGACCCAGTCAAAGTCCTGACCTGAACCCCATCGAGAATCTGTGGCATAACTTGAAAATTCCTGTCCAAATGCAATGTACAAGCAACTTGAGTGAGCTGGAGCAATTCTGCCAAGAATAATGTGGGAAAATCATCTCCAACCATTGTGCAAAATTGGAAGAAAGACATAAATGTGTTATTGCAGTGAAAGGTGCTTCCATCAGCTATCAATGCGAGTGGTCTGAATACTTATGCAAGCAGCATATTTAAGTTTTTTATTTAAAATATTTGCTGACATAACTAATTTCTTCTTTATAAAAATTCAGTTTGAGCATGCGTTTTGAATAAAAAATATTAAATGTAAAAAAATGGCATTACCAGGAGTACTTTTGTATGGCATACAAAAGTACTACTGGTAATGCCATTTTTTTACATTCAATATTTTTTATTCAAAACACATGTGTGGATGACCGATGTGTGAATGCAGGATGACTCCAGCATCCTAAATGTGGGGATAAGTTCTGCCTGGAAGGACAACCTCATAGAATACAAGCACGCTCTTACTACAGCCAGGTCATTGTACTTTTCAAAATTAATTGACCAGAATAAAAACAACCCAAGCTTTCTATTTAACATGGTATACTAATTTAAAATCAGTCCTCAGATTACAGCAGCTATCCTCCTAACTATAATTGTAATGACTTTGTGAACTCGTTTACTGATAAGATTGAGACGATCAGAGAACAAATTATGAAAATGACTCCGATATCTAGCACTCCAACTCCCGAGATGGCAAAGGGCTATCAGGAACAGGGTTATGTAGAGACCCTTGAGTTTTTCACTCCCTTGGATCTGGAAAAATTTAGTAAATTATCTGGTAATGTCCTTCAAATCATCTACATGTCTGTTAGATCCCATACCAACAAAGCTTATTTAAGACCTTTTGCCTGTGCTAGGCCAGCCCATGTTATATATTGTAAATACATCCCTATTATTGGGTTGCGTATCTATGTCTTTAAATGTAATTAAGCCTCTGACCGGGTCAGCAATGTGGACCTGTGGAGAAGAACTGGACAGATCTCAGTGGAGGAAGAGGTCTGAAAGTAGAGGTGGAACTGGGTCAGTCACACCCAAAAGCCCTCTACCAACATCACTTGCTAAGCCATGACCTGGAACCCCCAAGGGAAAAGGAAGAGGGGTCAAAAACACCTGGAGGCAGGACCTGGAGTAATGTCTTACTATCCATCAATTCCAAACTTTCATCACTTGATGCTAGGATAGCGCCCATCGGAGTTCTCCACAAAGAATTCCAAGGCTTGAAAAACTGTTTGGAATTCAGCTAGGAGGAGATAGCATCAGTCGTAAAAGAAAATCAAACATTACAAGCCAACACTAAAACACTTGTCAATCAGATGACAACTGTTGCAAATGAAAACAAAGAAATGAAAGAGACTATCATGGATATACAGTCGCGTAGCATGCGCGACAACCTGATTTTTTCAGGAATTCCAGAAAACACATCCGATGACCCTGAAAAACTCATTAAAGAATTTATACGAACTTCCCTGAAACTAAAGCCAAAAACGGTTAAAGAAATAACATTTCACCATATACACCATTTAGGAGGAAAAAACACCAACAACAAGCGCCCCAGGCCCATCATCGTCAAGTTTAAACATTACAAACATAAATAACTTGTTAAAAGCAAGGGAAGGGAGCTAAAAGGAACAAACTATGGTATCAATGACCAGTTTCCACAGGAGATACAATATATATATAGATATTACATGGCTTTCTTAAAATCATGTTGACAGTTTGGAATGTGACCTTTTGACATTGTTAGACACGGTGTCCAATGGTCCTGTTTTTTGAACAAGGTAATTTACCTTTTTGACATCGTTAGACACAGTGTCCAATGGTGCCTAACTTCAGGGGGAAATGACATCTCATCTCATCTCATTGTCTAAGCCGCTTATTCCTGGTCAGGGTCGCGGGGGGGCTGGAGCCTATCCCAGCATGCATAGGGGCGAGAGGCAGGAATAAACCCTGGACAGGTCGCCAATCCAGGGCACACACACACCATTCACTCACACACTCATACCTACGGCCAATTTAGACTCTCCAATTAGGCTAACGTGCATGTCTTTGGACTGTGGGAGGAAACTGGAGTACCCGGAGGAAACGCACGCGGACACGGGGAGAACATGCAAACTCCACACAGAAAGGCCCCCGGCCTGGATTCGAACCCGAGACCTTCTTGCTGTGAGGCGACAGTGCTATCCACTGCACCACCGTGACGCCCCGAAATGACATCTGTTTTTTCAAATTAAACTCACCCCCCATTATGCGACGCATATCTGTTAGACTCTAATGTTCAAAACAGTTGTAAAAAGCACCAAAGGGTCGATATGTATCTTTAAACATTTTAACAAAATAGGGTTTTTGTTGGTTAACATACTGCTATCTTTCAAATAAAATAAAATAGCAACATAATATACATATCTATATGGGTTCAACGAAGGTATCAACATTTGCGCCTGAACGCCATTAGTTTTCGTATGACACTTAAGAAGCGGTAATTTGTTTTTTGAACAAGGTAATTTACCGTCTTCAAAGGATAAATGCATTCTCCATTTCAGGGGGAAATGACATCTGTGTTTTTATTAAACTCGCAACCCATGTTCACATGGGGGGGGGGGGGAGGGTGTCCAAAGCAAGAAACTTTTTGCTGAGGGGTAAACACACCCCCCTGAGGGTCCCAGGCCCCCGCGGGGGTCTCCCCTGCCAACCCCTAGCGGGGGTTCAAACAAACGTAACCCACTACAACCCCTACAAACAGTGGAATTTACATCTGTGGTTTTTTTTAAACAAGGTAATATTTTTTGCTTTGCGGCGTAAACCAAGATGGGGAAAAAACCCCCATAGAACATATTCACTGTTTTTGAATGAATTACAAGACACCCCAGAGCGTATAAACAGGATACATTGTGTTCAAATTGAGGACGTCGGTGAAGAGCGGCTTGTTTTTAAAGAAATCGCATTGTCGCTTCTTCAAAACTTGAAACAGGAAACGGAAAACACAATCGCTTTTCTTTGGAAAGATCTGCGTGAACTGACCACTTACTTTAAAAAGATAGTCCAACATTTTCTTTGTCGAAAATTATAACATCCGTAATCCAAACAACCTAAGGTCTCAAACGCCCACGCCCCACTCCCGCCCAACCATTCATTTTTAACCCCGCCCTGTCTTTGTCTTGTCTGTATTTAAAGGATTCGCGATTATCTGTTTTAAACATCTCTGCCAAACTGAAAAAAAACATGGTTTATGTGTCTAACAGCCAAGATGACAGCGCCTGTGACGGGACCATTGACTTTGGCGACACCTCGGTATGGCTGGAGCGTTTGGGACAAGAATTGGGCGAAAGCAACCTGACATTTCTACCGCCAACACCTCCTAAAGACCCTATTCCTGACAGTGTTTCCACCTTCAGGATAGTCAGGATGATAAAAGCGTCAATAGCCTGCATCTTGGACTATATTATTGAGCAGGACTTGAAAGAAAACTGCTAAGGGTGTATAATTAGCCACCCTAGTCAGATTCAACACAGTTGCCTTTTACAAGCCTGACCAAAATTATTTCTATTTTAATTATGAAAAAATATATAAAAGGCTGTTTCACCCTTGCCTGTGGTACACTCTGGACGTGCCGCTGCAATTGATTGGAGAGCAATGTTCTACAGAAAAAAATGTAGGTATAGCCGAGGTAGTAGCCTTTGATCTGAGGAATGAGGTGTACATTCATCAGACTCTGACTGACATGAAAAATAGTCTCCCCAAAAAGTATACAGACAAAGTTTTTGGAAAAACTTTGGAAGCTTGGATACAGAAATCCAATCCCTGAAAGCCTGTGTCATGGGAAACAGAATACAGCACCTCTACCGAATAAGAAACAAGGACTTGGCTGAGGAGGTAAAGGTGATCCTGTTCAAGATAATCGAAAACAATGTTTCAAACCCGGACATCTTTACAAGCCTCAAACCGCATCCTAGTGTAAATGTTGCGTTCCTAGAAACGCTTATGGACCGTGTGAGACAAGTTTCTGCTACAGCCTGGCAAGAAGTGTTGGCAGAAACTATAGATTATACATTGCCACTACATATATCCATTTACAGGAACTTTTTACATGCCTGTTTCCAAATAATTGGGTATGTAGGATTGTTAACATTTTGGTTGTCCATCCATCCATCCATCCATTATCTAAGCCGCTTATTCCTGGTCAGGGTCGCGGGGGCTGGAGCCTATCCCAGCATGCGTTCCGGGCGAGAGGCAGGAATACACCCTGGACAGGTTGCCAATCCATCGCAGGGCACACACACCATTCACTCACACACTCATACCTACGGGCAATTTAGACTCTCCAATTAGCCTAACGTGCATGTCTTTGGACTGTGGGAGGAAACCGGAGTACCCGGAGGAAACCCACGTGGACACGGGGAGAACATGCAAACTCCGCACAGAAAGGCCCCCGGCCTGGATTCGAACCCGAGACCTTCTTGCTGTGAGGCGACAGTGCTATCCACTGCACCACCGTGCCGCCCATTTTGGTTGTATGTAACAGATTTATGTACAATTAAAATGTGTAGAAGTGAAAATGTAGATGTTGTTAACAATGGAGACTCGCGCCCTGAGGGAATTCGGCAGTGTGGCCCAACCATCCAAGTCTTGAATAATGTTAGTAAAGGAATTCTGGAAGTTGGTTTTAGCTGTATTCGGGAGTGAGGAATACACATCAATTCCCAAATATTTTAAATGAGTACTATTGAAATCTGGGGGCAAACTCTTCATTGCCTAATTTAGTGGCAAGAGACCAGACTTGGTCCAATTTATTCTACGTATAGCCTGAAAAGGCACTAAAATCATCAAAAATGTTTAGAATATGGGGAATGGATTGTGGAGCCTCATCAACATATATAAGCACATCATCAGCATATAAGGATATGTGAGTGCCACGAATGGAAATAGGCGTGCCCGTGGTGAACTGATGAATCCTCTGAGCCAAAGGTTCAAGAGAAAGAGTAAATAATAAAGGGCTGAACACCAAAACCCATTTTTCTGAGCACCGTCCATAAATAGGACCATGCTAAGCAGTCAACTGCTTTCATTGCATCCAGCGACAGCACTGTCATAGGCGATTCTAGTGAGGCAGCCACATCTATGATATGTAACAACCTCCTCATATTATCTGAAGCCATCCTAGTCCTAATAAATAATTAACCAATTTCAGCGTGTGAGTTTCTAACCGGCGCGCAAGGACCTTGGCATAGATATTCACGTCTGCATTTAAGAGTGAGAGCGGTCTATAATTTGCAACAGCAGCGAAATCAAAGCCACATTAACATCTCTAGCAAAGGAACCTTTATCAATAGCAAACAGGATCATTTCAAGTAAAAGAGGGCCCAAAATGTCCCAAAAGGCAAGATAGAACTCTGGTAGTATCCCATTGTTACCGGGAAACTTGCCCTTCCGCATGCCCTGAACCGCTTCTCTGAGTTACTCAAGAGAGATTGGCTCATCCATAGAGACTCTTCCATTGCGAGACTGGGCATATGCAGGTTACTAAAAAAAAATTCACAAGCGACGCTATCATGAACAATCTCAGAGCTATAAAGCTCAGAGTAAAACGAACAAAAAGTTGAGTTAATTTGCAGTGGGTCTGTACAAATACTACAGTCACTAGCCTTAACAGCAGCAATATCTGCTAATAGCTCATTAGCTCTAAGCTTCAAGGCTAATAAATGACTAGGTCTTGCACTGTTAAAATAGTAATTTTGCCTAACCCGGTGAATAAGGAATTCAGAACGCTGTTTGAGTAACGAGTTTAATTCCTTCTTAACCAGATTGCGCTGTAGTGCAGTGCTGTCGCTATAACTTTTCCAGGCGAGCAAATTCAGACTCTAGTTGATGCAATTTCTCTGCTCTGGCCCTATTCAGTGTGGAGGAAAACAGAATTGAGTTGGACCTTATGAAATCTTTGACGGCGTTCCAAAACACTCTTGGGTCATCAACCAATCCTCAAGAAAGATCTTGTCTCGCTGAATAACAAGAAAGGTCCTTAGCAGAGGGATTCATCAATTGCCATAGGTCCACAACACGTCACATTAGCCCACGCAAGGAGAGCAAGGGAAGCCTGCCTCTCATCGCTGCTTTCCAGCGCCAGGGATCTATCAATTTTATAATCCCATACTGTGTTGAAGTCAGCTCCAACAATAAACATGAAATTCGGTGACTCCACCATAGTACTAGTCAATAAGTCATAAAAACCTTTGTCATAATTGTTTGGCGCATGGGCAGAAACCAGAGCAATATTTTTGCTGTCTAAACGTATCTTAGCCAAGGCGATTATACCCTCTGGATTGGCCCAATCTCCCAGGACATCATATTCAATGTACGGCGGCAGACCACAGCCACACCCCTAGATCTAGTATTGGCAGCTGATGACGCAATCACCTGAAAGTATCTGTTAGCCAGACGGTATATGTCTTTAGAGAGCAGGTGTGACTCCTGCACCAGAGCTATGTCAGCGGCTTTCCTTCAAAGAAAATCCAAAAATGTTGTATGTTTGTTTGGCAAGTTAAGGCCCCTGACATTTACGCTCAAAATCTTAAGTTTAGTCATACCTAATATAAAGGACGTAAAAGTAAGTGAGTGCTGCTATATAAGAATGTATGGATAGCTCCTGGTCTCTGAATAAACCTCCCCCAAAATTATTACAACCCCCCGCCAACCCCCAAAACACAAAAAACAAAAATCAGATATGAGGAAGAAAAGGGAAAATACCCCTACATACCCATTAGCGAAATCCGAAAGCAAGAAACTAGGAGTAGTGTCTAAGCCAACATGGCCAGAATGAGTAGGAAAAAAGCGAGCCCATAAAAGCCCATCACTGCTCCCAGAACCATCAAACGTAATACTGAAAAAAATTTACTGCCAGCCATAGATAGCAAGCATGAGTAGAACATTTTGACATGCCACAACACATTGTGTTCATAGCAGTTCCCCACATAAATCCAATAAACGTCACTCCCCTCTAAAACACAGAGCAACAATGGAGTTATAATTAACCGATAGCACAGATTGTTACGAGGTAAAGGTTGATGCGCTGTTTATCCAAATTACAGTGGTCAAAAACCAGATTGCATTGAGGATTGAGCATATACTCCTAACTACAAAAATCTATGTGGCCAGTTGGGGGCAGACAAGGTGAGCTACTTGTGTCACTCACTAATGTCTGCCAGATACTTTTTCAGACAGTGAATGGAATCTGGACATTTGATCCCGGCGGAGCACTGCCTGAGTGGATCTGGAGAGGTGGACCCTCCTGGTGGCCGCTGGACATAGGCCGCTCAGCCCTCCCGAGGTCAGAGCTGAGGAGGAGGGTATGTGGCAGCCCAAGGAAATGGCTGCCTGGCCTACAACACATGGGAGCCAGGAAACACTACATTTCCCAGCAGGCCACAGTCACACCTGAGCCAAGTCAAGCAATGGGGACTAACGACCAGCTGAAGGCCATTTCAAGGCCTATTTAAAGATCTGATTCCCATCACACTGGAAGAGGAGTAGGAAGGTGTTTGGGAAGGAGTTGCTGAGTGTGTTTGAGAGTGAGTACTGTGAAGTCTATTGACCAGCCAGTATTTGGAGAGAGAGAGTGATTGTTGGAGTGTTTTGTGTTTGGAATTGGATTGTGTGAGGACCCCCTTTTGAATATCGACTACGGACAAGATTGTGGACTTGGAACTGGATTTTGGAATTGGATTGGACATTGACAATGAGCTAAGGATTGCAGACTTTATGTGTTTGTATTCCCCCGAAGACCCCACCCTTTGTTTTGTGTTGTCAAGTATTAGTTTAATAAATTATCATTTTGTTTTGAATACTGCCTCCTCTGTGTTCTTAAAGTTACCTAAGCCCTCTGCAAGGTCCGTGTGTGTCGCCCAACCCCTGGGGACACCACTATATACTATACACCACTGGCTGTCCTGTGTCTCCAGAATACTGGGTACACATCTTACGCTCTGCCTGCTGTTTCTGCTTCAGTGTGGCGGTGGGGTTGACCCTTTCACATGAGGCATTGTAGTGATAATAGATTTTTGCCCTATCTATACCTGTGATTTGCCATGGCTATGGAACTCGCATGCTTTATTGTGCTGGATTTGGTTCTTGGTTTTCCACTTTACTTTTACGTCACTTCTACCGGCCCTGTGGTTGGAGGCTGAGTGGGCAGTGTCGGTAACTTTGAAATATTGGCCATTAAATAGATTTTAAGCAGTTACTGAATTTCCTACATACTGAGCTCACAATTGTGAAATAAAATCAATTTTTGTATTTTCATATGTCCATGCCTCATCTGGTAATTAAACTTGCATTTTGGGGAGAGTTCACCATTACTACAAAAGAGTTCCTTCTTATTAAACAGAAGGTGGTGTAATCCAGGCCAAACTAATTTTCTAATGGTACAAACATTAGGTCACTACAATAATTTTCTATGTTTTGGGTTGTTCATATGGCAATTGTTGTGGGCAAAATTGCTAGCTAGACAAACGAATTTGCTCATTGTGGTCACAGATCAGTAAATGAAATATTGATGCTAGCTAATGATGCTAGGCTGGCTAACTTAACTTGTCCATTGGCATGGACACAATAATACACTTTGGCATATTAGGCTAGCTAAGAAACATAAAAATGTACCTAAATTGCGTAGCTAGCAATCCGTACTCCATGAATATCTCCTCAAGGACAAAATGAAATCCATTAAAGTGCAAGAATAAACTACATTTTTACACTCAATAAACTGTTTTAAGAGATAATGGCTGGCAAAAGCGTACAAAGATATAAAAGTCCCATTATTTGTTTTATATTTTAATAGATACACTGTATTTAAAGGTAACTACCAAAATAAAGGAAACACTTTATGAAATTAAGGGTTTTCTCTAAATCTATGTCAAGGCAAATTGAAGCTGTTTTGGAAGCTCATAGTGGTGCAACACCCTATTAAGACACTTTATGTTGGGGTTTCCTTTATTTTGGCAGTTACTTGTATATCTATTCATATTTCCATGAATAAATTAAGGGAAAAACATTGCATTTACTGGTTATATACACACAACACATCATCTTTATGTAAGTATGATTGATTACCTTCTGGTGAAAAAAGTGAAAAAAGGAAATTATACTACAAAAATGTTTTAATTGATAGATATTGTTTGAAAAACGCTGAAGAAAGACAGCAAATTTAACCCAAAACCCAAGTTTTAAATGAGAGAGAGATCATTTTTGGCAAAATCCAAATGGTAAATTTTAAGTACATATAACAAAATACTTGTAGTATTATAGTATAATTAGTTAAATAATTAGGCTTCCAAGCCCGAAAGGTGTCTATTGTTCTTGCTTGTCCACTTTTTTTCAGTTTGTTTCCAGTGTTGACTTCTATATTGTTACTTTGCTTGATCGGAATGAAACTTGGCAAGCAAGCTACGCTTGGCCTGAAGTCATGCATGGAATGTTTGGGAAGTGTTCACTCAAAAGCCACTATGCCCAAAAAACATGCCTTTTTTGGCGAAACAAGCCTCCCAAGCCCAGCATGGCAGAATGTTATATTTATGTTGGCATCAGTCCTTAGCACGTGCATTATCTAAATTGAGATGCAATAAGAAGATGACACGTACACTTTGGCGGCCATGCCCCCATAATGGTCACACACCACCCAAAATTGATGTTTCACATACCTTGCTTTAACGTGCAAGCCTCATATAGCATAAGGCACAGGGTTTTGATTTATTGCATATGTATACTAGACATATGTGCCCACTTAAATTGTGAAGCATTACATCATATCTTGACCGGTCTCCTTGTCACACCCCATCTCATTTGCCATTTTGGTTACAACATGCTCCAAATCATGTATTTTTTGCCTTAAAAATACAAGCTTCCCTCAGCAAACATCTCAGAGATTTGTAAGTACATCACACATAATCCTTAGGTATTGGGGAACTGGAATTGCGATGGAATAATCATTATCACATATGCTTTGCTGGCCACACCCCCTAATATTCGCCATCCACTAAAATCTTTATTTTCCCTTGATTCTTTTGTAATCCTTTCTATCCACAAGTTAAATATGCAAGAGCTTGTGCATGTGTCACCTATAATGGACTACTTGTATGGTCTTGTGGCTACGCCCCAAAATGTTTTCCAGAGCCTGAAAAAAGATTTTTCCATACATCGCTGGTACATGTAAGCCTCCCATGGCACACCTTGCAGTAGCTTGAAACTACATTTGCTTCGAGGAAACATAAAGTGCTAGAAACATTGCAAAGGAATAGTCGGTGGCCCATATGCTCTGGCCCTCTAATATTTGCCATTATGAATTTTACATTCTGCTTGATCCAATGCTTGTATAAGCTTAAAGCTTTGCAAAAAGGTTAAAAATATGACTCCCTTTCCATACATACACAAAACATGGCAGGTCACATGACTCGGTGGCCATCTTGCATATTGCAAATGTGCGTGCTGCATGTTTTCCCACAAAATGTGTCTATATCTTGCTCCATCCATTTTACGCTAAATTTTCCAGTCCCTGAAGTAGAGAAGCATCCCCATAGCATTAGGCTCCCGCCACCATGCCTTCTTAAAAACTCAGCAAGATTTAAAGTGAGCCTTTTTAAAAAAAATGGCTTTCTTTTTGTCACCCTCTCATAGAGTGCAGATTTGTGAAGCGCCCATTCTATTGTTGTCCTATTGACAATTTCTCCAATCTCTGCCATGGAAGACTGTAACTGTGAGTTACCATAGGCCTCTTGGTGGCCTCCCTAACAAGTGCCCTTCTCACACGGATGCTCAGTTTTGGAGGACAGCCTGTTCAAGGCAAATTCACAGTTATGCCATATTCTCTCCATTTCTTCTTATATCTTTCCCCTGATTGGTGCTTTTGAAAAACCTTTTCTTGGATTTGCTTTGAATGTTCTTTGGACTTCATGATGAAGCTCTTGTTTGGAAATGCACTAACCAAATGTGGGACCTCTCATAGACAGGTGTATTGAAATTAAATTATTTGAAACACCTTAATTGTACACAGGTGGACTCCAATCAAATAATGTATGACCTCTGAAGACAATTGATTACATCAGAGTTTATTCAGGTGTGTCTTAGAAAAAGAGGTGAATACCTCAATTATAGTTTTTTGTTTGTAACTAATTAACAAAAAACTTGAGTTGTTTTTTTATTTGACATAATAGAGTATTTTGTGTTGATTAGTGGCAAGAACTCCCAATTAAATAAATTTGTATTTCATGAAGAAAAAAATAAAATACCATGGGGAGGGGGTACTTGTTATGCCCACTGTATATATTACATATTACATAGTATAGTTGATAGTAATGCAATTATTGAGTATAAAGTTGTCATGCCATGCTTCTTAGAGAACCAGCAGGGGACCTCAACTGGTCTGTGGGTTTTTGTTGGTACTTCACACTTTATTGAGCAATTAAAGTAGTTGGTTACACAATTACCTCACTTCACCTGGTTTCTTGGATCTAGAATGGTTGCTGATTTTAAGGTGAAAACAAAAACCAGGATAGGTTTGACAACCCCTGGTCTTTAGGCATGCAGAGAGTAAGAAGACATCTACATGTCCAGCAGCGTGACTTCCACAGACTGGCCACTACACCAATATGGAGGCATGTACTCTCCAGAAGCACATGAGGGGTCAGCTGTGACAGGCCAGAGGACATGACTAATGAGGCTGCCCATCCGATGGGTAAGGGGGTGCTTGAGTGCTACCAGGGCTGTGGTAGCCAGGCGTGGCTCCTTTTCAGGCAGAGCAGTTAAGAAAGAGAGAAATGCTTCCAGTTCACAAGTGAAGTGCAGATCCCAAAGTGGTGAGAGGGGGCTGAACCGGAGACATCAGGTGAAAAGCCCACACTGCGTTGCTGTCACTCTGAATAATTGCCAAAGGTGCCAAGGGGAAACCTGTGAAATGAAAGAGCATGGTTAGAACAGGCCCCAGGATGAGGTGCTGTCGCGAAAGCGAAGCATGTGTGTGCTGCCTTGTGACAGGGGCCATGAGGGGACAATTACCAGGGGTTCATCGCTGTGGTTTTCATCAGCATGAGGAGAAAAAAACCTGTAACAGGTACGGAACACTGGTGTGATGTTTTCAAGGCAGCCAGGTCCCAGGTAAGCTTTCGAGGAGCAGGGCAGTTTCCATAGCAACCCAACCGCTTAGGGGAAGGGCTGTGGTGGGGAGAGAGAGAGAGAGAAATGTTGCCACTGGAGACCTGCAGTCCACGCAGCCAGGCAGGTACACAATCAACAGGACTGGCAGCTGTCTCTGCACTGTCACACAAATGCAAGTTTACTTTTTAAAGAAATGACCAGCCGGCCACTACTACTGCCCTCTGATACACATCGCGTCTAGAGGTCACCAGAGGTTGTTCTCTAAAAATAGTAGTTTTCTATTATATATACTGCATATCTAAGTGAAGGCTGACACTGATTTGAACCTCTCTGGAAAAAGTCAATAACTATCTGAAAATGAACCACAGGAGGTGGTTGGTTGGGTGTATAACATGTGGCACGCACCAAGTCAATGGGAATGATTTATAGCCCCGTTCACAGGCAAAAAAAAACGTTCTCCCTGGAGTTAAATATCTTATACTGTAAAATGTATACTGAACCACTTGTGCCTAAACAAGTGGAAAAGAGGCTCTCTTTACATGTATGTATATCACCTTAAACAGAAGAGCTGGAACTTTTCTTTCTCTATTTTTCTGTTGTGCTTTCACACACCTGACTGGAGGCTTGGCTCAAGTGGCACATTGACAGCTGGCTTTGTGCTAAAAGAACCTGAAAAATAGCCAGCAAAGCATGCTGAGTTACCAGTGCCAGCCGTTCTTAATTGCCACGCATGGCAAAGCCTCTGGCAATGAACAGCACCTGGTGGACGGAAGATTAAAATACAGGGGAGAAAAAGTCAGGACTTGACTTAACGGGCGACAGACAGTTGGCAAAGTGAGTACCCAATGCACACAAGGGTTTTGTGGACTCTAAACTGTGGGTTTACTGGGAGGGGTAGGTATAGGGCAGGGGTGGCCAAACTACAGCCCGCGGGCCAACTGCGGCCCGCGGTCCATTTTTAATTGGCCCGCAGCAAATTATAAAAATATAATGGAATATGGCCCGCGCATGAAACTTGCACTTGACTGAGTTGTAATTCTTAGTTTCACCACTAGTGGAGCCTCCCGTATTCATTGAAGACTCATTAATACAGCAGCCTCTCCCTCCAAATTAATCAATACAAATTTTGCAAGAGATGACCAAAAATGGCGGAATCAAAGAAACGCAAGATAGAAAGTGAGTGCAGAAAATATCAGACACGGTGGGAAAATGAATATTTCTTTATAGAAGTCAAGGGGAAGTGTGTCTGTTTGATTTGCAATGATACTGTTGCAGTGATGAAAGAGTACAATGTACGACGACACTATGAAACCAAACATCAGACCTACACGTCCTACACTGGTGCTGAGCAAGAAGAGAAAGTTAAGCAAATGGCAGCTAGCCTGCTAGCTCAACAACAGTATTTTTTCCGTGCTAACAAAACACAAGAAAATGCCACAATAGCCAGCTACGAGGTAGCTCAACTCATAGCGCGACACGGGAAACCTTTCTCAGATGGTGACTTCATAAAACAGTGCCTCACTAAAGTCGCAGGAATAATGTGCCCGGAAAAGATGCAGGAATTCAACAACGTGAGCATGTCCAGAAACACAGTTGTGCGGCGAATCGAAGACTTGTCAGCTAACTTAAAACATCAAGTGTCCTTAAAACGCTGTTCCCATTATAGGTGAGTTAAAAATATATTACACAGTATTCATGTGTTCACAAGCCCAATTACTTAATAAATTCAGTCAATTAAAGTTGATAACATTTTCTAACAAACATTAGTTGATGTGTTAACAACCCCAATAACTTATTTGCATAACTAGCTTAAATATACCCATCGCCTTGTCCCCTTATTTTTCCCTCTTTATACAGGGCTGTGAAGGGGGATCACCATCCTGACTAAGAAGCAATCTGAGGCTGCTGTTTTGAGAATGAGCTGCCAACCCTTTTTGTAAGAAAATAAATGAAAACCCATTAATGGAAAGTTGTGATGTAGGCTGTTTTTTTTTCTTTAAGCATATTCAATTATCAAGCATAATTTACCTACATTTGATTGATTTTGTTAACTTTAATACACTAGAGGTGAGGCGATATACCCAGAGGCGTAGCGTGGGGGGTGAGGGGCGCCAAATTTCAGAAGACGAAAAAAACCACAGTTAGGGCAGCGGTCCCCAACCTTTTTTGCACCATGGACCGGTTTCATGCACCGGGTGTAAAATTCCGAGGGGCACACATTTTTTTTTTTACCCATGCACCCCCGGTCCGCGAAATAATTGAACTGGTCTTAGCTTTTTTTCGCGTGTACCCCCCCCGGACTGGATATGGCTCAGCCTTTCGTATATTTTTCTGTATGTGGCCCTCAGTGAAAAAAGTTTGGCCACCCCTGGTATAGGGTGACAAATGCCTGTACCCATATTGCAAAACTATTATAAGCCAGCCTGCCAGCAGAATTGGATTGCCCAGAAACAAAGTCTTAAAAATTTCCAACACGGCCTAGGGAGATGTGCCAGTCTCACAGATTTAAAACCACCACAGTCTTTCACCAGGCAGGACTACTTAGTTTTCAATGTTAAAGTTCTGTTTTAATTACTTAAAAATACTACACCTTGATCGCAGATTTGTTGAAAGTGGAGGGAACATTGAGCCAAAAAAGCAGAAAAATCTTTAAAAAATGTGAATTTATCGCACATATTCATGCCGTGAACAGAATTCACAATGAATAACTCTTTGAAACAGCAGCTGACACTAGAACTTGCTTGACCATTACAATACACTAATACAAGACTAGACACATTAATCTTTACCAATAAGCTAATACAAACACTGTAACTTAATGCCTTTATGTCAGTGATGCTAGTCTTGTGTCAGGAAAGAGAAGACATCACAGATGCAGACTGCAAAACACACTAATTTCACACTAATTTAGTTTAGAAGGATATCATTAGAGGTGAGGATTTTGAGCAATTGCATACACCAACATTATCATCTCTTCTGCGCTTGAAAGACAGAAGCCCTAGAGGAAGCCATTCACCATAAAAAGGCCTATCTTTTACGCAAGTGCTTAAATTGGATAATTACAGTCATAGGCGGAAGGTGAACCAACTGCAAGGTAAAGCTATTGCACTATATTTTGACTAGTAGATGGCAGTGTGAAGCAATTATGATGCAAGTCATCAACACTCCGGAGAGTTTGCTTTTCCGTTATCGCTATTCCGTTACCACTTATTAAAACAAAGCTAGGAAGTACACAGAAAACACAACAAATGCACGGGGGTCACTCTCTACACATACACCTACCATCATGGTGCACAACACAAAGGGTCACATACAATGACCCTCCGTAACAGGGGAAGGAGAGACTTTCATACAAGCACCATTCCACAATTATACAAATAATACAACTTTAACATAACTAAATAATAAATAATAGCTGTAGCATTTGCAAAGGGACATTATGCCTGTGGGACATTACGTAGTGCGTAGTGCTAGAGCCATTAGCCATGGTGGCTAGGCTACATACAAGAACTAGCAAGCGCTGACAACACACACAATATGGCGAATACATTCATTAGCATTGTTGGTGGCTAAGCTAACTGAATATCTACATAACGTCATGTTTGCCTCACACTCCCAAACCCCACTGTTTGAAGTAAGTTAAGTCAGCCAGGTTGTCAGAGTTTTGTGCCTGTGGAATTATTTAATACCCTAAAGATGCTGCTACAAAGATTTCAGTATTGTATGGCAATCTCCTTGTTGTTTACGTATTGCCATTAGTGACAACTTGTGGCAGCTGGGTACTCATTAGCATGGGATTCATATATTATGGCACATGCTTAATTTCTGACTCCAATGTAATGTAGAACAGGGATTGCTTTTTCACTTGCTCAAGTATCAACGGTACGGATTGGTGAGTAAATAGTTTCAGACTGCTGCTCTGCAGCTGTACTAAATGTGGCAGAGGCAAATAGTGTGATGTCTATTTTAGTTTGGCACAGCTCTCTAGCTTCATCTCAAGTATGCTTTGGTATATCCATGCAATAATAGGAGATGGAGGTGGAGAGAAAGGAGTAACTTCTGTTTCCTGTAGCTATGAAACAGACAGATATTGCTTTGCCTACCCATCTTCATCTTAGAAGAATAAGAATGAGTTTGTCTTACATACTGGTAAAAAAACTGAAGGACTACAGTTTCTCCTCATGCAACAAATATCCCACCATCTGCACCTTTGAAAGTAGGAAAGAATAAGAACAGCTATGATGAAAATCTGCAAGGAATCTATTTCTGAACTACATATTTTGTATGATTCATAAAGAATAAGCCTTAGCACACACTATCGTATTATTATTAAATAATTTGGCCTACCCTTAACTCGGTTAATTCAAAACACAAGAGTTGAGTAACTTCTTACAAACTTGAGAATAGGATTCCTATGAGAATCCCACTTATTCTTGCCTGAAACATGTTTTAGGTGCAGAAATCCAAAGATAATTCCTGCTTTTCTTACTCAGTATATATATTTTATCTAAAAAATTTAAAATATTTCACTTTTACTCCACCATGCTTTACATTAATGTCCTTTTAAGAGCAATGGCTGTCACTCTCTGTTGGTTCCAGGTGCAATGTGCAGATGTGACAAATGTATTCTGTGTTGCATTGCAAGAGAGAGCCGTACAGTGTCAGAGTGAGCCCCTGGGTCTTTCAGTGAAGGCTTTATCTTGTGTGTAAGATGCATCTTGTACAGAGCTCCTAGGAGGCCATCAATTATTTTTTCCCCTAACCATTTCAATAAGTACCTTTACAATAGAAAATGTAGGCCTACTTATAAAGCATGTTGTCTTATAAGTAATATTATGTGTACACATGAATTTGTCATTTGGACCCTTTTCTGGGTATTATTTATTAATTTCAGGATATATGTTAATAATGCTATCTCACAATGTGTGGGCAGGGTGGTCTCACACAGTGCTCTGTAGTTTTGTCTCTCTCCTCAGGCTACATAACGGATGACCAACCGGGGATGGTAAAAACCTCTCGACAATGTGTTCACCAGTCAATAATTACCTTAAGTAATAGCAGCCACGACTGATGAATCAAGGGCTGGAGGAAAATCGTTCAAAGCTTGGCTTTACTGTGGAAGTGCGGCTGCTCCGGCGACAGAAGAGCCCATAGTTTTACCACAGAAACTCAGCGCTTCATCTTAATTGCTGGCATCCCCGGCAATATCGGTGGATAGGTGGAGGTGGGCAGCTTTTAAGTGTGATAGATGGAGTTTAGTTCTGTGCTGCTGCTGCTGCCCCATTGTCTGTTCCAGCACTCCCTGAGGAGGAAAGGATAGGTCTAAATTGCAATATTGTTCACAGTCTTCCTTGAAAAAATTCTGTGAAAGCATTCGACTCATTTATTTGCCTCTCATTCCCAGCTTTATTTGTGCAGTTGTGTGACTGCTACATGTCTGGATTTGGAGGTATTTGGAAGATGCATCAATATTTATGGGTACCTATTTCAAACCTTGCAGTTAAAGATTGATAATAATCATCAAAGGGAGAGCAGTACACACTCAAAGGTGGGTTCCTGTCAAATTTCTTTTTTTAAATTTGGTATCTAACTCTCTACAGATGAATAGTTTCAAGAACATGACTCCACTGTTTGTGTAGTTAAAAGTTTAATCTGAGTATTTTCTTAACAGAATGAAACACATTTGTATTTCACCACATGTCATCATATTATAGACTCATTTGAGTGTATTAATATTATCCAGCTAATATTAACATCAGTTCAATATGCTGCCTGATATCTTGCCTTCTAGATTTTCTTATCTATCGATACCATTCTATCCAGTTAGTGATTGCCAGCTAGTTTTCTGAGTGCTGCACATATCCACAGCCTAGTTAGGAAAGCCGCTGCCATAACTTCAGTTTATTATGAATGACTGTAAGTCCCTTTGATTGAAGACACAACCGTCAACAAGATGAGGCTACACCTTGAGGAGCCCATCACATAATCCAATTTAAAACCACCTTACATGCATTATGCATAGTCTGGCAGGGGAGTAATGTGCACGTTCATTTCTTTTCATGTGTACAGTAGCAGTAGTCAGATGAAAAGTGCCTCCTGTGCAGTTTTCAACACTGTGTGGTGATATATATATCATTGTGTCATGTTCCATTTTAATTAGCAAGGTATAAATAAATAAATATAGTAATATTTATCTTAGCTTTTTGCTATTGATTGGTATGTTAAAAAAATCTACTAAATTAAAAAAATTGCCATTTGGAAGTCTGGCAAAGTAGTTCCAAATGATTATGTACAATGAATATTGTAGCAGGATCAGGGTTGTGGGGGTTTCCACATAACCAAGTCAGATAACGCCGCACACACAAGAAGTTAAACTAGAACAAAAAAAAGGGATTTATTAGCGAATAATGATAGGGGAGAGGGGAAAAGCAATAAATCTAAGCAACGAAATCAACAATCCAGTTCTCGTAATTGTTTTCCGTTTTCCAAGTTCCAAATACAAATCCAGGTTCTCACACAAAAAGGTTTGGTACCCAGCAGGCTAGTCAGGCAGTCCAGGTCACAACGATAATCCACAGGTAAATCACTATTCTCAAACAACACACTCCACTCCTCAAGTGTTTCCGTTATAGGGTACTTGGTGAAGATGTAGCATTCCCGACTCTTCTTTTAACCCCGAGTTTAAGTGGCTAATGATTACCAGGTGTGTCTTGTTGCCTCAGGAAGTCCATACAAGGCTCGGGGGGTAGAGCCAGTGTGTCAGCAGGTATTTCCCCTTTATAACCACTCCCCTCACTTCACCCAGCCATCTGCAACAATATCTTTGAAAAAATGGGATGAAAAAAAAAATTGATCACATTAACAATACATTTTAGATTTACTGTAAAATTAAAAATCCACTGAAAATGTACTGTACAGTATGGCTCATGTTCTAGCAGTATACTGTATAGTATTCCAAAATAATAATTACAAATATTTTTTTAAATCACAGCACAGTGCAAACAGGAGTCACACACACACACACACACACCATTTCTCAAAATGAATCCAAAATTAAACTGAATTGTGTTGTTCTTGTTGAAAAAGACAACCTGTATTTGTTGTCACTAACATATTAACAAATGATTGGAGGCTTTAGTGTGTATGGGGGCAATATTGGTCTTGGAATATGGGAACATCTTGAGGAAACAACGTTTGCACATAAAGTGTACATGGTCACATAAAATGGCTTTGTATTCCTTGGCTGTTATTCTGCCATGCAGAGTAGTAATTGGACCCAATGACTTGGCTCATTACACCAGGTTATGTGTTGTTGCCTTGGTTATAAGCAGTCACCGAATGCCAGCCCTACCATAAATATCACCTTTGTGAAGCTCACGACATAACGTTTTTGTTGAAATTGTAGAATCAGTTATGTGGTCTCTCTATCCCTGCCGGTGAATTTCAACTTGCGACCACTGTTCCTGAAGTTTTTCCTTATTTGGTGTATGCAGTCATGATTTTCCACCTACACTGTTCCCAGCTGTATGAAAGAAGCAGGGCAGATGTGGATTTATAGCTGGCTACATGAACATGTTATTGGTTTCAGAATGTGATTTTAGTGCAGGGTTTTATGGTCTATCTTGTAATCATACTAGCTATTTGGCCCACGGAACAATAAGATGCAGGGTTTACAGAGAAATTCTACATCTGTAAAACGGATACTATTTATCTTATTGAGGTACTTCCCACAGAAAAGCAATACGGTGTCTATACCGTTTTTTGAACATTGGTTCAAATCTATTGGCTGAAATGGAATCACATGTGCACACCCTTATATGTCTACAATAACGTTACCTGCTGAGTGGCCTCCAATTGGCAACTATGAGCAAATGGTGTTACCATTGACCATTTTAGGGTATGTAGCATTTTTGATTATGTAATTGATAGTACAATTAAGAAGAACATTTACATTTAACATTTTAAGCATTTAGCAGACAGTCTTATCCAGAGCGAATTACAAGATGTGCATTAATACATGGTAGGAACAATCAGTTCACCCAAGAGATCAGTGCAGTAATACATCGATAGACAACGTTGTAGGCAGCTGCATACCATACCTGTAACACTGGGAAGGAAAAGGTTAGTCAAATGTTTTATTTTATTTTTTGATTAAATGAGTAGGCAGGGATACATATACAAGAAGTGTTGAGCAAGTAGGCAGTGGTGATGATAATTGGGTAGATATACAGAATTCAGTGGTAGTGGAGTCTGAAAAGGAGGGGTTTTGAGTCTCTTGCGGAAGATCGCAAGTGATTCCGCGGTCCTGACCGACTGCAGAAGGTCGTTCCACCACCGAGTGGTCAGGACAGAGAAAAGGCGAGACCGTGAGGAGCGGCGGCTGGGCGCCCAGAGGGATGGGACAGTCAGTTTGCCAGAGGAGGCTGAGCGGAGAGGTCTAGCTGGGGTGTAGGGTGTGATGAGTGTCTGGAGGTAAGGGGGAGCAGTTCCTCTAGTCACTTGAAAAGCAAGCACCAGTGATTCGAATCTGAGGCGTGCTGCAATGGGGAGCCAGTGCAGAGAGGACAGTAGAAGGGTGATGTGGGTGAACTTTGGTTGATTGAACTCCAGACGCGGCAGCGTTCTGGACTAGTTACAATGGCTTGATGGCACAGACCGGTAGACCTGCCAGCAAGAAATTGCAGTAGTCCAGACACGAGATCACCATGGCCTGGACCAGGAGTTGTGTGGCCTCTTGGGTGAGGAAAGGTCGGATCCTCCAGATGTTGTGGAGGGAGAATCGGCCAGTCTGGGTGATCGCTGCGATGTAGAGCGAAGAAGCAGAAGATGAAAAAGCGGCATACCTGTCGTTCAATAAGGTGGACTTAAAAAGCTAAAGTAATTGATTTGAGAAGAATTTAACTCAGCTAAAACATTTGATATCCAGCCTTCTACCTACAGTAATTGGAGGCACACTACCAGCTGGACAGCCAGCCATAGAATATCATAAATACATTTCCTTTCCACCTCTGAATACAATCAGAGGTGTAAAGGAATATTTTGATCTGTGGACACTGAAAGGAAGCATGCTAATTTGACTTGTGGAGTAGTCCATATATTCAGCTAATTTGACTTGAAGCTTGAGACATGTTGACAGATGCAGTGTTTAAAGTGCTATCTCGATATTGCTTCTTGGTGCTCCTATGACGTTTTTGCAAAATGAGAGTGAGGCATAGCTGGCTTAGCGGGGAATATGTAATGCAGTTATTAAAAGGAATGTGGTGAATTATTTATAGTTGCTTGCCATTTTGTTCAATGACAAGGTCGCCTTAGAGGAGCAGTATAAAACTTTAATATTTGTACATTTCCAGGATCAAGGAAAGCTTCAAAGAATCGATTATCTTCTTGCCAGTGAAACAAATGCTGCAGTCTGCCTGGATTTACACTCACACAGGGCCAAAGTTTGTCCCCCCCTTTCCTTAAGAATTGGCAGAAATTTTGGTAAAGTTATATAAATATAATTGTCACATGCCACGTGACAATCCCTGGACTGGAGCAGAGCAGCTGATGGTAAGAAGTAGCAGAGGAGTGGGGTTTGCCAGTCTACGGACCGGATCTTTATTTTTTTTCTGTCTCTCCCCTCAGACACAAGAGAGAGACAGTGGGAGAGCAGGTTAAAATAAAACAAACACAAAGTCTTCACCCCACTTGCCGCAAAGCTTTTGGGCAAAAACAATTAACTAAAATAAGAAACTAAAATAAACCAACAATAAATGAAAGCCACCATGCCCGACAGAGTGATATCAAACATCAAACACTCTACAATAATCCATAATAATCCACAATATACGTGCACGTGCACTCACACACACACGAATGACACACCAAACAATTGACAGACCACACCCACTCACATTCTCACACACAAACAGGTAAGTGAATAATCACTTACCAATTAACATCAATTAAATAATAATTAAATCAATTATGGCCTTTGGAGCAACCTTCCGGGCAACAGTTCACACTCTCACACCTCCAAAGGCTTCCACAACATGGAAAAACAAAGGCAACCCTGCCACTCTCATGTTGCCGAGACCGACGCCCTCCACAATAATATTATCAGGATTCATGAGGAATCAAAATGAGAAGAACTTCACATATTTGGGGTGTGGGGGGAGACTACTCGGATATTGAGCATGTTTGGCTAGTCTAATGCCCTAATGCTCCCCAAGTGGGGTGTTACATACTGCGTGACACAATCCAGAGTGGAACAGAACAGCAGGGCACAGGGAATTGAGTTGTCAGTCTGTGGACTGTATTTTTATTTACAATCCCACAGGGAGAAAGTGGGAGAGAGAGATAGAGTATGTGCACAGTAAAAAATAAAGAAAAGGTCTTCAGACGTCCCCCTCATGGGTTCCAGCCAAAAACAATAAACTAAAATAATAAACTAAATAAAAAACACTTTTTGGCAAAACTACTAAACATACGACGCTTTTCCTGAGCTACCCCCTTTAACAAGTTTTCCAAGTTGTATTTCTAAACAATCAACAACTGCCAAAGCAAAATTTATCAGACAAACAAAACAGCTGATTCACAGCAATATTCTCTTCCCAAATATATAAAGTAATTCTGAAAGCTGAGGCATGACCATTTAAAATATGGGCCTGGCGCAATTGGTACCTCAGTTCTCGTCTACAATTAGACTGGCCACAGCCTACAGGAAAATAAAACCAACACATTAACATATCAAAAAAACGTATTAACCACCTTGATGCACATCACATCATTCTGTCATTTGCCATGGACTCGTCAGAATGTGTTTATCCAGTTTGGATCTCATGCATGCTGTTGGCCGTGTAATTTAAATTTTATTGCATTTTTTTCCCAGTGTGTTAAATAATTCAAGATATGAAAGCTTCCCTGTGTGATATTCAGGTATATACTGTATAACTACCATTCTAAGATTAAAGTTTCTGTTGGTGCAGGCATCTGGCAGTTTATCCATATTACAGTTTCTTGAAATATGCTGTGAGATTAAGGGTGGGAGATTTTAACTAGATATTGATGATCTCTTGAATACAGTAGTAAAGTGTGTGTGTGTCAAGCAGCAGTTTCTTGTGTTTTGAGTTTAAAAGAAATAAGCACCCTTTTACAATTATCATTAATATACAGTATAATCAGGGGCGGCGCCTGGAAATTTTGGTTGGGGGTGCTCAGGGGGTGTTTTATGATTGTGAGGGGGTGCTCATGAAATTTAGACACCCATGCAGGTCACGGGCGCGCAGACCACGGCTATGAAGGCTACATTACTACGCATAATGTTTAAACCATCTAGTCAGATATTACAGCACGGCTACTACAACAAGCATGCTATGCATTGATTTAGCTTATGTACTGTCATCTCACGCACTCAAAAATTAATACAATGACCCAGACCTTCAATACCAATAGCCAGGAAAACATTGCCACAACATGACAGATAAACACTGCTTTGAACATCTCACTCATTGCAAAATCAACGGGAGCTTGTGTTGGCTTGATTTCTTTTAGATTTTTAGGAAAAGATCATGAGGGACGGAGTCCGAAAAAAAATTGTACAGCACCTGCACTGATTCAAAGAACTCTGTCGCTGGTTGTATGTTTTTAACGCAGTCCACCAAAACAAGATTTGGACGATGAGCATGGCAATGGATATACAGTGCCTGTGGGACATCCTTTCTGAATTTATCTGCTACACCGTTATGACAGCCCGACATAACGGCTGCGCCATCATAGCATTGAGCAACGCACATATTGTGGTCAATGTTGCATTTATTAAGTGTCAGTTTGATTGTTTTTAAAAGCGAATCAGCGTCTAATCCATCAGCTGGAGTGAAATGTAGGAATTCTTCCAGTGCAACGTCATCAGTCCAGCTTCCTCTATTTCACTACTTATTTGCTCCCTAACCATATTTGCCATAATTTCAATGAACTTGTTCTGTATATCATGGTGAGTATACTTCGCATTTCTGGGATTGTCTGATATTTTTTGCACAACAGTTTTGTCGAACTTGCCAATAACGTGTAAAAGCTCAATTAAGTTGAATGTTCGAGATGGCATGTAGGCTAGTTATAGGTACTCTCATCTCGCGACGATACTCTTGTCTCGTCTCGCCCCCCCACAAATATAAAATAATTGTCGGCTGGTAGTTATTTTGATTTAAAGTGAAAATGTAAAATTATAAGGAAATGCTTGGGGGGGCTGCGCCAGTGCTATGCAAATTACTGACGGGGCTACAGCCCCGGCAAGCCCCACCCTGGCGCCCCCACTGAGTATAATCAGTGTTATTATTAGCTTCTAACAGTGAAATGCAAACCCTGTGCTTCTGGAATTCTCCTCGAGAGTACTAGATAGCTAGCTAACAGCACCTAATTTAAATTATTGTGTTCAGTTTTACTAAGCCAGCATATCAGTTTGGTTAGCTAGTCAGATAGCCAGCTAATGTTTTAGAGTGATGGGTAATCAAAGGATTATAATAGACCTTGGATGTTCTGAAATTAATGGACAATAAACAAGTTCACAGGTAAGACAAAGGGCCCTTCATTTTCAATCAAAGTGTAGCGGATGGGCTCATGTGAGCGCCCGCTGCAGAGTGACGTGGATAAGAGTGCGATTAGTTCCCGGAGTTAGGGACTTTAGCTCAGCGAGCTTAATCGCTCTCTTGTCGTGTCGAGATCCCTCAGTTCGAAACTCGCTGCGTGCAGAACCAACACCGTCACATTGGTGGCGTGACTCGGATCATACAACTGATGGTAATCGATTGGGCCGTGGTTGCTGCCGCATGAGTTTCGAGGGGGAGAGTGTAGCAGATGGGCTCATGTGAGCGCCCGCTGCAGAGTGACGTGGATAAGAGTGTGATTAGTTCCCGGAGTTAGGGACTTGAGTCTTTAGCTCAGCGAGCTTAATCACTCTCTTGTTGCGTCGAGATCCCTCGGTTCGAAACTCGCTGCGTGCAGAACCAACACCGTCACAAAAGCACATGTTTGCAAGATTAGTAGTAGTGCTAGTGCTAGCCTTATCTGGTTGGATTGATTTTGCATGTAACAGCATTAGCTAGATAGTTTTTTTCCCAACAACTTAGCTTGATAGTAGCTTTTAACTAGTCACAGGACAGGATTGTTGGCATGGAACTCTGCAACTGTGGTGGGACACGCATACGCCTGGATTGTGACTCTAAATCAATTCACTGCAAATCCCAATCTGTAGACTGAGCAGGCAGTTTCATCATGAATGGTCCATTGAGAACTGTACAGAGCAGGATGTCATAGTCGTAATCCTCTCCCGTGTGCTCATCTCATATCCAACCTCTGCAATCGCTCAGTGCATTACACCATCTAATTGTGTACTCCATTTTAATGTAATGAAAATTTCATATTTAACATAACAAAAATCAGTGGGCATACATCCTTGCATATATTCAAATAGTCGTTTATTGAATGATTTGCCGCTGAGGTGAGTGAGGTGAAATACAGAACATCCACAAAGCAGTTGCAATTCCACAACTGCCAACGTGCATTTACATGTACAAATTTCATCATGAGTACTGATTTGAAGGCATAACATCACAAGCGATCTTTGTTTCTTTTTAAGCTGCAGTATATTAGGATGATTCCAAATGGAAGTGTTTTTTTAAATTACAGACAGTAAAGCAGCTATTATCCACCTTAAAAAGCAAACTTGAGGCATATTTACTAATGAGTGGCTGCTATAATGTTATAATGTTTCAATATGTAGTACTGTATTTGTGAATAGTACATAAAATATTACTTCAGTGTTATAAGCAAACTTGTGCAATTAAGAATGTTTAACATCATTGTTTATTATGCATTATAACACATTCATAATGCAGTATCAATGTATCCCAATGTGCCATTAATAGGCTTATAATGCTTTACATGCTAGTCTGCATAGTAAGCTTTACCAAAATATGATGCATAGTTGCTGTTGCAATAAAATAATCATAATTCATGATGTGTTCAACTTCAATTCTTAAACTATCAATTGTTCCATTTAAAGGCAATTTCCTTACTCATGACAGTGCAAAAATGTTTTATAAAGATGATACATTATTCCATCCGAAGTCAAAACGTGGATTCTTACATTTTTTTAAATCAACATTGAAATATAAAAATAATGTTTGACTCTGTATTGGTACAATAATGCAGCTGGTGTGTGGCCGTGCACACTTAAACCCTGATGCTGTACATCTTTGTAAATACATTTTTCACGTTCAAATTTGATTAACTGGTGGAGGTGGGCGGGGTCACTGAACAGGAATTCAAATTCACCCCAGCACTTTCAGTCATTCCGAAAGTTCCAGAGTTCGTTGACCTTCCATTGCTATAGGATTCATGAGCTGTTCCTATTGATTTAAACAGGTGTATGGGGTCTGCACTGGCAGGGAAAATCTAATCTTGTCACACGGCTCCCAGGTTATTGCAGAAGACACTCTCTGAGAGGCCACAAGAGCTCACACGCCTAGGGACAAGCCATTATTCATCCTGCTTTTTCTCATTTTACTGAATCCGACCAAGAATAGGGAAACTAATATGGTCATTGGGGCCACTGCAGATACCCAAACCTGTATCCCTACTGTTTCCACCAGTTCATTCTAGTCTGTTCACCACAAGCCATATGAAAAAGGCATGTTGATATTGCCTCAGTCTGTACACCTCTTATGAAAAAAATAAAAAGTAAAAATTGCCTCCAAGTAATGTGTTTCATGATGGCTTAAATACGAATTTGCTGTAATTTTCAGGAGCCACTCTAGTCTGGCTGAGATTTGTATCTGCTTTCAACTGTACTGACCCTATGACTGTAAGAGAGGATAATTATGCCCATACATATATTTACACCTTCTAGATACGGTGCTGACACATATCCCTCCCAGGCACTTCTCAGAAATTAGTCATGGCAGAGATCCAAGACTATGACTATGCTTTGTCATCCTTACTCTCTGAGTTCCCCTTGTATTGCTATTAGTGTTTAAAATCATTCAGAGATGAGGCAAAATCACCAGATTGCCCTCCATAACTGTTTTTTTGTAGACAGATGTAATCAGGATTAGGACAGGTAGTTGTCCAGGATGAATATTTCTGTTGTATATTTTCTTCACTTTTTGGCACTGAAAACACATGAAGCGCACGTTCAGATTTGGTGATTTCTTAATAAAGAAAAACTATTAACTTCTATCAACTATCAACTTTCAAATGGGAATTAACAAGTCCCCTGGTTCTTCTCTGTTGGATGCACTCCAGATAATCAACAGCTGATTATGTCTCTGTTCAAAGGACTGCACTACTGTACACTAGTTTTACCTGAATGTCACTGAACAGTCACTGTGAGAAGAAATTACACTTCCACTTCACAACCAGACAAAATTATGTCTTAAACCTACCCTCCGCTCTTTGGGAAACATGCAGGGATTCCCTCAGTGCTTTAATGGGGGCCGCCTGAACAAAACAATGCCAAAGACTAAATGAAGAATTTCTTGAAAATCCTAAACATATCAGTAAGTTCATTCATGCACTTCTTTTCCCTGACCCCCATCCTCGGAAACCTTGAGTATGTTGTGTATGGCAAGCTACAGCTTCCTGATCGCCACAGCTATGGCAACTGAAGTGAGACTAGCTAAAAAAATGAAGATGCCCAGAAAAAAAAAGAATATGGTGAAGCGAGGAATCGAGTTAATATTGTCAATGCATTTACAACATGCCATTTGTTTTCTACTAGACAGGTAAGGCATCTTTGCAAGCTAGAAAGACATTATCACGTAAGCTAAAGCTATTCACGACTGGCATTAGCCAGATAACATTAGGTAACCGTAGCTTGCTAGCCAGCTAATGTTAGCTACAGTTAGCTAACTAGCCAGTTACCTTTATAGTTAACCACCTGAGGTCCATGCTTAGTTCAGAGAAGCTTTGTGATTTTGGTATCGTCTGATATTCATCTCAATTTCATCAACCTAACACACACTTACTCCAAAGTGTTTAATATTTTTATTTGAAGGACAATCACAGCTACATTTATATGCCATCAATAGTTTGGTCAGTATCATATGCAGCTTGTAAATAGATCTACAAACACACAAGTTATAAAGAGTACATTTTTGTGCCGTCACAAATGTTGTGAATGCGCACACTAAACTATAGTGACAAATTGTTGTGCCAATATGATTTTGTTCATCAGGGCCTTGGTTATGTAAGGATGTCAAAATAGTTTAGCACATCTGAGATCTAAATAGCTAAAAACCTGATTTTATCAGAACTGGTCAAATTTGTTTCAGGCTGTGGGAGGGCTCTTTGCTAATGGGCTGAATATTCATGATCCACACCTGAGGGTTCTCCACAACTCTAAGATCTGTCAGATGGGCCATTTCTCTCTCAAAGGTTTGAGAGAAATTGTCCATGTACACATGATATCCAGAACCCAAGATTCACAAGTGACATTACAGTGTCATATGTAAGTCCTCCTTGTCTTATCTGAAAGTAGTTATTTCATGGTACACAGAAAAATCCACAGTATACCCAGTGCTAGAGTCACACAGTACAAACAACTTGAAACCCAACTTTATTGGCTTTGCTTTCATGTACTGTGTCATACCGGCCAGTTTGACAGGTGAGTTTTGAGGTGCAATTTAAATTTTGTTATGGTGTCAGACTGTTGGATGTGTGGGGGGAGGGCAGAGGGCATTCCAGATTATGTTATCTTTTGTGTTCTAACAAATGATCTGTACCTACAATGTTTTCAGAACTTCAGTATTTTGTAAAGATAACCACTTGCCACCTAGCCAGACCCCATTTGTGTAATTTACGTTTGAAATTAAAATGTGAAAAGTACTTTTACATAGATGTTGAGTGCCTATTGCAATTTGTAACGTTACAACAAACAGAATATGAATAACGTCACAAGACGCGGAATTCATATATTTTCAAGAGTATTTGAAAACATGGGAAATAAAATAAGTATCAGCATACACAGTCTGTTGCTGGCAGATCGCAAACGTAAACACAGACAAGATGCTATATAAGGTTGTTTTTATAACATTTTAGGCTGTTTGAAAAATATTTTTGCATAGATCTTGAGTGCCTATTGCAATTTGTAACGTTACAACAAACGGAATATGTATAGCGTCACAAGACGCAGAATTCATATATTTTCCCGAGTATGCTGTCTCTCTTCCTCTGAATCCTCTTCAGTATTGGGACATGATGAGTTGTTGTCCTCGTCGCTTTCCATCAATGCTCCCAAACACTCCAGAGCAGAAAATCTTTCCATCTTGAATAAAATGTGCTTCAAATTGTCGGGACATTTTATGTGTTGTTTACACCGGCGATTTCACACATGGCCCCACGCCCCTCCCCGAAACTAGCACCAAGTTACCATGTCAATAGAAGGGGGATGGTACTTCCAGGTAAAACAGAGAGTAAAAGGCAAGGTTTACTTTTAGTCTAATTAACCTAATTTAAAAAATCGAATATTATTTACCAGTGCTCAAATCAGAAAGTCGCGATTGTAAGGTTTCTGTCAATGTTTTTGCCACGTGTGTATGATAAAATCTTGCAATGTTAGAAATGGTAATATACTTTTCTTGCTGATCGGATCATCGGCGATCCAGCCGACCTCAGGGGGTTAACAGTACTGATCAAGATAACATTAGGTAGGAAGTTAGCAGTTAAGCTACAGTCTGTCATGTCTCGTGTTCTTGTTTCCCAAAATTAGGTGGTTTAGTTCATTTGATGTTTTCCTGGTTGTACGGTGCGTGTTTTCACTTTCACTTACCTGTTTCCAGTCTCGTCATTGTATTATCGTTTTCACCTGTTCCTCATGTGTCTGATTGCAGTTAGCTGCATTCGTGTTATTTCCTGATTGTTTCTCGTTATGTCTGATGTATATAAACTGTGCGTTTTCCCATGTTCGTTGCCAGATTGTCTTGTGCTTTGCTTATGCTTCCACAACTTTCCAGCATTTTGTTCGTTTACCCATGTTTTGTTTCATTGTGTTTTTGTTCATGCTCCCGTGTTCGTCTGTGTCTCAGTCTCGTTCGTGCTCCTCGTGGTTCCAGCCCCGCTCCTTTCTGTGTTCCCCAGACTGTTTTCCTGGTATCAACATCCGCCTGCCCATTGACCACGTCTTGCCTGCCTGTGACACAGCTGGAGCCTGAAACAAACTTTGCCTGTCCTCGACTACTCTCTGGATTTCCCGATTGCCTGGTTTGCCCCTGCATGAACTTTGCCTGTCTCCGACTACTCTCTGGACTCCTGTATTGCCCTGATTGCTCCCGTGTGACCATTGCCTGTTGTTTTTGCAATAAAGGACATTATTGCATTCCTGGGTCCGCGCCTGGTTTTCCGATACCATTCCTGACAGAACAATCTGGCTAAGATGGAACCAGCGGACTGACCCGACCCCACCGACATTGCCCATTACCACGGGAATTCGCCTGGGACATCACGAGGCAGAGCTGCGGACGTTGCAGCAGACCATCCAAGCTCTGGCGGAGCAGCTTTCAGCCATGGCCCAAGTCACCCAGGATTTGGCAGAAACTGCCCGTTCTGCACAGACCATAGCGATCCAATTACAGACGCAAGCCGGTTATCAGAGGGGGTCCGAACCACGATTACTTCCTCCAGAACGCTACCTGGGCGACCCCAACTCATGTCGCGCTTTTCTAAGTCAATGCTCCCTGGTGTTCGAACTCCATCCCTCCTCGTTTCCCACAAAGTGAGCGAAAGTAGCATATGTAATCACACTCCTTGGGGGAAAGGCTCGAGTATGAGGAACCTCACTCCGGGAATCTGGACACCCTACTCTCGCAACCTTCTCATCCTTTGCGGAGGAGATGAGAAGGGTTTTAGATCGGTCCTCGGTCGGAAGGGCGGCTGCCCGTCAACTGCTTCGTTTTCGCCAGGGAGAACAATCCATCTTGGACTACTCCATCGAGTTCCGGACCCTGGCTACCTCAGCAGGATGGAATTCCGATACTACCTACGATGCTTTCATGCACGACCTCTCCGAGAGGGTCCTGGACGAACTAACCGTCTGCGACCTACCTCTGGACCCAGACAGACTCGTGGACCTAGCCATCCGCATCGACACTCGTCTGCAGGAGAGAGGAAGGAGACGTCGCGAATCCCCTGCTCCCCCCCACTTCTGGTCTGCGATACAATCCAACTCCCTTGCTCAACCTACTGCGGTCGCGGAGCCCATGCGGAGGCCGGACGCCAGTGCCGCCGGGAGAGGGGACTATGCCTATACTGCGGAGGCAGGGGACATTTCCGGTCATCATGCCCAGTAAAAGACAACGCCCGTCGGTGAAGAGGGAGGTTCTGACGGGCGCCTCGCAGCTACCAACCTCCCGACCCCAACGCCCCATGCTCCATGTCCTCCTCTCCTGGTAAGGAGAGCAGTTCCCGGTGCAGGCTCTGATTGACTCGGGGGCCAATGCTAACCTCATCTGCCCTCCTCTGGTTCGTTGACATTCTTCTTTTTTCTAAAACTATAGAGGAACACGTACAGCATGTACGCCAAGTTATCCAGAGACTGCTCGAGAATCAATTGTTTATAAAGGCCAAAAAATGCGAGTTCGGTCCAAATTTCGGTCCAGTTTTTAGTATTCATTAGGCTAGAGATCTAGAGATGGACCCCGCCAAGGTGCAGGCGGTACAGGAATGGCCCGTACCCATTGATCGCAAACAACTCCAACGCTTCCGAGGGTTCGCAAACTTTTACAGCCGGTTTGTGCGTAATTACAGCACGGTCGCCGCACCGTTAATCACACTAACTTCTACAAAGATTTGTTTTAGATGGAACCCTGATGCCCAGGCGGCCTTCGAGAAACTCAAGTCTCGGTTCACGTCAGCCCCTGTCCTCGCACTCCCGGATCCCACATGTCAGTTCATTGTGGAGGTGGATGCCTCCGATTCAGGGACAGGGGCGATCCTTTCGCAGAGAGCCCTTGATAACAAGGTACACTCGTGCACTTTCTTCTCACACCGCGTTTCCACTAAAAGAAATTATAGCATTGGTGACTGAGAACTCTTAGCTATCAAATTAGCTTTTTAAGAGTGGAGACACTGACTAGAGGGGGTTGCTGTGCCATTCCTGTTCTGGACGGACCACCGTAACCTGGAGTACCTCCACTCGGTCCAATGCCTAAATCCACGTCAAGCCAGGTGGTCTCTATTTTTTTGCTCTTTTTGTTTTTACCCTGTCTTTTTGCCCAGGTTCCAAGTACACCAAGCCCGACACCTTATCCCGGGTCTATGCATCTCCGGAAGAGGAGAGCAATCCGGAGCCTATCCTGCTGCCTAGCTGCATGGTAGCAGCAGCTGTGCTCGATATTGTTCGGACGGTGGAGGAGGCGCTCTACATCACACGTATTCCCAGAAATATGCCGGCCAAGTGCCAGAGACCGTCCGGTCCCAGGTGCTGGAGTGGGCTCACTCTTCCCCGATGACCTGTCACCCCGGTATTTCACACACTCTAGCTTTCTTGTCTGTTTTTTTCTTATGAACTTTTATTCAGCACCTCTCGAATCTCCATGCAGCACCTCTTACAGTTTCATGCCAATTATGATACGCAGAAACAGACACACACTCATTTTTGTCTTTATTTTAAATATGACATACTTATACTATATAAGAAAACTGTTCAAGACAACACCTGCAGCACCCCGCACTTCCCACGCCATATGCCCTGGTCTTTTACTGCTTTTACTGATTGCGCTTGTGTAAAGGATAATGAGGCTATGCAGTCCCGCTGAGGCTATTCAGTCAAGGTTTATACTTTTGCCTTTGTTCTCACTTCACCACAGATTTGCTGAAAAGTCAGTCCTTGACCGCCACTGTCAAATTCTGTATTTTGGCCTCCATAAACTGTGGCACAAAATACAAAACTGACTCAAAGGGTGTTCGACTGGATGGTTAAAATGAATGATTTACATTTAATTTGTTTTATTTTTATGAGGATTCTACACAGACCTGTGTGTGGGTGAGGGTCATGCCATATAGTAGATATATTAAGTTAAAGTGCTTCAGTTCATGTCTCTGTGACATTTTAGCTTACTTATAAGAACACATTTTCCTTTAAGCAGCACTCTCAGTATCTGTAACCTAAATAAAATGTGCACTCTCTGAATGACAGCAACCAAGGAAAGCAGAAAAGTTGAAAGTGCACCAAATTACCTCAAAAGACCATGCCTTAACTGTATCTTCATGCTATATAAAGCATTACTTAACATAAAGGACCGAAGTAAGAAAGGTGATAATATAGTGCAATTAATTTTACTAATGAGGATTTTTTTTGGGCAGTAGAACTGAAAAAGTAGGGGGAAATTGCATTATGCGATATACTGTTGCTATATACTGTAGCAAAAAAAAACATTTTTCAAAATAATCATGTTTGAAAACATTTCTCGAGCTACACTACACACAAGGAGCTGCATGAATTTTTTGTATCTTCAACTTAGACAGAGATAAAAGTCTCGCAGAAGACTCGCAATGCTGTAGTGCATTGTTCTTGTTACTGACATGTGATTTACTGTGAAGTGGGATCTTATGTTGTACAGTGATAGTGGTCTGGTTTGAATTGAATCTGTCATAAATGTTTTGTCCCAGCTAGTACAAATATCCATTTCCACACTACCACTATGATATCCATTTTGATCTGTATTGAGAACATACAAATGGGGGAGGTGGTATACTCCTGATACTTTTGGATATTATTTACAGTCATATTTCTATGGTTTGGCATTTTATCATGCAGATAATAGACTCTTTCACAGTTTGTTTCAGCATTTTCCTGAAAGAAAATGTAAGAGGGGGGCATAACAAGCATATACATTTCATTTCACACAACAGTATCATCCTCATGCATTTTACCCTGAAAAAATAAGTAAAATATAACTGTTTATACAATCAAAGGCTTTATGACTGATAGGGGCTCATTGCGGCCCCCTGAAAACGAGGAAACACCTGAAAATGGGAATTAACACTGAATCATCTTGCCCAGGGCTATGAGTCTTTTCTCTCTTCAGTTCACCAGTAATTGCACCTGTTATGTGCCAAAGCAAAGCATTTAAGCACAACAGATACATGCACACGCAATGGTAAGCGCCTGGCAGGAGAGTGGGCAGTCAAAACTAATACCCTATGCTTTTACAATTAAATGTAATTCTTCCCGGAAAAAAGAGAAGTTCAATCTCCCGCAGGACTACTCTGACATAATACTCTGGCCTAACAAAAGTGCATAAGAAAATAAAATAAATACATACAAGTGCCTACAGATAAGAGCCTTATTTGGATTGGAAGCCTAAGCTGGCGTACAAAACTGCTCCCCCCCCTTCCCATGCGGGCAGAGACGGGCCGTTTTATCATCGGTTGTTTAGCTGGTCAGGTGCAATGCATTCGTCAATTAGGCTGAATCGGCAAAAGGCTCCCTCAGCTCAAGCTATATGAAGACACTGCCTCCAAAACAAAAACACATGAGAAGACAGAGGAGTGTAATAGCACCCACAAGCTCACACAAACCTTCTGAACACCATCCAGATCATTAAGGAAGAAAATGTGAAACTTCTTGTGCTTACTGTCTACTCTGAATGCTTTGGAGAAGCTTTAGAGCAGTCTGTAATGTTGCCTGAGTGGGACAGTACTGACAGTGCGACATGGGCATTCTGTATATCTGTTTGGGTCCAGGTGGCCCCCAGCTCATCGCATTGGACACCTCGCTGTTATGAGCAAGACCACTCTGCCTGACAGCACAGCTCCAGCCTCTGTGAAGTGTGTTCTCTGCGGGGAGGGAAAATCTCTTTTCAAAAAGTATGGTCAAGAATAGAAGCCTCCCTTACTTTCTCAAAACGTATAGTATGGAACAGTGCACTTAGAGTATTAAGGGTGAGAACAGTATCTGTTGAGCCCTGTCACACAAACCCAACAGGCCCAGAAAAGGTGTTTCAAATATTAGCAAATACTACATATTTTTTATTCTGAATGACATTCTGTTAATATACAATGCCACTTACAATATGACACATATTGGCAAAAATATATGCTCTGCTTGCATTTTACAATATGTAAAAACATATTAGTGAATCACATCTCAAAATAAAAAATACATACTGAAAAGGTTTAAATATAGCAATAACTATATGTCAATCATACTGTGTATTCCCAATAATACGAATAATAGAAATCATTTTGTAAATGCATCAAGTAGATATTTTTATTATGAGACATTTTTAACACTCCATATACAGTATCTACACATTCAATACATATGTAGTATATATCTAGTATATACTGTATGTAATATATATAAGGGCAACAACAGGCTTTTATTTCATACCGTACACTACATCTACTTTTATAGATTACAGTCAATGTCTAACTCTGTTGTCAAAGGCATATTTATGAATGCTGTTATTGAAAGAATATTAAAGCATTCCTCTCTCTCGCTTCCATGTAAGAAACTAGTGTAGTGTCAATTTTAGGACATCATTATACATGGGCAGAAGTTGTAACTGGTATTAAAGTCAGGCATAAGTGAGTCAGCCAAACATAATTCAGATTTGTGTTAAAGTTACCCAAACATCACATATCCCCAAACACACATCCGTCATTCAGACATGGTATGTAGCTATCATACTTAAGTAAGACATGGTTCAACCGTGGTTAGGATTTTTTCCAGGAGCTACTAGACAGAAAGGTACAAAGCAGCTAACAAAGCACCCAGCTGTCAAACCAGCTGACACTAGCTTGCTGTCTAAAATATAACTGTAAGTTAATGTTTAGTAGTTACCATTAGTGTTGTACACAAAGCAATTGTGAGTGTCATTGAGTACAAACCAATTCTCTCTTGTTGGTGACAGATATATAGATTGTATACAGGCAGTCCCCGGGTTACGAACGTCCGGCTTACTGACAACTCGTACTTACGAACAGACTACCATAAGGCCTATTATATTTAAAAAATCTAGTTAAATACTATGGTTCGTAATAATGAACGCATGGACTACTTTGTGATGCTCATGAAAACATTGCATGGTTTCAGCGGTTCGTCGGTCAAGGAACAGAGATCACCGTCTGTTATTTTAAGTCAGATCACGGTCCTGTTTTTCTCTTTCTCTTACTCTTACAACGATGCCTCCAAAGCGTAAATCTGATGCAAGTGCTGGTGATGCATCAAAGAAAAGGAAAACAATCACCATGGAAAGTAAAGTTGAAATAATAAAGAGATCGGAGAGAGGTGAAACGCCATCAGCCATTGGGAAAGCATTAGGCTAAAGCCGGTCAATGATTGGAACTATTTTAAAAGACAAAGGGAGAATAATGGAGCATGTGAAAGGCCATGCCCCGATGAATGCCACGATTATTACCAAGCAACGCAGTGGTTTAATTATTGAGATGGAAAGGCTATTGATAATTTGGATAGAAGACCAAAATCTGCGTAATATGCCTATTAGGTTTTTTTTGGTGCAAGAAAAGGCTCGAAGCCTTTTCAATGACTTAAAAGCTGCTTGTGCAGCAAGTGAAGGCGATTGCCACGAAGAATTTGTTGCGAGTAGGGGTTGGTTCAATCGCTTTAAATTGAGAGCAAATTTACATAATATTCAAGTTCAAGGTGAAGCAGTGAGTGCAGATCCAAGTCCATAATCTTCTGCATCATCCAGTTATTAATGTTATTATAATGTTACCTCACAAATGAGTGTTAACCTTTAATCATGATCCTTTTTCTTTTTTTTCTATCTAAACTGTTTTAAGAACTGTTTCTTTAATGTTTTTTTACAGTACAGTACTGTATGTACATAGTTACTTTTATTATTACTGTATTATTATCAGGGGCGTCGTAGCAGGGGGAAAAGGGGAACTGATTACCTAGGGCCCCAAGTGGGGGAGGGCCCTTGAAAAGCCTGGAATGAAAAAAAACACCCTCCGCCCCCCTGCACTAAGTAGGTATGTTACTATTCCCGTGCGCAGCGGCGGTCTAGATGTGCCTGTGTCCCTGTGCGAGCGATTACGAGAGACTATGGCCGTACCCCAAAAATGCAGGCTTTTCAAGGGCAGTCAGGTTTTTTTTTCACCATACAGTATGTCTGTGATATAACGTAGTTGAAAACTCGATCCTCCATCTTCTTTCCGAAATTTGATTAAACATTGCTCGGTTTGGTCATATGCTACACTTCAGCGTCAGACTCGTGTTTAGTGCTTTCAAAATGATATATCGCAAGTTCAGGACTAAATAAAAGGTATCCAGGTTCTCAGGTTAAATATGGTATTCCACAAGGCTCAGTGCTGGGACCATTACTGTTCTCATTATACTTGCTACCACTGGGTAATGTTATTCGTAAACATGTTGTGAATTTCCATTGCTATGCAGATGATACACAGCTGTACATATCAATGAAACCAGGTGAAACACTTAAACTCACTCAATTAGAGGCTTGTATCTCTGATATAAATAATTGGATGACAGTAAATTTCTTGCTTTTAAATTCAGATAAAACAGAGATGATGGTTTTGGGCCCCAACAAATTAAGGAACAAGTTGGATCTGCAGTTAAATGCAGGTGATTGCATAGTTACATCAAGTCTTATGGTTAAGAACCTTGGTTTTATTATTGATCAGGAACTTACATTTGACACTCATATTAAAAACACTTCCAGAGTAGCTTTCTTTCACCTAAGAAACATAGCTAAAATTCGGCACATTCTGTTATTAGAGGATGCAAAAACCTTGATGCATGCTTTTGTCGCATCGAGGCTAGACTATTGTAATGCCTTATTATCCGGCCCCTCTAGTAGCTCTCTAAAGAGTCTTCAACTAGTACAGAATACAGCGGCACATATTTTGACTAGATCCAAGAAGTATGAGCACATTACTCCAGTGTTAGCATCACTACATTGGCTTCCTATTAAATATCGGGCTGATTATAAAGTACTGTTGCTAACTTTTAAAGCAGTGAATGGACTTGCACCTTTGATGATTGCCCCCTATAAGCCGACACGACTGCTTCGTTCACAAGAAGCCGGCCATCTATTACTCCCTAGAATTTTGAAAAGCACAGCTGGTGGTAGAGCCTTCTCTTTTAGAGCTCCTCTGTTGTGGAACAGTTTACCAAGGCATGTTAGGGATTCGGACACAGTTTCAATTTTTAAGTGTAGATTGAAAAAAAAATATTTTCAGCCTAGCCTACTGCCAAACATAGTCTAGGTGGAGAGATGGAGAAGGCTGTGCCCTAGTGTCTTATGGAGTGAGAAACGTTCCATACTGTCATCTCCTCAATGTGTTACCACCACTGTTATGCTGGTTATCCTTGATCAGGTCTGGATTGTTTGTAACTCTCTCATGGCTGCGTGTTTTCTCTGTCCCTCTCCTAATAGGTATGCTGCCATAGCTTACACCTGTTGGGGCTATCTGTATATTTCCTATGCTTGTGCTCCCCTGCTCTTACATAATGCTACTGGCTATAGCACTGCTTTTTTTCTGACTGCATGTTCTCTTCTCTGCCTCGGCCTCTGACTCGGGGGCACCTGCCCCCGAGCCCTAGATCCTGCGAGAAGTGTGAGCTGCCCCCATCAACCCTCATCCCCACGCCAACCCCAGTTCCTGGATCTGGACCCTCTCCATGTGGTTTAGCCCCCCGCTGACTACCTAACTCAGGAGGGGCAAAGTCTTTCAGCCCTGAGCCACCTTGGACTGACCATGACATGGTCTTTTTTGGACATACCCTGTGCTGGCCAGAAGAGGATGGGCTCCCCCCCTTTTAGTCTGGTTCCTCCCAAGGTTTCTCCCTACCAAGGGAGTTTTTCCTTGCCACTGTTGCCTTTAGGCTTGCTTTTGGGGGGATCTAGGCCTGGGTTCCCCCTCTGTTAAGCGTTTTGTGACAATTCTATTTTGAAAATTGTTATACAAATAAATTTGATTTGATTTGATTTGATCCAGGATGTTAATTTAACATTTTATCTTGTTTCTGGTGAAATTTCATTGAAATCTGCTGATGCGAAATGCAATATTTTTGACCCGGAATGTAAAATATCTTTGCCCAAATGCTCACTGTCTGCTGTGGTTTTTGCCGTTTCACGGCGTGTGCGCAACATGCAATTATGTGATTAATTGATTATGTAATGTAATTTCAGATAATTCAAATTAAGATATATCTTTTTTTTTTTTTAATGCTTTAATCTGTAATTACTGAAAATTTCATGCAATTATCTTTTTTTTAAAGAAAATTATGGGCATTTATGTTATTGAATCACAGCTTTTGTTTCAAGATCATTGAAAAACAATAGGGGTCAATATGCACATTTCAGAGTGTAAAAATCACCATAACTTCCTTAAAACTTAAGAGTGTGAATAAAGTATCAAATTAAAGGTATTTTCATGCTCTATCTGGTGGGATAAGTTTCAGGCTAGATTTATAACATCTCAAATTTTTGTAACGTACCTACACTAAGATTCGTCGCCAAACACGGCTAATCACGCTGACTGGTGCTGATGCTGGAGCCCGCAAGTTTCAGTCAATCATGTCTTTCCAGAAGAAAGTGAAGTCGGGGTATCAAAAAAGAAAAGAAAGATAAAAAAGGCAAACTGAGGGAAAACAACTGCTCACTAATTTCTTTCAAAAGAAAGGTAAGCAACTTGCTGCCACTGTTTAAGAGTGGTTTAAGCTAATATCGGTACGTTGTTTCGATTTAACTAGGGCTGTCAACGTTAACACGTTAACGCATGCGATTAATTTAAAATGGATAATCGCGATTAATCTCATTTCAGTTTCACTCTCGCTACTGGCTGAAAGCAATCGCAAATGCGGGCAAACATACAACTGGTGATGATGAAATGCATAACTTTGTTGTTGAAGACTCATTTGATCCAGTTCTATAACAAGACAAGCTAAGGTAGCTAGCTACATTATGATAGTTAGCTAGCTAGCTGGTAAATTAAGCAGAATCTAGCCTGTAGCCTGTTTCATTGTATATTATAAGCAGGTTAATGCTGTATGCTTCATGCTTGTAGAGGGGCCTGTCCTTGTAGCAGAGAGTGAGCAGGAAGAAGAGGCAGAGAGTAGCAGTAGGACTAGTGAAGAGGATGATGGAGGCGAAGAGAGCAAGGAAAATGAAGGTTGCTTTGAGGGTAGTGAAAAGGATGAGGAGAAGACAGAGGAGGAAGTGAAAAAAAGTGAGGGGAATGCAGAAGAGTATTTGCCAGAGGACCCAGGACTATGGCCAGAGAATCTTACTAATCTTACTAATTATTTGTTTAAATGTGGTATAAGCAGTTAATTAGCGATTACCCTAATAACCACTACAGATTCATGTATATAGTTGTTGATTCAATTTAAAAAAATTCTAAAGGTGCGTGAGAGTCATGGATCAAGAGGGGAAGGGGGCCCACAAGACTGCATATGTATAGGGCCCAGAATTGTGTGCTACACCCCTGATTATTATTATTAATATTACAGTATTGTTATTATTATTATTACAGTATTATTATGTACTGAATGTTATGTTTAAGATGTTTTATTGTATTTGGAAGTTTTTCTTAAGTGATTTATCATGTGCATTTCATTAAGTGTTTATAGCCAAAGGCTAATTTTCAACACTCCAGAAAAAAAAATGTATGTACAAACAAAATAGATGCAGAAACAATTTAGAAAATGTACACTCTCATAAGCTACAAGCAAGCTATAGCTGGCCCGTTATTCATTTTATATTAATTGATTTTCTAAATTGCTTTATAAAGGTTTTACCAACAGAATTGAAGAATGACACAAGCGAGACAGCTACATTTTTTGCACAATTATAATTAGGTACATAGCTAGATAAATTTAAACATAGTAAATAATAAATAGATAAGCTAAATTAAGGTTACAACACAGGAGCTCCACCAGCTCGGTTACGTCAACAACCAAGACGCTCAATATTCCATTGTGAAATTGTCCAGCTATTTATTTATTTTTAATAAAAAAGGATTTATAGTTATCTGGCTTTAATAGGTGGTAGCAACCACTGGCCACCTACCCCATAGAGCAAAGGGTGCAACTGCCACTTTTAATTCAATGGGGGCAAGACTATCTTTTTGCGTCCCACCTTTTTTGTCACTAATAACTATGAACATGCATGTGTAAGCAACAACAAAACAAAAATGTGTTTCTAACTGATGTAAGTATGCAATACATTTTTGATCCCTCTGCTACAGTGATGGTACGAACAACAAGTCATGTTTTATGAAATGATAGATGGGATATGAAGTCAACAGTTAGTTGTGATAGCTCAAGCTGTATCATATTGAGACTGCACTTCCCATAAGCCATTGCACATAAGCAGTGTGACTTTGTGGTATCTGCCTTGAATCTGACAGGAGATGGACAAAGTAACGTAATGATAGATTTTGAGTAGTGTTAGCTAGTAAAGAGAAAGTTAGGTAGTTTTGTGTAAAAATCTAGAGGGTAACTTTACTTTTCATTAGTGCACCTTGTGATAACATGATGATGTTCATATATTTATTCAATCTAGTGACAGCAACAAAGGTAAGGCTGCTTGTTAATTCTAGGTGCTTGCTTATAGCTTATTGTTGTGCAAGTTGCCCAACGTTAGATGCGAGGCAAAGAGGAGAATCATTTTTTCTCACATAAAATGGCTGTGGTCTTTTTTTTTTTTTTTAAATAGCCATTTACTGTATTATGTTAATGTTATAGCTAACGATGTTAAATGCCAGAGAAGTTAAATTGTGGAGACAGAGGCAGCAGCACAACAAAGGTTATTAAGGATAGATGATGGTGTTAACCGCTATTTTGCACATTAAAAGGTGCACCATACATTCTTAGCCACGAACCAATACCTGAAGAACTAATTCCACTCAATTGAGGCTCAAGGAGGTGACATCATCTTCTGTAGGAGACATTCCACTACACAAACACTGAACTATGTTTATCCCACTATGGGCATTAACTTGCACACCAAGTGACAGCAATGAAACTAAAATGCAGGACAATATATTGTAAACACCACATTTTTATTATTTGGAACAGCTACCGACACTGCAATGGTGCTTTGTAATCACCTTTGTAATGTGCTCAAATCTGATTCCACGAGTGTCAATTTCAGTACAAGATAACTGTACAAACTACACAAATTATCTCATTGAAGTTTTATAATAATATCTTGCAGCCCCATCACCATTAATTTGTTTATCAGAGATCTAGTTTCCAACATTAGCCCCACCCCTCACTGCTAAGGTCATGCCTTTCCAGACCATGTGCATATATGCGGAAAGCACAGCAAAAAAACTAAAAAAATGTCTGTGTCATCTGTAAATATGGCACTATGATATTTTTGTCCCAGTTCATCTGTCCAAGCCATTAGAGTACTTCTTGGTACCTTTTTGTTGTTGTAATTGTGTTACAGCATATGGCAATACTGGCATATGACATAGTGCAGCCTTGACAATATGTGTATTATACTTTATAATAACTTAAGCCTTAACTTGACCTGCTCACACAGAGTTATTTTGGGAAAAACATACTCACTACATACCACAGCAGTGGTTTAAGGATTTCAAAGCCACTAATGAGCAGTAGGTGATTATGAGTTAGATTGAATTCCGGCCTTTGTGTGTGTGCTACTTGTTCTGAGGCAATCTGTGAATGGTTACTTAACACTTACTTTGGCTGAAGTGAACAGAGCGATTGAGCGAGGGCAAGGTGAGGGACCGGTAGCAAAGAGACGACAGAGTTAGAAAAAACAGGGAGAACAAACAAAAATGGCACCAAAAAGCAACAGTAAGTGTGTTATTTAAATATGGATTTCTACCAATATGGCTTGTAGGCTTTTTTTTGTGTGTTCTGTGATATGTTACTCTCCTACGTCTCTCATACTGTGGATTACCCTCAGTTGAATTGTAGACTGCACATTATTTATGAGCTTTACATGAATGTAAGCTGCTGGTGAATAGTTTGCAACAAATATCAAGGGTTAATCTCCATTTTATAGTGCCCTCAGTTGTACATGAGTTATCATGATTTATTGTTGTTTGGTTTTCATTCCAATCACTACCACATTTCTGTCAACACAATCAAATGAAGTATTAAGCTGATTTTAACTTTGTATATTACCTCAGAATGTGTTTCAATTACTTACATTTCAGGGTTCTGAAAGGTATTAAAGACTATTTCAAATACTTTTAAATATGTTTTTGGACTGATTTTCATTAGATGGAAATTCCTCAGTCCTTCAGTTCTTGAAAAAATATTTTTCCCTTTGTTAACTTGTACATTGTGAAATCAGATGTGTTTAATTATTTAAATTATAATGAATTTTCTTCCATTCTTCCATTCCCTTCCAGTTCAGTGTGAAATCAGGCATTACAAGCCTGCGGATAAAGATGCCATCGTCTCGCTCTTTTGCTTTGGGATTATGGAGCATATATACCCGGCATTCTTCAAGGCCATGAGCCATCCAGACCATGTGGGGGTGACATTGAGCATTTCCATGGCTGGATATGTACTGGGCGGAAGCTCGTATTTCATGGCTTTGCTGGCGGGGGGAGCATGGGCAGGGCTGGTGTATTACTGTTGCCATGAAATCTACAACAGTTACATTAGGGAGCGGCTGTGCACAGACATGTGCGACATCCAGACGCACTTTCTGAATAACCTGGACAACTGCTTCTGGGTGGTGGAGGCCGAGGTCAGGGGCAGGCCAAAGGTCATTGGAATGGTGGCAGTGGTTGGAAAGAGGGGAGTGCACAGGGAGGAGAAAGAGAGGGGCGACAGGGTCAATGGGGACATCGACAGGGATGGGGAGGAAGGGAGCTACGCAGAGGTGATACAGCTGATTGTGTCCTTTCCGTGCCGTCGTAAGGGCTTGGGCTCCCAGCTGGCACAGACGGCCCTGGATTTCTGCAAGGAGCGTGGCTTCTGCCATGTCATCCTGGAGACCAGCTCCGCGCAGACAGCTGCCATCGCCCTTTATCACAAATTGGGCTTTACTCACACATTCACTCATGCGAATACACATCCTCTCCGATGGATCACGAAGCTGGCCAGAATCACTGTATTGAGAATGGAGAAGGTCCTTTAATGTTCTCAACAAACGTGCTTCCATGTGTTGTAAACATCTGGACTCCCCCACAACATTATCAATGCAGTGGTCATTGACATTGAGAACCAGAACAACTGAAACTTGCTATTAACTGGCTTATATATGTTCCTTAAAGTTAATGACAAAGTAGGTTCTTCTAGTACATTGTAATGTTTATTTAGGTTTGTTGTGCTTCAAGTTGAAACAGAATCATTCAGAATCATGCTACAGTTTAAGTATGCATGGTCTTCCAACTCCTCCACATGTGTATATTTTTGTGTAAGACAATTTCTCAATCCTTGCCAGGAAGGACTTCATATTATACAACCATAAGTATTTGTTCCATACATTATTTGGAAAACATTTGCTAATACCAAAAACACATTTCCATGACCAATGTTTCCATGACCTTTTCCCCTAGATACATTACTTTCTTTCTTCTGGGTTAAGAGTTCTGTTGATGTTTACTGTTCACATAAATTAAATTTGCAACAAAATGGATTTGAAAAATGCTAAATAAAAGAACATAAACATAAAATTGTGGATTTTCCTCTTGTCCATTGACCAATAAGAAAAAAACCTCTAGAACAATGGGAAAACATAACTAATCTTCTCTCCAGGCAGAAGTTGTTTATGTTCTTCTTAAAGGAATTAAAGCCAGGTGACTGACTTAAGCAAGAGCTAAACTGCTTGTTGCTTAAAATACCAATGGGAAGTCATGAAAAAATGGGAAAGGGTGGTGGTTTAAAATTCCTTACAACCAGAAATGTGTGTTGCTGGTATAAGGCTGAATAACGCTTCCACTGTTTCACAGCTAATATGGACGTAAATGTCATTGCACCATACACAATGCAGAATAATACAAATTATAAACTAAGCCTCTTGAGGAGGTATTTTACAAAAACTATTGGCAGAAATACATGACGAAAGCTGAGCAGCGGAAAAAAGTCATAAGGTGAGATAAGACATCCTTCACCCATGTGTGACGCATGCCAAAAGAAACTTGGGTGCCTGAGTGTTTGTTTCTCACAATGAAGGGTCCTGGAAGCTGTGTTATAGTGTGGGGTGCATTTTTCTGGCATGGTACACCCCTTAAGGTAAGGTGATCACCTTCATCCTCATCCTTCATAGTGAAGCCTTTCTAACCTGATGGGAGTGGTCCCTGTGATCACTGAACGGTTTGATGAGCATGAAAAATATATAATCCATATAGTTTGATATGAAATGGTAATCTCTGTCACCAGATCTCAACCCAATTGAACACTTCTGGGAGATTCTGGAGTGGCATTTTCCAGCACCAAATGATGGAATTTCTCATGGAATAAATAAATGTTTTGTTTAAAAATGACATAATTGAAAACAGTGCAACATTTGTCAAATGTTAAATGTTCCTGCAGTAAATCTGTATTCTTTCTAACTCTAAATTTCCAATAGTCATGCCTATTCCTAGTGTAACACGTGGAAGCAGTAAGCTTTGGATATTTATATGGACGGACTACACCACTCTCTAATAAGGGGAGAGGGGGGGGGGTTCTAAATGAACTAAATGAAATTAACCAAGCCAGAGGTTTAGATACAAAAATACAAGTTTTATTTTATTTCAGGTTGCCAGCAAATATTTCCCCTTTAGAGGGGGAGGGGTTACCTAAGTAGTAGCAAGTGGGTAGGAGTCTCACAGATAAAACCTATAGTTATCACACAGACGTTTTCACAGTATAACTGCATCTGATGTACCATCTATGGCAGCGGCCAGTTGCAAACTGCCCTCCCCTGGGCCGGAATACACACACACACACACACACACAGGGCAATTAAACCTATTGGTATACAATATACCAGCAGGATATTGTTTTACTCTTTCAATTATGTAAATGTCTTGATGTGGCTTTGTAATTTATTTATTTTCATTTTTATAAATTTTTATACCCATAATCATTATGTGTCTGTCGAATTAATACTTTTCTTGTTTTGTGACCATTTGTTTTTATTGTTTTATAAACAAAGTAAAAAATCATACAGGTTACAATGAGGAGCAATGATATAATAGTTGAAAAAAGAAGGTCACAGGTCACAGAGGCATCCAACAGAATAACTATAATACAGGTTTTGTCAGAACCTGCTAAAATAATAAAATAAAATGTAGAAGTAAATAGTAATAAATTATAATAATACAAAAATAAAATAAAATATATATACATACATATACATACACACATATACTGTATATGCTGTATATATATACACATATACATACTGTGGCAGCCCAAGCAGCTGCCAAAGGAAATGGCTGCCTGGCCCTTCAACGCATTGGCCGAAAAAACTATATTTCCCAGCAGCCCGCAGTCCCACACCTGAACCAAGTTAAGCAATTGGGACTACGGACAGCTGAAGGCCATTCGGAGGCCTATTTAAGGGACTAACTTCTGTCACACTAGGAGGGAGTGGGTTGGTGATTGTGGAGAGTGTGAGAAGAAAAGAGTGAGAGAAGAAAAGAGTGAGAGAAGAAAAGAGTGAGAAGAAAAGTGTTTTTGGATTGCTGTTTGGGATTGAATTGGATTGTTTGAGGACCCCGCTTTGTGTATCGACTTTTGGATTGTTTGAGGAACTGAATTGGATTTTGGACTTGGATAATGGACATCAACAACGAGTAAGGATTGTGGACTTTGTGTCTGAATTCCCCCGAAGACCCCACCCTTTTTGTGTTTGTCAAAAAATAGTTTAATAAATTATTATTTTGTTTGTGTTACTGCCTCCTTTGTGTTATTTAACTACCTACGCCCTCTGCAAAGGTCCGTCAGTGTCGCCCCACCCCAAGGACACCACAATACCTATACCACATATAGGTATGCATTTAGGCATGCACTTCCATAGACACCAATACATTCAGCCATTTACATATTCATGCACATGCATTCATTGTCCCTGACTGTACATGCTATGTACTGCATACATAAATATCCAAACAAACAAAAAAAACAATCTACCTGTGGAGACCCATGACTGCACTATAATCTTTTTGACTGCAGTGCATCCAGCCAAGATAATTTTTCTCTGGCAAATTGAAAGAAACAAATGAGGATGTGTTGGAATAGGGACACCCAAGATTCTAGTTAGTATCTTTGCAATGAGTGACCATAGGTTAAAAACTGAGGGACATTCCCAAAATAGATGGATATATGTTCCCTTGACCTCTATTGCATGTAGAACATGCTGGGCTTGGTATCAGCTTCATCCTTATGTATTACCTTAAAATGAATAAGCTGATGAGTTTCTAGATGTCAAGGAGATATTTGTTCAAATCGTGTCCCAATGTAGCATAAATCCCAAACTTTGGAGTTCCGTATCCCATATTCGAGTAGCCCCTAGCATTTTGCCATTCTCAGTAATGAAATGAGTGTATAGTGATGAAACCATCCCATGTGTGGATATGCCAGGGGATATCCAATCGGCTATTGGGTGTGTATTCAGCAGTGTGTCCCAACGGATGCCATATCCTCCTGAGACCCAGGAAAAAAAGTGTTTTAATTTGGATTTTTAAAAAATAAATTAAGTGTTGGGGTGGTAAAAAACACATTGCAAAGTTTTTTTTTTTTAAACGTAACTTGATTAACATTTTACAACATGTGCACTGTAGTGTACAACAGCACTTCATTAATGTCGATTGTGCCTCTGTCATAGAGCTGTCTACTAAAAAAATTGAAATTATGATATGATTATGATATGATAACATAAGTACAAAGTTGGCAAGGCAACACCCCCCCACATGTGATATCATCTTAAAGCTACAGTTGTCCTCTCTAAGGAACATCAGGACTCAATAGAGTGGCATCTGTAGTATGGGAGGACTTAGCAAAAACATAATGTGCACTACAGTGCACAAAAATGAATTGCCGGGTCTCAGGAGGTGGCTTTCAACTAAACTGTTCTTGACTACGGTTAACACTTTGTTGTACGTCGCTCTGGATAAGAGCGTCTGCCAAATGCCTGTAATGTAATGTAATGTAATAGCCAGAAAGTGTCCTGAATTGATTAAAAACCTTTCAAATTTGAGGAAGTGATTCAGAGATATTGTACATGTATAAAAAAAATATAATCTGCATATAATGGATTATATAATATATAATGTTGTGTGTTTTTAATAGGAAAAATGAAGGGGTCCTGTCGGATTGTTTGAGCTAGCGGTTCCAAGGAAAGGGCAAAAAGAATAGTGGATGTGTACCACACTGCATAATGAAAGATGGAGAGAGTTGAACAACTGCCGAAGGGGAGTTATAAAGCGTTTTTATCATTCTTATGAAACCAGGTCCAAATCCAAAATATTGTAATGGTGGATGCCACGGAATTACAAGTGGAGAGGCTTTGCTTTTCCAGTGCTTTGCTTTTTTCAGTGCTACTTCTTTAATAAAATAAAGCGTGTAGCACAGGGGAAGTACAACACATGCATCGGAATCACATGGGGGTCATTCTCAATGCATACACATCCAGTGATGGTGATGTCGTCACATACACTCAAACACACACGTACGAGGGAAAAAGGGGCTATTACTCAAACAACATCTTGGTTTTCATACTTGAACACTTATGAACATAACTAGCCGAACACTCTTAAGTTTAGCTGGCCGCAACGGCCCCTGGAACAAGTTTAGCCCATGGTCTACAAATATGTAGCCACCTAGCATGCTACACACGAACGAAATGGAGGGCAGCCAGCATTCCTGGGGCTAAGCTAGCTGCCCACTGTTACAATATTTTAGTACTGACCAGAGATAGGCCCACTCAAGCCTATCAATGGCCTATCCGCATCCAAGGAGAATACTGCCGCTGATCAAATTCACAAGCATGGATAATGTGCAATAATCGTCTAATATTGTCAGAAGCCAGTCTTCCCTTCAAAAAAACTGTCTGATCAAATCTTATCAATTTCCCTATAACAGATTCTATTCTATTAACAATAACTTTCACAAAAAGTTTGAGTTCAGTGGAAATTAAAGATATTGAACATTCATGAGGATTTTTATCCTTTTTTAGTAAAACTGATATTAGAGATATCTATATGCTCTGGGCCCATATTCACAAAGAATTTTATCTTACCACTAGGAGTACTTCTAAATCGCACTAAAACCTTTTAGTTAGGAGTCCCACCTTAAAACCTATTCACAAAGCTGCAAAGACAAACTCATACTAAGGAATTCCTAGAATTTTCAAGCTAAGAGTGAGGGCGGGGTTGACGTCATTGCTAAGGATGACATTGTTTCTCATGAACGAGCTTACTCAGAATGCCCACAGCGATTGGCTGATATAGGGGACGGGTCTCTGCCCGGGTACGGATCAACCCCCACGGTTCGGCACGCATATGATCCGCGGATTAATAGCTAAATTGAACCATCATAGAGAAATACAAATACAGCCGCTGTTACGTTTTAAAGTAACAATTCCCTAAATCTCGATGCAGAGTTACAGTGAAGAGATAGACAACCATATATGTTTTGGTTTGCTTTGTTTTTCATACTAAATGCCTTTCTGGGAGGCATGTTTTTAGAAACGCGACCGAATTAAATAGAATTTAAACATTAGCGATCTTTTAATTTTGTATTAAATTAATTCAGGCATAAGACCACCCTAGTTAAATCGCCTAAGGCGTACTGAATCTAAAAATTTATTTTGTGAAATTTTCGAATAAAGATTTAGTGAAATAACTTAAATTGAAAAACTGAAATTATCATTCATTCAATTCCTTGAGAATAGTTCCTGGCAATTTTTGGTGGAAACACGCCTTTGGTCCCGGTTATTATTATTTTTTGCTGATCCGAAAAATGATCCGATGCACCCCTATTATATTCTAATAAATGTAGGCTACGTGCCACTGATTTAACATGAAACCAAGAATACTGACTAGTCAATTGGTTACATGTCTGCATCTCGTAAACAATCAGCGGGTATCTATATATAATATGTATAATATAATATATATGATACCCTCGCGATTGAGGCGGTACCTTTTTATGAGCTCTGTATCATTCAATATCTCCAAAGTGTTTACGCGATTGCGAGGACGATTGCCGGCAGCAGCCATTTTCGGATCGCTGTCAGTAGGTCTTTAGCGACTTAGAAGTCCTCTTGACTGCTTCTAACTTCTCCTGGACTTAGGAGCTGTTTTTAGCTCTCAAACCCTTTGTGAAATACTCTTATCCCAAAAATTTAGGACTCCTACATTTATGAGTGACACGCTCATTATTTTTCGGAGTTGCTCCTAAATTGCGGAGTTACGACCAACTTTTACCCTTAAAATGCTTTGTGAATACGGGCCCTGGTCTCTATGAAAAGAGCTGTTTTCAACTGCATAATTAATTGAAGCTAGGATAAGTGGGCCTACAATATTCCATACCTGTATAAAAATGTCAGGCTGGAATTCGTCAAGACCTGGGGATTTGCCTTTCCTCAAATTTGCTAAGAACGCCTCATATGCTGCAGGATCTGGATCGCACTCTGATGAGTATAACTGCGAGTAGAAGCATATAAATGTTTCATTAATATTTATAGGGTTATGAGTCAATTCCCTGGTGGTAGTCCTAACTGTATTTATATTGGACAGTGCTTCTGATTGTTTTAATTTTAAGGCTAAAAACTTTGCCATCACAGTAGTATTTTGCTCTGGTACGGCGGATTAAAAATTCAGCTCTGGTTTCCAATAGGGAGTTAAGTTGATTTCTAATATTTGCATTCTCTTCTGAGAACTTTAGCTTTTGTTCATTGCCAATTAAAGTCATTTCATTTTCCAGGCGTGTTATTCTTTTGTTCCGTGTCAAACTCAAATGAGATTCAAATGAAGTAACATAACCTCTTAGTAAAAAATTTTGTTACTTCCCACAAGGATTGTGGATTTATGGCTGAATTAAGATTAAACTGCAAAAACTCATTCAACTTGATGGGAAGCTCTCTCAAGAAATCCACATTCTGCAATAGCGTCGTATTAAACCGCCATCTGGTACAATGCCCGGTTTTAATGGAATTGATTGACATATGATGATGTCAATCTATGATGATAGATTACTGGGGCATGGTCGGAAATAGTAATGGAAGTATCTCAGTGGTCAAAACCAATTTATCCAATGCTGAAGAGATAAAAATACAATAAATACGCAAATACGTTTTATGTCTTGAAGAGACATATGTATAATCCTCATCCACCAGGCATCAAGCACATTTAAGTCATTAATAAAGGAAGAAAGTTCATTAAGGCGTGGATCACCGGTAGAAGAGTGGAGAGTACTAGAACGATCTAGGGCAGGGGTACATATCTGATTAAAATCGCGCGTTAGCTCCTAACACATGTTTAGATGATAATCTCTGGAGTGCAAAAATATCGCGATTAAAAGAAGAATGTTAGTGATATTTCCAAAAAAGGGTAGGTCACAGTCATTGGGTGCATAAACAGAGCTAAAGCATATTTTGGTACCATTAATAACAGTATTTATATAAACGAAGTGTCCAGAATCATCTGTACATGAGGTATCAATTGGTAGGCGCAGATTCCTGGCACATGAAGCTGCTACACATTTCAAAAACCTGTGAACGTCAGAAGCTCTCAAATGTGTCTTTTGTATTAAAGTGATGGAGACCTTTTACGATGAAGGAATTTGAGACATTTAGTCCGCTTAATAGCACAATTTAGCCCTCGGACATTCCATGTGACAATAGTCATATTACATATTTTCCATTATGGAGTAAAGTGATGGGATTGCCTACAGCCCTCACATTTGAACTGGCGGGGAGAGGGGACAAACATATTATAACAAGCAGGTTCCGACATGAACTTAATCATGAAAAACATGAAGAATAAAAAAAGAAAAACCACAAAATCAACTGCAAGAAAACAACCCTAAGAGAGTAAAACTTACAAGTTGTCATATAAAACTAATAGTAATAATTGACATTGCTAGACCAATTATACGTAGTCTGCACCCAAACTGAAAAATGTGCCATAAAGAGTAGGCCTATATCTATCAGATTCAGATTCTGGTAGCAAACAATATTAGCCATCTGATACTCTAAGCTATTGGCCATAAGGTTTACTATCTAGCTATGAAGCTGAAACCTAGCCTACTGCCAACACTTAAAACATTAGCAACACGCCTTATTAACCAGTTAGCCTGGCGAAGCAGCACTAACATTAAGCCAACTCAGCTAAGTAGATCTTATAAATTCTAATGTAAATTCAAATATAGTCAAATTATATTTAAGTAACAAGTTCAGTGATTGTAACCAGTTACAACAGCCAGTTCAAACTTTTTACTTGCCAAACTCACAAGAGATAAACATAAGGATTCTCATGTTTGTCTTTAACCACATGTCAAGACATCACAGTGACTAAATACTCAGCTGGAACTGTAATTTACTCAGGTGTAGTTGTGTCCATGCAGACAGAATCTTGTTCACTTGAACTGGGTTTCGGATCCGCAAAGTCACGTTGTGGGGTTAGGTTATGTCCAGAAGCTAATTGCGCTGAACCTTGAGTTGTGCGAGAAACTCCTTGGCATTTTTAACTGCATGGAACTGGTAGAGGCGGTCATTGTGGTGAACTTTCAGAATGGCAGAATAGATGAGGAAGGGTCAAAGACCGCGAGCAACCATCACCTGTCTGACCGCTGCGAAACCTTTTCTCCTCTGCACTGTCTCCTTGCAGAACGGAGCAAGCAAAAGATAAGCGTGCATGGTGTTGTTTTGTCTGGGGTGGCATTGTTGTACAGCCTGTGGGCCCTCTGGATCTCAATTTTATCACCCTGCAGAGAGGGAATCCATTTCGTCAGGTTTTCTTGGAGGAAGGCGATGGCGTTGGAGACTTCTGGAAGTTCAGCCAGATGGAGATTTAAACATCTGGTCCTATCCTCCATATCCAAAAGTTTGGTCCGTAATCGTTGCATCTCCTCTTTGTTTGTCAGCATGTCCTTTTTAATTTTATGGACCTGCATCAGCATTGTGTCCTGTCGCTGCTGCAAGACCCCAAATGAATTGGCTTGCTTAGCAGTGTCTGTTCTGAGTTGTTGAATAGCCATATTAGCTGATTCAATTGTGTTTCTAAGTGTGGTTAATTCACCGCAGAGTACGTGTTTTAGAGCTCCCCATACCGCTTGCTGTACCATTGTATGCAGGCTCGTTTCTTGTTGTTTTAATGCAGACAAAATGGAGGAGTGAAGTGCTTAGTCTGTGGGAGTAGTTGTTTCTTTGAACTTTTTTTTCCTTGGGGATTTTTCAGTCATGCTCTAGTTTTAGCTTTTTTCCATGTGCTCTTGCCATTCCGGAAGACGTTTGCAAATTGAAGGTGATTCAATTTCAAATTTCAAATAAAAACATTAAAAATATTTTGTTTCTTTAAATAGCTGATCCTATCGACTATCTCACCCCTACTGTCCACCAGAAGACTGACATAATACCGATTTGAAAAACATTGGCGAACCGACAGCTATCCCAATGGCGGGCGGCTAGTATGCCACTGTTTGCTTGCTAGCTGTGTCAAGTTAAGTGTGTTTTTTGTTTAAAAATAACATTAAAACTGTCCATACTGTCAGAGACATCAGTCATGTTACTGAATCTTTGAAACCATACATGTTGATGTTGTACTAATATGTAGTGATATTACTTTGTTCACTTTGTAGCCGTGGTATGGAATGAGGTTTCAGCCAATCAGCATCTAGGACTGGAATTATCTGTTTTATAAAAAAAACGGTATAAATCTTATCAATGCCCTGTATGTTCCCATTGTATATTTTGTATGATTTAATTACATTACGATGGCCTACAAAAACCTTTCAAAATTTCAAAATTTGATTCATCGGTCCATAAGACCTTCTTCCAGTCTTCAGCAATCCACTGGTGGTGCTTCATGGCCCAGGCAAGCCTCTTTTTCTTATTTTGCCATCTTAGCAATGGCTTTCTTACTGCCACTCGACCTGTCAAACCTGCAGCTCGAAGTCTTCTCTTCACAGTTGAAACTGAGACTTCCTTACTTCGACCAGTGTTAAGCTGTGCTTGAAGCTGTTGTCCTGTGAGCCGCCTATTACGCAAGCTGTTGACTCTCAGAAACTTGTCTTCTGATTTTGTTGTGGCTTTGGGTCTGCCAGACCTCTTCCTGTCAGAGGTTCCTCCAGTTTCCAAGTGCCTTTTGTTGGTGTAGGAAACTACTCACTGCCAAAATATGTAAACTGGAAAATATGTAAAACTTTTTTTTTTACCCTCTGGTAGTTTACCACTTACTTTTGTACCATTTCAGGTTATTCACTGGACTTGAACTGCTTAAATTTCAGGAATAACTGGAAAATGGGGGTGTTCTAAAACTTTTGACCGGTAGTGTATATATACAGTATATATATATTCATGTCATATGTCATGACTATGCCCCTTTCATGCTATTTGCTGAAACACATTTACAACTCCTGGCTAAGAAAACTGTAGACTTGGTGAAGGTGGACAGATTGTGCAGAAGTGCGGCCAGACTAAAAGATAAATAGTGCAGCCAAAACTAAAAGCCACGCCTCTTCCTGCTCCTTTAATAACCAAACCAATCATAGCATCTCTTACCCTTAGGAAAGGTCTGAGGTCAATTTTCTTTGGAATAAACTGAATTGAGCATTTGGAACATTATGGGGAACAGTCACAGCAGCAGTAACAGTGTATTATTGTAGTACATCAAACAGTTTTGTATTTTTTTGTCCCAGCTTCATAAAATAATCTAAAAAGTATCTGTTTTTGTGCTGCCAGATTGTTTGTCCAAGCCACATTCTAGCACAGTGTTCTTGTCAACTAAGTGGTTTGTTTATCCTTACTGTATGAATGTTATGTAACCCATCTGACATTTTTCTATTCCACTAACCTACCTGGGGTGAAACCTTCACCTTCAGTGAATCTTGGATTGAGAAAAACTGCCTTAACCACACTGGTGATACTGTGATTCTCCCTGGGGTAGGAGTGCACACACACATCAAAGTGAGACACATGAACTTTGAGCTCTCTACACGATAACTAGATGTCTGAACCTTATTACAACCCCGGAGTCTGGAGGCACTCAAAGCTGCAAATAGGGTTTCCTTGTCAGTATTCTACAGTAGCCGTTTGCCTGCAGCCAGATTCTGTTCGACTGCGATATCTTTATCCCAAACTTTAAGAAACCAATTTTGAGCAATTGTGTTTTTGTTGTTGTTGTTCTTATACAGCCGAAAATTAAATTGGTGAGTAAAAAACAAGACAAAGCACATTGAATATGATTGAATATTGTCCCTAATCAAGCTAAAGGGTTCCATTAACTCAGTGCTTCTCAATTATTTTCTGTTACGCCCCCCCTAGGAAGAAGAAAACATTTCGCGCCCCCCACTCTCCGCCGCGACTATAAATAGTATCATTTGTCTATAAAATTGTTATAAGTACACCTCTGCATAACATTGTATCCTTATTAACATTAAAGAAATGCTATGGTGTGGGGTTTTCTGCACTGAGCAATTTGGTACGCCACCTTATATGATGCTAACAGTGCTCGCTGGTTTTCTGAAGTAGCATTCACAAAGCGGGATGATTGTCGGCAATATTCGGCACGTTTTCGCTTAAAAAAATCAAGCGGCTTATCAGCGTGATTGGGGTGTAATGTCTTTAAGTGACGCCTTAATTTATTTGGTTTCATGCTGTCCGCTGCCAACATTTTAAGACACAGTAAACACACCGGTCTTTCCTCGTCTCCCACCGTAGTCACAGTGAAGCCAAGCGCTACATACGCTTCGTCATATTTCCTCGTCTTAGCTTTCGGGTGACTTTTGTTTGTCTCATTATCTTCGTCTCTCTCCGCCTTTCTTTTCAACCCTGTTAAATATTTTTCCATGGTGTCTCTTGAGGGTTTGTTCACTGCACTTCATATCTGCAATTACACTTTATTCTAGTACGGCAAAAAAAGCATGTTCCCCGGGGTCACACGCGCCCCCCCTGGCATCGCCCCCTGTGGGGGCGCGCCCCACTATTTGAGAAACACTGCATTAACTGAACATTTCCTTGTTGTCCATCTTTATTAACGAACCAGAGGTTGAAGGCTGGATTTAATTTATGACTATTTTTATCTATTTATTTCTCTTTCTGTAAACGAATCCACAAAATAGCGCTAATCACAGTATATTTTACATTTAGATTTTTTTCCTTCCCCCGTCTCCAAAAATGTCACGTTTTGTTTACTTACAACCTGAAATTAAAACATATTAAATCAGACTTTTTCCACCTTTATTTACACATTTTACCCTACAACTTCCAAGTGAAAAAAATACATGAATTAAACATTCATTAAAAATTGAAAAATAGAATAACTTGGATTGATAAGTCCATCCAAGTATTACATCCCGTTGGGTTAGTACTTGGTAGAAGCACCCTGTGCTTGCATTACAGCCATGAGTCTGTTTGGATATATCTCTACTAGTTTTGCACACCTATTTATGATTCTTGATTTTTTGGGGAAAAATTATAATTTGTGAACCGTTTGATTGCGGTTCGTGCCAATGCATTATTATAAAAGAATATCATTTTCTGTATTTTATGAGCATAAAATAAAGCTCATTACTTATATAGTTTATTTTATACAATCTCTTTTGTTCATCTTTAACAAGGGTATGAATAAAAATGGAATCTACTGTATGTATGCACATTCCGTTTTTGTTATGTTAAATATTAAAACGTTCACTAGAATGAAATGGAGTACATAATTGTTGTGCCATGATAATGGTGTGTCATGTCCTGAGCAATTGCACAGGTTACATATGAAAGGAGGGATGTTTTGGCTGTGGAGCTAGGGTGACCAGATTCAGACACTCCAAATGCACAACAAGCAGGATGAATTTGCGGGACATATATTCATATTCTATATCTGTAAAAACATAATACTTCATTTAAAAAGCAGTAATCATCATAATAACGAAGTGAGAGAAATCTGACCATGTTTATTGAAAAGGGGTGTTGATATTGTTAAGCAGGGAAACAAATATTATTCAATAAGGTAATAGATTATGATATTATTTTATTAAAATGGGAACAACGTGCATCGTTGGTGGGGTGGGAGCAGTCAAAATGTGATCTGGTCACCCTATGCTGAGCATTACAAGTGCATCAATATTACAGTTAATACTGTTATAAACACATTTTAATATATGATGCTATGATGAAAACACACAACTAAACTAATGTGTTCCGTACGTCTTTCTCTTCCTCACAACTATATCAGTTTCCTACTGAGAAAAGCACTTTTCTCAATAGGAAACTGATATACATGCATGTTAGTATAGTTAAGTTTAATATTTCTACGTGATACACCATCCAAATATGTACTCCATTCTGTTGTAGTGAAAGGAATTCTCATAACTTGCTTTTCACTATGGCGCTTGCTCTTCATCAGACATGACAAAATTGCCATTTCACTATGGCAAAGGTATTAAAGAGGGAAAAATATGATGATCTGATTGGGCATAACAAACCAAACCCTCATGAGACCCTCAGGTGATTTATTATTCTTATACCAATCTTTTTTACAACTGCGCCACAACTGCTGAGCTACTGTATTGTCAACAACCTTTGTGCTGAATTGGCATAAAGTGACACCATTACATGTGTGTTTTAAGGAAATGCCGGAAATCTTTATATTAAAATGTACAATGGAGCATAAAGCCTTAGTTGGGAAATGATGAAAGTAAACATGATCCCATCTGTAGCCCTCTCTTGCCTGATAGATGAAGCTATGTATGGCTGGTTAGTCCTTGGATAGGATACCTGGGAATACTATGCTACTGCTGGAAGTGATAGACAATAGGGGATACATTAAGCTTAATAATTAATCCAGTTACGTAATTAGGGGTTCAGTTGGAACAAAAAACAGAAATGTCTCCGGCACTCTATGACCAGGGTTGGCTACCCCTGCTCTAGACCAAGCAGGAAAACAATGTCTCAGTGCATTGATGTGAACACTGTGCCATAAGGCCCTTTTCCATTGCACAAAAAGACAAGAAGTAGACTAGCGCTACTTCCGGTTCTAGTTACCGATCTTGTTTCCACCGACTTCAGAGGAAACTGTTACGGTTTGCGTTAATTCAGAGCAAACATCAGCAACGCTTTTTCGCTTAATTTTGGTAAGGCTGCCAAAAACATTTATTACTTGATACATTAAGCTGCCATATGACAAAACGTATCACTTGATACATGTATAGATGTATTGTGTTGATGAGAATGTGTAGATATACTGTGTTGTACAGAATCTGTTATTTGATTGATGCTGTTCTTTTTAGGCACTATTGTTCTATTTTTGTTACATGTGTAATTACTGTGAAACAGCTACTGAGAGTCCAAGACAAGTTTCTCCATGGGGACAAATAAAGTACATCTTATCATATCATGTACATTAAGCTGCCATATGAAAATACGTATCACTTGATAGCAAGCTTGAGTGACGCAAAGCGATAAATAGTGCTGTTAGTCTTGCCCCCAAGGTCCTGTTTGGTATGGTAAGTACAGAAGTGGAAAGAGTACTGAGAAATCCTACTCAAGTACAAGTATTGTTACTTTCGTGAAAATTAACTCAAGTAGAAGTAAAAGTACTAGTCCAGGAAATTACGCAAGTATGAGTTAAAAAGTAGCCTATTTAAAAGTACTCAAATACTACGGGTAAGAGTAAATTTGCGTTCTTAAATATATATATACATATACTGTATATATATATATATATATAATATATATTTTATTTTTTTGACCCTATATTTACCCTATATTGCCTACAGTAATTCGATTTCACACATCCTGCACATGTTACCAGTGTTACTTAAGCTGTCCTAATGCAATGTCATTAACCAGGAAGAGAAAAATAGTATTCAGAAAAACTTTTAATACAATTTTGTTGAGACAGCATGTATGTATCTGTATGTAAAATACATATTAACAAAAATCAAACTAAACTAAAATATTCTGATAAAATTGGGACCCTTACTCAATCACTCAGTTTGGCTCAACGTCAACCCCTCAATATGTGGTTCTGATGATGGCTCACTTAATATTACTGTAAATATACAGTACACAATACAAGTATGACATCCCTTTTATTTTTTCCAAATTATGTTTATTTTCTCCAAATTATGTTTTTTCCATTTTAATTTAGGGGTTAGGATCGATAGGATCGATATTTTTTATTTTATATATATATATTTTTTTGGATGACTTTGCTCTCTGACAGCCTCAAAGTGAAAACCAAGTTGTGATGTGATAGGGCTCCAGCATCTTTCCTACACTCTAAACTTGCTGTTGAGTTCTAGCAGCAATTGATTCTCAAAATTGACACAGTCTATCCTGGCTCGCTTAGCTGTGAAGAACAGCCCTGCACAGCTAAAGAGCCGCTCGCAGGCAGCAGAGGCAGGTAGGCCAGCGTTTATTTTCAGGGACAGCTTCTTGATGCTAGGAAATGAATGGAGTAGGTCCATCTTATCTGAGAGGCAGGCCAGGTAACCATACAATTCCCCTGCTTGGGACATCCTGGGCTTGAATGAGAAGAAGTCATCATCATCAGAAGAGACTCTCTGTGGTTCAGCCTCCTCTTCAGCCATGGTGTGTAGATGAGCTTTGATGTAGTCCAAACCAGTATTGTTGTCAAACCCAATTACACACACTTACAAATGCATCCCAAAAGAAATGCTCTAATTGTAACAACATAGTTATCTATCGTATCACTTAGATTGCATTAGGCCAAACAGGACATTCAAAAGCTGCAAGTGATAGCATGTCAGGTGTTTTCAGTCCTCAAAAGTAGTCCAATGTCAACATTAATCTGTCTGGTGATATATATGGTGATAATATCTTTTGTGTAGTTTGAGCTATATGCCTTTATCCAAAATAAATGGAAAAGAGAGGAACTTATAAACTTATAAAATAAATGACACATTGGGTTTAAGGCATATAAATGGATCTACACAACAAATGGTGTGGGTCTCATAAGGCCACTCCTCAGGTTTGAAAATACGTGACAAACTTTAGAAAGTAATGAAAGCTTACCTCGTTGTATGATGTCAGCGTTGTCTGTCCATGAAGTTTTTAACTTGGGCAAAAGGATGGATGTGGCGATGAGCTCAGGATCCTGCATAATTTCTCCAAAGCGCTTTTGGATACCCTGCTGTATGGCTTGAACAAGTGGAAGACACACCTTGTTTGCTGTTGCCATCCTCTTGAGCTTTACTTCAAGCTGGTAGATGGTCGGCAGCAGTCACCCCATATGAATGTTGGTCTCAGATTGCAGAATATTCAAAGCCCTAACCAGAGGCTTCATCACGGTGCAGTATTCGGACAAGAATGCTATTTCTGCAGGGTTCAGCCTGTAAGACATCATTTAACACCTGTTAGTATAATAATCGATGGTGAATGAGTAGAGTTTCCCCCCCATACACACACACACCTTGATATGTAAAGCGCTTTGGATGCCTTGAAAAGCGCTATATAAATCCAATCATTGTCATTTTCCAAGATGTTAAAGGTGTCTCCGTATTCGATTTCTTCTGCATGGTCACTTTCAGGCTCTTCGTGTTGAGAGTCAGCTTCTTTCACTTCCTTTTCCCCAAAAACCCTGAAGGCTTTAAGGAAGTTTGATCCACTATCCGTAGTTGTCCTCACCACCTTTTCCCGGATGCGGTACTCACAGTGGATGTCTTCAAGGGCCCCGGCGAGAACTTCAAAAGTGTGTGACCCCTTCAAACGTTTGCAAGCGAGGGCAGCAGATTTCCTTTCCAGGGTAGTTTCATCAATCCAGTGCGATGTTACGCCAATGTAGCTCCGCTGCCTTGCTGACAAAAAACATTTGTCTGCAATTTTAAATTTCTAAGTAATTAGTGTCATTACTAAATTATATTGGCTGAATAAATAGGTTGAGAGACTGAACTTTGTATCCATAAAAATATTGGAGGCTCTCTGGGCCCCCTCCCCTCTCAAAAGCGCAAATGGTTTAGTCCGCCCCCCTGCACTAAGATTCGTTGCCAAACACGGCTAATCACGCTGACTGGTGCTGATGCTGGAGCCCGCAAGTTTCAGTCAATCATGTCTTTCCAGAAGAAAGTGAAGTCGGGGTATCAAAAAAGAAAAGAAAAAAGAAAGATAAAAAAGGCAAACTGAGGGAAAACAACTGCTCACTAATTTCTTTCAAAAGAAAGGTAAGCAACTTGCTAACATTGGTTAAGAGTGGTTTAAGCTAATATCGGTATGTTGTTTCGATTGAACTAGGGCTGTCAACGTTAACACGTTAACGCATGCAATTAATTTCAAATGGATTTTTTAAAAATCGCGATTCATCTCATTTCAGTTTCATTCTCGCTACTGGCTGAAAGCAATCGCAAATGCGGGCAAACATACTACTGGTTATGGTGAAATGCATTGAAACTTTGTTTTTGAAGACTCATTTGATCGAGTTCTATAACGAGACAAGCTAACGTAGCTAAATACATTATGATAGTTAGCTAGCTAGCTGGTAAATTAAGCAGAATCTAGCCTGTAGCCTGTTTCATTGTATATTATAAGCAGGTTAAGAGGCTAATATCAATCCTGTATGCTTCATGCTTGTAGAGGGGCCTGTCCTTGTAGCAGAGAGTGAGCAGGAAGAAGATGTGATCGAGGCAAAGAGTGAGCAGGTAGAAGAGGCAGAGAGTAGCAGTAGGACTAGTGAAGAGGATGATGGAGGTGAAGAGAGCAAGGAAAATGAAGGTTGCTCTGAGGGTAGTGAGAAGGATGAGGAGAAGACAGAGGAAGAAGTGGAAAAAAGTGAGGGGAATGCAGAAGGGTATTTGCCAGAGGACCCAGGACTATTATACTAATCAACAAAAAGACACAATTGTTCGCAAACTGGCTAATAGAGATTTTTTTCTTTTTTTTCTTTCCTTTTTTTTGTATCATTTGTTTAAATGTGGTATAAGCAGTTAATTAGCGATTACCCTAATAACCACTACAGATTCATGTGTATAGTTGTTGATTCAATTTAAAAAAATTCTAAAGATGCATGAGAGTCATGGATCAAGAGGGGAAGGGGGCCCACAAGACTGCATATGTATAGGGCCCAGAATTGTGTGCTACACCCCTGAGGCTAAGGCTACCATAGAACCCATTATCATTCAGATATTTTGAGGTGATGTCAAGGGACCCCTTTGAAAATGGCCATGTCAGTTTTTCTCCTCGCCAAACTTTTGTCTAACTTTAGAGCATTATTTGCCCCCTTATCATGACATGGTTGGTACCAAAAGATGCCTTAGGTCTTCTGGTTTCATATAGTAGTTTCGGATTCACTTTAACTTTAAAAAATGAGTCCACTAGCGCCGATAACATCCGCGATTAAAAATCGCGCAATAACAAGTTATGTTTAAATCATTTAAACATGACAGAATCATTAAACTTACCTTAACCCCCTGAGGTCGGCTGGATCGGCGCCGATCCAAGCAGCAATACAAGTATATTACTATTTCTAACTTCGCGATATTTTATCATACACACGCGGCAAAAACATTGACAGAAACCTTAGAATCGCGACTTTCCGATTTGAGCACTGGCAAATCAAATGGGATTTTTTAAAATTAGCTTAATTAGACCAAAAGTAAACCTTGCTTTTTACTCTGTTTTTTACCTTTTAGTAACGTCCCCTTCTATTGACATGTTAACGAGGTGCTAATTTCGGGAGGTGCGTCGGGCCATGTGTGAAAACGCCGGCATAAACAACACAAACTGAAGAGGACAGTCTATGCTGATATTTATTTTATTTCGCTTGTTTTCAAATACTCGTGAAAATATATATAAATTCCGCGTCTTGTGACTACATATTCCGCATGTCGCAATGTAACAAATTGCAATAGGCACAGAAAATACTTTTCAAACAGCCTAAAATGTTATAAAATATATCGTATGTCTGTGTTTACGCTTGCAATCTGCCAGCAACAGTATATTCACGAGTATATTTTCAAATACTCGTGAAAATATATGAATTCGCGTCTTGTGACTACATATTCCGCATGTCGCAATGTAACAAATTGCAATAGGCACACAAAATACTTTTCAAACAGCGTAAAATGTTATAAAATATATCGTATGTCTGTGTTTACGCTATACTGTGAAAATATATATAAATTCGCGTCTTGTGACTACATATTCCGCATGTCGCAATGTAACAAATTGCAATAGGCACAGAAAATACTTTTCAAACAGCCTAAAATGTTATAAAATATATCGTATGTCTGTGTTTACGCTTGCAATCTGCCAGCAACAGTATATTCACGAGTATATTTTCAAATACTGAAAATATATGAATTCCGCGTCTTGTGACTACATATTCCGCATGTCGCAATGTAACAAATTGCAATAGGCACACAAAATACTTTTCAAACAGCGTAAAATGTTATAAAATATATCGTATGTCTGTGTTTTACGCTTGCAATCTGCCAGCAACAGTCTATGCTATTGATTTTATTTCGCTTGTTTTTTAATTTTTTTACATCTTGTCTGTGTTTACGCTTGCAATCTGCCAGCAACAGTCTATGCTGATATTAATTTTATTTCGCTTGTTTTCAAATACTCGTGAAAATATAGCCTATGAATATCGCGTGTTGTGACGCCAAACATTCCGCGTGTTGCAACGTAACAAAGAGCCAAAATGAATATTCAGGTATTTAGCATTTAGCCCTCCCACAGCCTGAAATAAATGTGACCAGTTCTGATAAAAACAGGTTTTTAGCTATTTAGATCTCAGATGTGCTAAACTATTTTCACACCCTTACATAACCAAGACCTTGGTGAACAAACGCACATTGGCAAAACAATTCGTCACTATAGTTTAGTGTGTGCTTTCACATCTTTTGTGACAGCAGAAAAATTTACTATTTTTAACTTGTGTGTTTGTAGATCTATTTACAAGCTGCATATGATACTGACCAAACTATTGATGACATACAAATGTAGCTGTGATTGTCCTTCAAATAAAAATATCAAACACTTTGGAGTAAGTGTGTGTTAAATTGATGAAATTGAGATAAATATCAGACCATGCCAAAATCTAAAAACATTTAAAAGCTTAGCACGGACCTCAGGGGGTTAACATGTTTCCGCAGGTTTGATGATGAGTTCTTGTAAACAGATATCTCGACCAGCCGAGGGAGGCAGAGCTTACATTGCATTATGAAGTTACCATTTTTCTTGTTCTTGTCTTTGATACTGAACAGCTTTTTCAGATGCGGCCAGGGATGCTCGGTTTCGTTATCTCCTTTGCCAGACGAGCTAGTAGAGCTGCTAGCAACAGGCTCCGCAACAGCAATATCAGAATCATCATCAGACACATCCATTTTCTGTCATCACAATTTTGTGGATCAGCTACCGCACAAACGTAAACTTTTGGCGCTTTTTTTTGTTTGGCGCTCTAAACCAAGGAACAAAAATGCGGAAGTGATTCTGGACCTGTTAGCGAATAGCAAACAGTCCCTTCTTCTTCTTTGGGTTTTAACGGCAGCTTGCATCCATAATGTTGCACTACTGCCATCTTCTGGAGTTAGCGAACAGTCCCAATGCTACCGTGCTGTTTTCAGTGTGGTGTGCAAAACAAAAACCTGAATTTAATTTACTCTTACTCATTTGTAAACTTAAAAGTACTCAAGTAGAATACTTCTTATTTAAATTACTCAAGTCAGAGTAAAAGTATAGCATTTTTAAAATACTGTAAAAGTACAGATCCTCAAAAAAACTACTCAAGTACTTTTACTTGAGTACTTTCCACCTCTGGTACCACAGTACCAGTACCACATCTTGAACAGGCACAAAAATCAACAACCAGAACTATGCGGAACTGGAACCTTGGTGAATGGAAAACCCAAAGTTCCCATTTTCTGGTGCCAAAAAAGTACCAAAAGTTCTGGTTCTTGTTTTGTTTTTGTGCAACAGAAAAGGGCCCATAGAAGATCCATGTTTTGGATGAGAACAATGCCGTCTCACTGTGATTATCTAATGGCACTTATCACAAAGAGTGTGTGTGTGTGGGTGTGTGTGTGTGTTCTGACAAAATGAACAGTATATTATAGTGTAATCTAATCCACCTAAAAAATAGAGTTTTTTTCTGCCTTGATTCATACAGTGCTTTCTGGATCATGACCAAGTCATTTTGTCTAGCTCCAAGTTAACAAAGGCATTAGTCATTACTTGATACCATGTATATGGAATATACTATGTCCTCATGTGATAACCAAATAATGTAGTGACAATCGGTTGCTGGGCCCTGTAAAAGGGTATCCAAGACCAATCATATATTTTACTATTAATTATACTCATGAATTTCAATATATAATATCAAAATTACAATAATGAATAATATAATAGAAATGTATGTGGCCTGGGTCAGCTAGGTCCACAGTGTGCCAGCCAGTGCCAGGGCTGACTATCCGAACCTCCAGGCCGCCATCTTGGAACGAGTGGGGTTGAAGCCAGAGGGACACCGAGGGCGCCTCCGGGAGCTCTAGTTTGCCGAAGTCAGTCATCCCTTCGCCTATGGCCAGCAGCTCCTTAACTCCTGCTGGTGTTGGCAACAGGCAAAGGTCCGTAACCCAGATGACATTGTGCAGCTGGAGCAGTTCATTCTGGGGCTCCCGAAAGGGATCTCGGATTGCGTCTGTTGCCACCAGCCACCAACCCTGGCTGCAGCTGTCTAGCTGGCTGACAACCACCTGGCGGTCAGCGAGGACAAAGGGAGAAGCCCTTCCCTTCCACATTCCTCAAGACTCCACTCTCCCTCGTCTTCCCCAAAACCCTGGCTCTATCCCTAGTCCGTACCCCCTAACCTCTTCCTGTTCCAGGTCACGCAGATGCAGCAGAGACGTCGGGGCAGGAGTGTAGGCAGGGTGGCGACCAGGTCATTTCCCTAGGGAATACCCCCTTCCCCAGATTATCATCGCAGGGTGTCCCCCCCACCAAGCACGACTCCCCCGCTCCAGCAGAGTTGTATCTGATACCTGTAAGTATGAAAGAGGATACATTCCAGGCACTGCTGGACACCGGGTGTTACCGCACCCTGGTGCATCAGCATCTGGTTCAACCTTAGGTGTTGGATAGGCTCACGGAGATAGGGATATGGTGTGTGCACGGGGATGTTCACTATTATCCAACTGCCCAGATTGAGTTCTCCATTTACTCCCCGCACCCCCCTTACACTGATTTTGGGACATGATTAGCCCATAGGGATATGGCTAGGACAAATTTGCAGAAGGGGCTTGACAGCAACAAGGGGGTGTTCATTGTTGTCTCGTAGCGACTGGGGAGACGACATCACAGATGACGATAATCCAGTGGAGGGACTGTCAGCTTTCGCTCCACAGTAACCCAATGTAACAGAAACGACGCTTCGGTGAAGTGAGGGCAGGACAAGCAGCTTTCCCCTGCTCACCAGAGTAACTGACTTCTCCCTCAAGCATTTGCAGGATGAGATGCTCAGTGAAGTAGCTGACTGTGATTAAGATTGATAGTCAGCTGCTTGACCCAGAGTGGGCAGTGACACACCCCTATTTTTTTATTTGACAGGATTGACTGTATCGGGTGAGTCGGAACACCAACACAGGAGAGGAGTCTACGCAGTGTTACTGCCAAAAAGCTGTCAGGAAATGTTTTTCCAGGCGGCTCATAGTAATCCAATAGCGGGTCATTCAAGGCAGGATAAAACATTGAACCGAATATTGGCTCGGCATGCCCTGAATACCAAAAGCTCCGTTAAACCCTTTTCCTTTACTAGAGGTTCTGTTTGAATGAATTGGCGTGGACCTCGTTGGGTCATTAGATCGGAGCGACAAAAGATTTCACTTTGTAGGAGTTATCGTAGATTATGCAACGCGATACCCTGAGGCTGTGCCCCTTGGAAATATATCTGCAAAGACTATCAAGGATGTGCTGTTCTGCTCATTTATGTCACATACACTGAGTGAACTGTACAAATTGTTGGGCATGAAATCTATTCGATCCAGCGTCTACCACCCACAAATCGAAGGGCTGGTGGAGCGATTCAAGACGTTGGAGTCCATGATTCGTAAGTTCATTCACACGGATTTAATTTAAATTGAGATAAATTAATTGACCCCTGTTATTTGCCATCAGGGAGGTACCAGTGTGCATTGTATTAATTGTATATCATCTGTCTGCATCCAAGTGTCAGTAAATAACCTGGTGTGAGATCTATTTTTTCTGTTGCTGTTTCACTGGTTTTATTGCTGGTTTGACACTGTTTATTGGTTTTATTAGTAGTTTGACGCTGTTTATTGATTTTATTAGTAGTTCAATGCTGTTTTATTGGTGTTATTGCTTGTTTGACGTTATCTCGTTAGTCACGTGCTTCCAGAGTAGTGGGTGGTAATTGTTACTAATAAGTGCTTTTGGACCATTGTTTTCACGTTGTCGTGGAAATTAAAACTCAGTAGGATCAGAGAGAATTCCTTTAAACAGTATTAAAGCTTTAATTACGAGCAGCTGCACGGAGACCCGTGTCACGCAGGACAGCGAATCTCCCGCCTTCAAATTCAAATGGATATTTATATCCAACACAACGGAAGGGGAGGGAACAATCACAAGGGGGAAGTAACAGGGCGTTAACTTACAGGTAAATGGAGCTATGGGCTAACATGAAGATATAACAGGTTGTTAGAACAGCCCTCCAAGGGTCTTAAACCAATGGGAAGGAGGTTTCCTGCCATGGGGAACGTTACAAACGAACAACTGTTCCTTTGAAGTTGTGGCGCGAAAAGCCTTTTGTCTCTGACTTCTGTGGCGCTGCAGTTTGGACCACTCCGAACTGCAGCGTCACACTGAGTTAATTAGTGTCTACTGTCCACCTCTGTGGATGTGGTCTAGCATCCCAACTTGATACAAATGTCTTCCTCCACAACGTGGTACACAGTGCATGGTAATTAGTCTCATGTAGGTATATTAGTACCTATAGTTCTAGTAAGTCGCAGCTTTCTGCGGCAGCCTCACCTTCCTAGTCTCAGTGTACAAAGACTGAGGAGTCTACCTGCAGGAGTACACTCAGTAAACAAAGAGTCCACAGAGGGAGGCCAACTAGGGAGTGAATGCCACACGGTAAATGCCTTAATTTTGTCTCTTCCAATAATACTTTTGGCACATATAACACCATGTGCAACCACCCTATCCCAGTCTGTGTCTCTTCTCCAAGATTCCCTAGGAGGGTTGCAACTCACACTCCCAACCTCTCCAATCTGATACACCCTCCCAGATCCACCGATGTAGATGTCATGGTAGCAGGAGGGCTATGGAACTACCAGTCCACTGTCTGGAAGTCTGACTTGATCTCAGCCCAGACCTCCCTACTCTCCCTGCAGTTCCTGGTGCTCACTGAGATGTGGATCACCCCTCAGAACATGACCACTCCTGCTGCTCTCTCCGCTGCCTATACCTTCTCTCACACTCCACGACCCACAGGTAGAGGTGGAGGGACAGATCTACTAATCTCCCCCCGTGGAGATTTGGTATTGTTCCTCTTCCTCACTCCTCATCCTCCTCCTTTGAATATCATGCTGTAACTGTCACTGTTCCATGTAAACTGCACATCATTGTTCTCTATTGCCCACCAGGTCCACTGGGGAACTTCCTAGATGAGATGGATGCCCTACTCAGCTCCTTCCCTGAGGATGGCACTCCCACCTTACTTCTCGGTGACTTTAACCTCCTCCGCCTTTCTTCCCCTCCTTCAGTCCTTCGACTTCACCATGAAGTCCCCACTACTAGACCGTACCTCACCCAACATTATTGTCTCCTCTTCATGTGTCTGACATTGATTTCTGTCTTTTTGTCTCCCCATCCCCTCTGTACCTAAACCCTCTTCAACTCCCCCCATTGTTTCTGTCCATCGCAACCTCTTCTCTCTCTCCCCCACAGTGCTGTCAGCTACTGTTCTATTATCCCTTCCCCCTACTTATACCTCCTCTCAGCTAGCTGTTGAGGAGGCCTCAGCCACTCTGCTATCTTCTGTCTCCTCCTTTTATTCACTCTGTCCTCTCTCCACCAAACCTGCTCATCCCCTATCCCTAGACCCTGGCTAACTGATTGCATTGCTGCTGACTGACTCAAACTGTGAGCGGCAGAAAGAAAATTGATAATCTGAATCCCCTCTTGACCTGACTGACTTCCACACTCTCCTGGCTACCTTTTATTCTAACCTCTCCTGTGTTAAGTCTGCATTTTTCTTCTCCAAAATTCAATCGTTTGCTTCTAACCCACACAAACTGTTCTCTACATTTTCCTCTCTCCTCACCCCTCTTCCTCCCCCACCCCCCTCCTTTCTAACCACGGATGACTTTGCATCCTTCTTTTGCAATAACGTCAATGACATTCACATCTCCTTCTCCCAAACCTCTCCCAAAACCAAACCCTCCCTCACACAGCTTACTACCTAAATTGATCGCCTCCCTGTCTTCCTTCTCACTCCTCCCTGACTCTGACATCTCACAACTTGTTCATTCCCACCGTCCTATCTCCTGCCCTCTCGATCCCATTCCTTCGCCCCTCTTCCAATCCATCACTACGAACATCCTCCCCTTTGGCTCCAATGTAATCAACTCCTCTCTTCCCTTTAGTTCTGTCCCGTATGCCCTCAAAAGGGCCCATGTCATCCTTCTCCTCAAAAACCCTCTCCGAATCCTGCTGACATTTCTAACTACCGACCTGTCTCTCACCTCTTATTCCAGAACGAGCTGTATATAATCGACTGTCTCTCTATCTCCTACAGAATGACCTGCTTGATCCCAACTAATCTGACTTCAAGACAGACCACTCTACAGAAACTGCTCTGCTCGCAGTCACTGAGGCTCTCCACTCGGTAAAGTCTCAATCACTCAGCTCTGTCCTCCTCCTCATTGACCTATCAGCTGCATTTGACACCATTGACCACCAGATCCAGATCTCATCTCTCACTAAGATGGGAATCTCTGGATCTGCACTGGCATGGTTTAAATAATACCTGTCTGACCAGCCCTACCAGGTGGCCTTGAGAGGATCCCTCTGCTCTCCCCACACCTTCTCTACTGGAGTCCCGCAGGGCTTGGTGCTAGGTCCCTTCCTATTCTCCCTGTATACCAAGTCACTTGGTTTGGTTATCTCAGCTCATGGTTTTTCATATCACTGCTTTGCTGATGACACTCAACTCTTTCTCTCCCCTTCTGAGACCTAGGTCCCGGCGCATATTTCTGCATGCCTGTCAGACATCTCAGCTTGGATGTCCAACCACCACCTGAAGCTGAACCTGGGGAAGACAGAGCTGCTCTTCCTCCCAGCGAAGAGATCCCTGATGATTGATGCTTCAATCACTGTGGAAGGTTCCATAGTGTCTCCGTCCCAGCCTGCTAGGATCCTTGGAGTGACCCTCAACGACCAGCAGTGGTTCTCAGACCACATCGCAGCGATCACATGGACCTGCCGATTCTCCCTCCCCCCGGAGAATTTGCAGATTGCTCACCCAAGAGGACACACAACTCCTGGTCCAGGCCTTGGTGATCTCACATCAGGACTATTGCAATTCCCTGCTGGGGATACTAGCCTGTGCCACCCACCCACTGCAGCTAGTGCTGAATGCCGCTGCACGTTTAGTCTTCAACTAACACAAATTCACACATCACCCCACTACTCACCTCTCTGCACTGGCTCCCTATTGCAGGACGCATCAAGTTTAAATCACTGGTGCTGGCTTATCAAGCTGCTAGGGGAAGTGCTCCCTCCTACCTCCAGACATCATCAAACACCCCAGCCAGACCCCTCCGCTCTGCGTCCTCTGGCAAACGGACTGTTCCATCCCTCTGGTCTCCAGGCAGCCGCACCTCGCAATCTCGCCTCTTCTCTGTCCTGACCCCTCTGTGGTGGAATTATCTTCTGTACTCGGTCAGGACCACGGAGTCACTGACTATCTTCCGCAAGAGACTCAAAACCCACCTCTTCACACTCCACTACCACTGAGTCTGTAATTGTCATCACCACTGGTTTTATGTTTAATACTGTATTTCGTATTTGTATTTGTTTGATACTATTTAAAAAAATATATATATATATATATATATATATATGTATATATACAAAACAAAATCCACTTTTTTTTCTCCCTGTGATACAGGCACAGTATGCAGCTGCTAACAATTATGTATATTGCTGTATTACTACACTGATGTCTTGCATGAAGAATGATTGATCTTACCATGATGAGAGCGTCTGCTAAATACCTAAATGTACCCCAAGCCTCCACAGGGTTTTCCCTGTTTGAACTATTGTACGACCACTGACCCAGGAGTATTTTGGACTTATTACGGGAAATTCCTCGCCCCAGAAAAATGAAATACAGTATGTCCTGGAACTGTGAGCAAAGCTAATAGATAGGCTGCCTCGACTGCATGCTGCATACAGTCAGATCCATAAGTATTTGGACAGTGACACAATTTTCATAATTTTGGCCCTGTATGTCAGCACAATGGATTTGAAATGAGGCAACCAAGATGTGCTTTAAGTGTAGACCTTCAGCTTTAATTTAAGGGTTTTGTCAAAAATATTGTATGAACCATGTAGGAATTACAATCATGTTTATACATAGCCCCCCAATTTTAGGGCTTCAAAAGTAATTGTACAAACTAACATAATCATAAATTAAATAGTAATTTTTAATACTTGGTTGCAAATCCTTTGCAGTGAATGACTGGAACCCATAGGCATCACCAGACATTGGGTTTCTTCCCTGGTGATGCTCTGCCAGACCTTTCCTCCTGCTGTCTTCAGTTTCTGCCTGTTCTTGGGGCATTTTGCCTTCAGTTTTGCCTTTAGAAAGTAAAATGCATGCTCAATTGGATTCAGGTCAGGTGATTGACTTGGCCATTGTAGAACATTCAACTACTTTGCCTTAAAAAAGTATTGGGTTGCTTTCTCAGTATGCTTTGGGTCATCTGCACTGTGAAGCGCCGTCCAATGAGTTTTAAAGCATTTGTCTGAATCTGAGCAGATAATATAGCCCTATACACTTCAGAATTCATCCTGATTTGTCAGCAGTCACATCATCAATAAATAGAAGGGAACCAGCCATACATGCCCACACCATAACACTACCTCCACCATGCTTCACAGATGAGGTGGTATGCTTTGGATCATGAGCAGTTCCTTCCCTTCTCCATACTCTTCTCTTCCCATCATTCTGGTACAAGTTGATCTTTGTCTCATCTGTCCATAGGATGTTGTTCCAGAACTGTACAGGCTTTTTTATATGTTTTTTGGCAAACTCAACTCAGATTTTCCTGTTCTTGAGGCTTACTAATGGTTTACATCTTGTGGTAAACCCTCTGGATTTACTCTGGTGAAGTATTCTCTTGACTGTTGACTTTGACACAGATACGCCTACCTGCTGGAGGGTGATCTTGATCTGACCAACTGTTGTGAAGCAGTTTTTCTTCACCAGGGAAATAATTATTCTGTCATCCACCACAGTTGTTTTCCGTGGTCTTCCGGGCCTTTTGGTGTTCCTGAGCTCACCAGTGCATTCTTTCTTTTTAAGAATGTACCAAATAGTTGATTTGGCCACACCTAATGTTTTTGCTATCTCTCTGATGGGTTTGTTTAGATTTTTCAGCCTAATGATGGCTTGCTTCACTGGCAGTGACAGTTCTTTGGACTTCTTATTGAGAGTTAACAGCAGTAGATTCCAAATGCAAATGCCACACTTGAAATCAACTCTAATCAACTCTAGACCTTTTATCTGCTTACTTGTAAATTAAATAATGAGGGAATAACACACACCTGGCCATGGAACAGCTGAGCAGCCAATTGTCCAATTACTTTTGGTCCCTTAAAAAGGGGGGGAACACAAATAAAAAGTGCTGTAATTCCTACACCGTTCACTCGATTTGGATGTAAATACCCCCAAATTAAAGCTCAATTCAATATTTAATTTCAACTCCAAATATTTATGGACCTCACTGTATGTCACCACGTACTTTGATGTCATTATCATCTACAGTAACAATTAGGAGCGGCATATGCAGCATTTGCGGGTCATCCTGTGAACGCTGCAGGGGGCAGGACTCACTGCAAACCCAGGTAAGTGTGCTATTAGGCAGAGAGAGGTACGGTATTTTGGGTTGCTCTTGGGCGGACAAAACTGCTGCCATCTCTGCTTGTCCCCAGCCATAGTCCAAAAAACAAGTGAGATCCTTTTTGGGACTGGCAAATTATTATCACAAGTTTATTCCAGAATTTTCGGCCCTAGTCAGCCCCCTGACTGATCTCACTCGAAAGGGAGCTTCACATCCGGTCCAAGGAACAGAGCAGTGCCAGGTGGTGTTTCTAAGAATTAAAGCAACTCTGTGTGGCGGCCCATTATTGATTAGTCCTGATTTCTCACTACATTTTATCTTGCAGACTGATGCCTTGGGGATTGGGAGCAGTGCTGTCCCAGGAGGTGGAGGGGGGGAATTGGGGTGATTAACATCTATTGACAGGGCAGCTAGAGCACACAGCTGTGGAGAATTTGCTAATTATACCTGTGTGCTTAAAAACTGCTCTGTTTTTCTTAGTAGGTGGCTGGAACACGGAAGCTAAAACATGGTGAGAGAGAACCCTGAGACCACACTTGAAAGTCAAACTGAAAAGTCGCAAGTATCTGTGTATAGTGTGGTGTTGCATTTGTTATAGTGTTTGACCGAATTGTACTTATTTGAGTTCATTTTATTTATAAATTTAAAAAGTATTTGTCGCACGCCACGTGACAAATCCCCGGATGTGAGCAGAGCAGCAGATGGTATGTGGCAGAGGAGTGGGGTTTGCCGGTCTCCAGACCAGATCTCTTTTTCTGTCTCTCTCCCACACTAGGAAGAGAGAAACAGCGGAGAGCAGGTTAAATAAAATAAACACAAACAGACAAAGTCTTCCCCCTACTCGCCGCAAAGCTTTCGGGCGAAAACAACAAACTAAAATTACAAACTAAATGAACAAAACTAAATTAAAGTCTGCCTCCTCTGAGGTGGGAATCCCCTTTCGGGGAACACACAACCAAACATGGACGCTCAGTTACTTTCCAGACTGCTTCCCCACATTGACATTTAACAGGACACTGTGCCTCATTCATCCAGATTTCCTCTTTAACTTAGACAGGCACACATGTGATTTTTCAAGTGCTTCCCAACTCACATAGAGACACTCAAATTTTTCAGTCTGAGTTCTCAACCCAGACACATCGAGACCCTCGCCACTTTTCAGTCCGAGTTCTCACTCAATACACAAACACACACACACACATACACACTCATCAATATTTCAGTGAGAGTTCTCTGGCAATCAGCCCCGAGACACTCTCCACTCTTTCAGTGAGAGATCTCGTGTCATTGTCCAGAGACTCTCTCCACTCCTTTAGTATGATTTCTCTCCACAATCACAGAGAGAGAGAGACCCCTCACTATTCCGTGTGAGCCCTCTCTCTCTCTACCACACACACAGGAAGCACTCTACTCAGTCACTCTTAACAAACACACACAGAACTCCACACACACACTTTGCATCCTCTGACGTGGAAACCCCCTTCTGGGGAACCACACTGATACCACACTCACATTAAATGACAAAACTCACACCAACGATACACACACATGAACGGCAAGACCATCACTACACTAACATGAGGCGGTTCCAAAGGTCCTCCACCACAATACTGTGGCAAAACAAAGGCAACCCTGCAACTCCCCTGTTGCCAAGACCGATGCCCTCCACAGTATCATTTTAGATTATTTTAGTTAATTTGGTTCTCTCTCACTCTCCCTCTCCATGTGTACAAAAGAAAGAAAATAAAATCTGGTCCACAGACCGATAACTCCATTCCCTGTATCCTGCTGTTCTGTTCCAATCCGGGTTGTGTCACACGCCATGTGCAATGCAACAGCATTGCTCATGCATTAATGTGTATTCATGGTGACAATAGTTCGGACTGAGGGATGCAGGTTATAAAGGAGCAGACCTTTAAAATGTGAGTCATCTTCTTAGCCTTTGCACACTTTACCTGCAAAGTATGCATTTTTCAGCCTCTCGTAATAGTCATGAGGGCGCTCCGAGTGACCGTGTTTTACTTTGAGTGCTGCCTGCATCGCAGATATGTATATTATATTATTATTATAGATATAGGGTTAACCCAAGTGGAATACTCAATTATCAGAGCTTAGCAAAGCTTGGAGTACCTGTCACTAACTGGAGAGGGTTGTTCCTCTATGAAGTCATGAATAGCTCTGATGCTTGTTTTCCATATGAGGAATATCCTCACCTGAGAGGTTGCATCAGGCATTAAGGTGAGGGCATAGTTAACCTCGCGGAGGTAGCTTTCAATGATGCTATTGGGACTAGCAGGGTCAAATCATTCAATGTCACTCTCCAGATGACGGAACCGTTTACAACGCATATATTCAATGACTCGGGGGTTGTGTGGTGGATTTTTTGAGAAGATAGGACAGTAGGGGGTAGGAAACAGGACTTGTGACTTAGACGCCAATTCCCAGGTGAAGCATTGTATTATTATATTCCTGTATAATGCAATGGGACCACATCGTCGTGGAATGTGTGTACTCTCTGTTGTGGGCCTCTCTGGATAGAAGCGCCTGTTGAAGGGGATGAGATCATTGACCCCGCACTCTGCCTCTGTGAGTCTAGAGGGGGGTTGTTTGGGGCTGGGAGTTGTATGGCCGGCTAACTGCAGATAACCGCCAGCATGATGTTTTAGTATCACACAAACATAAATAGTGTCTGTAGATAAGGTAAAGTGACACGTTGAGGCCGTAAAACACGAACAGGCGGCACAGATCACAGGCCTTAAATACAATGAACACAGAGAGGAGACCAAAATGTAAATCTGAGTTGGAGATCCACGGACCCATTAGTACAGCCGTAAATTATTCCTGTCTAACAAAGTATGTGCACGGGAGGTCTGAGACTTGAAGTTGGACTGTGCCCCACTCACGATTTACTCAATCAGAACCCCACCCCACCAGATGGGGCTGTCAAAAAAGGGCCCCCTGTCATTCGAATTTATGGGCTCCGGCCAAGCGCTGCTCCTAAGCAGAGAGGGACAGAGCTAAATTCCACCACACTTTAAATGTTTAACTTTGTAATAGAGATCCTGCATATACATATATTGCCAACATTTGGGCCGCATAACAAGCATATTAAAATTATAGATCACTGGCATTAGGCCATTGAATAAAGTATGGGGCAAAAATGTATTCCTGTATTAATAAAGCTGTTATTAAGTTAAACAATTTAAGCAAAGGCATAATACACAGTTGGGGCAGCTCAAGGTTGGTTATATGCTAGCCCAAGGCTGGTCATTTCTGCCTAAGTCTGTGTATGTTTGCTCAAGATTTGGCTATGTCTGTTTATCCTTTTATTAATCTGTTAAATGGGGAAAGAATGAAAAAGGCGAAGTTGAAGGGGCTTCAGAAGGATGGGCCTCTACGAAGTCAGGGGAGGGGTCGAGCCAGGGGGCGTGGTGGCCAACCTCCAAGGAGGAATGGAGGAGATTAAAAAATGTGCACGGAAGAGGGAGGAAAACTGTTTTTGCGCAAATTCAGCCAGGTTGTTGTATCTAAACTTGTGTTATATACAATAAACCGTTTTTACCTCAGACTCTGACGATTGTGCTGTTTTGGGGCAGCGTTCGAATTCTACAACATTAATGGCGAGCCAGCCAGGAGAGGCACGAGACACGGAGATCTGAGCGGGACCGCTGCTTTCGATGCAACCTTGGCCAAAGGGAAGAAGGTAAGCAGAGCCTATTTAAAAAAATCTGCAAGACGGTTGCATCTGGGAGCGGTGGGTCCGCTCGGGCTGCGTTGCGGGAGGTCTCTCCTCCAAAGAACCTAAATTAAAGGGCGTACGGAGTCTGAGGTAATTTTATGTTTTGTGTGTTTGAATGAATTGAGGGGGTGTATGCGAGTATGAGAGGGCATGTCACAAAGTCGCCTCTGCAGAGGAACTGGTGACACTGACTAGCGTCATTGGTAAAAGCATAAGGTCCACGTCTAGAGCGCTTGCCTGTGTGCGCAAGTGACCAGGCGCTTCCAACGTCGTTGTCGACAACATTTGGCCAAAGTCCAGGACGGACAATACTTGGCCAAAGTCCAGGACGGACTAGAACTCAGGACGGGTTCAAACATTGTTGTCGACACTATTTGGCCAAAGTCCAGGACGGACTAGAACTCAGGACGGGTTCAAACATTGTTGTCGACAATACTTGGCCAAAGTCCAGGACGGACTAGAACTCAGGACGGGTTCAGGCATCTTGTCGACAACACTTGGCCAAAGTCCAGGACGGACTAGACAGACGGTCGCTCAGGACGGGTTCAGGCATTGTTGTCGACAACGTTTGGCCAAAGTCCAGGACGGACACATTTGGCCAAAGTCCAGGACGGACTAGAACTCAGGATGGGTTCAAGCATCGTTGTCGACAACACTTGGCCTAAGTCCAGGACGGACTACACTTGGTTAAAGTCCAGGACGGACTAAAACCAAGCGCTTGCCTGTGTGTGCAAGCGGTGTGGCCGGTAACAAATGATTGGGCTCGGAGTGAGTTATGACCAAGCGCTTGCCAGTGTGCAAATGACGGGGGGCTGTTAAATGTAATTACGGCTCGCGCTGCTAAAAGTTAATTGTAGTGCGCAGATTGCCCCGTGCCACTAACGGTGACTTGTGGCCGCTAGTCAGGTCTGAGGGAAGTGTGAAGTTGGAATGAATTTGCAAACTGCTATATATGTGATGAAACTGTTGTATGTGTTTTGTGCAATCATACGTGAGCTGTATGTGCTGTTTGTGCTTTAAACGCTGTTAGTGTCTGTGAGTCTTTTGTGGTTTGGGACGTCTCTCTATGTTGTATGTTGAATCGGCCGAATTATTACCAATATTGCCTGCTGATATGAGCTGGGGTTTGGATGTGTGGCGTGTGTGCTGCAGTGATATTTTGCAGAGTTACGCAGGTGTTAGATTACAGCCGGTATAAAGTTGTGGTAAACTTTGCAATAAGCTTGTCAAGATTCCGGTCTATGAGGATAAGGACTGTGAATAAATGAGCCCCAGGACATAGTCAAATGAGCCCGTAAATAAGAGAGTAAAAGTTAATGTTCATTAACCGCATAGGAAATCCCGAGCGATAAAAATAAAGTATAAAACACATATTGTATTTGCCTTAGACATTAAATCAAGGGGACTTAGTTACGACAAGCATTTACAATCAACTTTATGCAGGCTGTGAAATTAATTGTGGATATTTGGGTATTCGTGTTGTGGTGCTCTCTAGAATACAAGGTATACAGCGAGTTAAGTGTGTTGTTTCGCAAAAGTGCGGAGAAGGTTGATGCATTATTGTTGGGAAACACTTAATAGTTGGATAGGTTGTATTAACGGGGAATATTCAATGTATGCAGCGTGGAGGCATTGTCTATTTGCGTTGTGATAAGCCATTGCTTTGGGAAGTCTCAGATAGAGGGGGGGATTTCCTAGGTCTAGCTAGCGAGTTTGATTTATCTTCTTGCGTTGACAAGCTAACGGGCAGAGAAGAAACTTGGGAAAATCAGAGCTCCGTTTGTTAACGGAGTCAAACGGAATATTGGAGGTTACTAAAGCAGCACTTGCACGTTTTGAAACTTTGGCACTTTGCGAAGCGTATTAGACCCAGGGGAGATAATAAGAAGTGGCAAACTTTAGTGGTTTTAGAGCTGTCGGCATGCGCAGCTCTTAGACTACTGCTAGCGCAGAAGGGATTTGGGGTTTTAGCGATTCGCAGGCGAATGTTTTACATCTGACTTATTAGTAGCCTGCGTGATTCTGTTGATGTTCCTGACCCGCCCTTTGCGTTTATTAAGTTTCCCTTTGCGATTCGTAATCCCTTAATAGTTGGAGTAGGTTTATCGAATTTCACTTTATCTTTATTTTCCCAATTTTAGTGTACTTTCGGTGCTTATTAATAATTGTGTGTGGTTTATCATTGATTTATTGGGTAAAGTGTTTTAGTTTTATGTTTCCACGCAGGGCATTTTCTTATTTTAATTTTATTGTTTCACGGGTTTAGCTTCAGTTTCCCTTTTAGTGTGTTTTCGTATATTTTAACTTATAGCCTTTCTCTGTTTTAGCAGCGATAGTATGGTTTAGCTTTGGGAGTGTATGTTGAGCGCATTTATCGGTATTCGTATTTATACGCTTTTCGTTGTTCCTTGTTCCGGTTTTGTTTTTTTCATTTAAACACGTTTCCTAGGTTTCGTTTGTGGATTTCCATTTACACCCGCCTTCCTATATTTCGGGTTATATTTAGATTTTGGTGGAGGCGCAAATCATTGTTCACGTTTTTGAGTGTCTTTATTTTGATTTATTTTAGATTTCTTGTTTCCATTCATATACAGCGCCCTGGTTTCTGTTAAGAACTTCCCTTTCTGAATAGTTGGGTTTAGGTTATTTTTCCATTCCAACTCGCTTTTCCAAATTGTTTAAACTTCTTCCCAGGAGAGGAGCTGGGCTTGGTATATGTTATCTTGTAGCCGATAGGGGTTTGGTTTGGTTGTTCAGGCAAACGAAGTGACCTCCCTACCTGACCGGCTCTTGTTTTAAGGATAGCCAAGTAAGTGCCAATAAAGTTTGAACATATTACTAAAGTTGTGACGTAAGCCAAAAGAAGGTTTTACGCAATAACCAAGAAGTGACACGCTGAGTAGAGCATGGGAGCCAAGGCAGGGAAGACGGGAGGAAGGAAAGGCGCTGCAGAGGGGGGTATATTCACGCCAGTAGAAGTGATATAATAAGAGGTGAGGAAGAAGACGCAATGGAGATTGAGGGAACAGTGGAATTAGAACCGATAAAAGGAATAGTTAAAATGGTGTTGCGAAATGAGGATGCTGAGGCCCGAGATAGAGATAATGCGAGCGCAAAGAAAACTCCCAAACCGAGTGCAGTATCATATACACAGAGGAAAAGAATCAGAACAGGTAGGCAGTTACCATTCAAGATTGGGAAAAGAACCTGAACCGGAGAGTGACAATTCAGAGAAAGTGGCAGATCGACAGGTATATGATAGGGTAGTAGTTAGAGGGGAAAAGAAGAAAAAGCAAAGCACTCGTACTGTTAAACCGAAAGTACAGAACATATCCACTCCTAGAAGCAGCATAATTAGTGAGAGTGAGGAGGAAGTGATACCGCAATTCCCCCTAGTAGAGAAAGCAGGCCGAATACAGTATGTACCCTGGTCCTTTATGGACATGGTGGGGGTTAGCAGGACGACTGCCGGCCCTCACAGAAGGAGCCAGTAAATGGATTGTGTCTCTAGAAGAAAGTACAGGGGAGTCAGGTTAGCTCTCGGGATATCAAAACGCTATTGATGCACATAGTTGGAAAGCATGCGACTGGGTCCAGGTCCCGAGATCTACCCTCATGTAACGTTATTAGTAGCGGACGCCTGCATATTTCTCCCAATAGACAGCTCATTAGGAACGCGGAGTGAGCGCATGAAGGGGGGTCAGGCGGAGTGGAGTGGAGAAGTCCGAGCAAATAACAGAGCAGGAATAAGAGTGGGTCTTGGTATTACCAGTTAAGGTGTTTTCAAATTCAAGGTTCGATAGTTTGTCGGTTTTATTCATACACCATCTAAGTGTTACTCTTTTGTGCTAGTTTATCTGAGCCCTTTCAATTCCTAATTTTCAGGTTAATTTAAAATATATTTTCCTTCCCCAACTCGCTCCCCCGGTATAGCTAATACGCTGTCCAGTGTAGTAGTGAACCAGTGTCGGCGTCAGTTAAGACAACGTATACTGAAGATAAAGGAAGGGAGTATATACTAAGTTAAGAAAATAAACAATGATTAGTTAAAATACTTATGTTCAAAGTGGGAATACTATTCTCCCGGCGCTGAATTTTGAGTTGCGGTTTGAGAAGCTTTTTTCCGCATGTTGTAAATAAACAGCGAACGAATTATTGGCATTGGCAATACCGTAGTATCACGTCGGGAACAGACTCATAAAATGTTATAAATGGGATGGAATAACTAAGCAAAATTCCGGTTTACAACTGTGATGCTGTTAGATAAGAACAACAAGTGTCATCTTGTCGCAACTATTTTCAGCCCGAGTGGAAATGGAGGGTGAGCGTATTTGGAACATGTGTGTGTGACGAAACTGCGTGTTTGGACACTGCAGTTAGGATCACAGTTATTGGAAAATGGTGAATCGTCATTTGAGACCGACCAAGTGATTAAAGAAAGTGGGAAACAGATTATAGTAATTTGTATGCATGTAGTAGTCTCCCTCTATTTGATGGTCACTTTTTAGATGAGATCGGTAAATTAAAAAAATGTGATCTTGAAAACGGGATGAGTAATACATCATATCCCCACCACATGCTGAATAGTGACACTCACAATCACACTAGAGGGGGTGCAGCGGGTAGTAGATAGAGCTAAACTAAATAAAGCAGTGGGTTTTGAGGACCCCCATAATGAGGTCCTTAAAACTCCTAATGTGGTGAATATTTACATTGTTTATGTCAAACGTGCGTTCATAATGGCATTATTCCATCTGTGTGGAATAAATCTATAATCAAACCCATCCCTAAATCTTCAAAAGCTGATCCGAGAGTTCCTTTAAATTATAGAGGCATCAGTTTGATCAGTACAGTTTATAAATTGTATTCAGGTGTCCTTAATAATAGACTTAATAATTACCTAGATTGTCATGGAATGTTGGTGGATGAGCAGAATGGTTGTAGGAAAATAGGGCAGGTATTGATCATATTTATGTCATATCCTCTGTGATGAGAGCGCAACTGCAAGAGGGCAAAGTCATGTTCGTTTGGTTTGTTGACTTTAAGAAAGCTTTTGATTGCATCAATAGAGATTTTTGGGGTATAAGGTAATTTCTTCTGGTATTGAGGATAACTTTATAATGCCATTAAAGCCTGGTACAAAACCCCAGTTTTTCAGTTTGGGCGGTGTATTTCACTCTGATGCGTGCGCGCACAACCAAAAAACAGATCTGGTGATACTCACCTCTCCAAAGCGTGAATTATGGCGTGTCATGGTGAAGGAGGGGGAGTTAAACCCGCTCGTGGAGGCTGACAGAAACCCCCGCGAGCAGAGAGTTAAGTGTATTATCAGATAAGGTCAGTCCTTTAGGAATGAGCTTCGTGATTTACCCAAAGTATAGCAACACGGGAGGAGTTAATTCAGGGGCAATGGGCGAAATTCCTAAAGCCAACAGTCATCTCAGGGAAGAGAGGGTTATTATTATTACTAGCTAAATACTCTGATGTTCTTCATGCTGAGTGTTAGACCGCCGCCACGGGCGAGGCAATTATAAAACCTTCAAACATAAGATCACAGTCTCGCTTCCTTTGACAATAGAAGTGGTAAACAACAAGTGGTTAAAGTAATGTGATGATAACATCCGCTAGAGGGGCACAGCAATTCCAATGGTCCAGTGCACGGTTGACCATAATAGGTGGTTAGGGAAGCCTCTCCTTCTATTCTCGTAGGAGGATTGGAAGCCCCACATTGGAAGCTGCGGAGTCTGTGGTGGATGACACCATCCTGACCTGAGATAAAGGGTGAGACTGTTTTCTGGACAATTAACGTTAGGTAAGCAAAACACCAGTGCAATAGAATAGTCCCGCTCATGGGACTGTTTTCTAGTGCAAAAGTGGCAAAGGAGGAAGTTTAGGAGGAGTTGGGCGGAGTAACTGTATGTGACACTTACCACTCGTGGGTAAGTGTTTGATTACAGGTCTAGGATTGGGAACTTTGAAGGGAGTAGGAGTCAATACCATAAGAATGGTCAAATCAGTGTAAAGCAGTGCAACATTAATAAAGGTACAACACAAGGCAAGATGATAGTGGGGGACATGATTGAAAAGGTCAATGGAAACTGAATGTGACTATGAGCAAAACTCTCATGGGAAATAAGGGAAACGAATATGACTGCGAATGAATTGAGTAACTAGAAAGTGAAAGGTTGAGGGCGACAGCCTGGGTAAAAAGGAAAAGGAAAGGTGTTTTAATTTATTTTTGTCCATTTGAGGAGCAGGATGAGCAACAAAGGAAGCAAGACGTCGTGTCGCCCTGATCCGCTGACCAGGCCGGGGAAGGTGAGGTATAAGAAATGGGACTAAGGGTCGTGAATCAAGAGCCCTTACGACCCCATAGGGGGTAGGGAAGGTCAGGCAAACTACTTTGGAATGCATGCTGTGAAGTAAGGTTCGGTGCCAGGCTATCGGAGATTGGCCGCAGCTGCATTCCTTATCAAAAGCCTCCACTTTGACGATGGGGCAATCAGTAATACTATATACGTCCCATCAATTACATGCAGTATGAATACATGGTGGTTGCCCTATTTAACAAGGATGGTGGCGGCTCAAACGCTAAGGAGCGGGTGAAACCTGAGTAACGTATAAGAACAGGAAGACCTTTGCGCCGATTAGGCACCTCCCACCACCTGATGCATGATAGATTATGTGGAGAGGATTGAACGAATTGAACAAAGTAAGAAGTGACATGCTAGTGGTGGTGGATAGGCTTAGTCGGTAGGTAGAGGCGACACCTACAAGCAGCGCAGATGCAGGACAACGGAGACGACAGTTGGGAGAGCAGGATAAGGTAAAGGTAAGTTGTCTAGACACCCCTATGAATGTTCCACCAGACCATAAGGCAAGGAGTGCGCCCACTATCAATGCTATATCAATATTTTTCTCCTTGGATTCAAGTCATAAGAGATGCAGAGTGGATAAACTATTTATGGTACAATCAACAGAAATTTAGTAGCCACGCAACATTATCATTACAAGGAATAAAGGAACAGTCGTAAGTGTGGAGGATAAGAACTGAACACGTTAAAATACATTAGGAGAAATAGCGAAGTGGGTGGGGTTGGTTAAATATATTTTGGAAAGTAACGTTGGGAAAAATAGGAGAGAGTATAGGATTGGTAACAGTGATGTTGTTGTTTGCCTTATGCTGCCTAATTCCCATTACCCAATCCCTAATGAAAGATAATAGGAAATACAAGCGAGCAGTTTCTGGTTACAGTGGGCCCAATAGAGGACGTGGGGGATGCAGACGCTGAGGTGAAGCGGGTCACGCCTGCTGCCCCGGAATGGAGTGAACCAATGGATGGAAGTCGCACGGCGAAGGGGGGGTGGGGTGTTTCACTGTACATGTCATCCAAATAGGACCCAACAGTATCGAGACAGGAGAGGAAACCCGGTGAATGCCAGAGGGGACCCACTCAATTGCCCGTTCGGGAACCGCCTCTGCGAGTACGGTGTGAGAAGAGGCGCTGGTCGGGAGTGCTGGAACTACCATCCCCTTGCTGCTAAGCTGGTGAAGGATCCTCGATTCTGGGCCGGCTACGTGGGTGACAGCCCGGATGGAGGAGACGGCGCCAACGGGACGAGGAGCAGTGATCCGATACGTTGTACATCATGCGGGCTGAGGCGACCTCTCCTCAGGAATGACCCTCTGCGGTGTGCAGAACACCTGGGTCGATGAAAACATTTACACTGAATACATACGCAAATTGAACTGAAGCGGAGTGAACACGCACAGGAGCCTGATGCTCCCTTACCTATGGCAGCTAGATTAAAGCACACACCCATGCTGCCAGAGAAAATCATGAACTGCAACGAGTGAATGCAAGGCCACCTCTCCTCTGTCCATGGCTTCAAGGGTTTCGACGCAGGACCATGAAAGAAGAGAAGACATTGTCCTGCTTAGCAATTATATGTAACCCCATATAACTAAACCCTGGCTGGTTTTATTATCCCTGTAACCATGTATGAGGTTTAAATGTATGATGCTTAGGAATGAACATGTAATCAGGTTAGACCGAGCTCAGCTTGCATTGAGCATCGTTGTGAATTTATGGCCACGATTTACCCTGTAAGTGTTATGCAGGCGGCCTGAGCGATAAAGGAAGACTCCTACCACCATAGCGACAGGTGGTATCAGTGTGGAGGGGGGCCACACGATGCATGAACAACAAGGGTACTCGCATGCCCTGGCAACGTTCTGCAGCAAAGCTTGAGTCTGACTAAGTCGTGCGGGCGCAGCCTGAGTAACGACTGCTGGGCTAATCGGTTTACTAGTGGCGCAAGAGAAGCAACAGAGTGGCCACTAGGGAATCTGTTGAGTTATTTACTCATCAACGAGCCGATGTGAGCTGATCAGGGTTATTCTATTTTGTTGGCATGATATGTATGACTGTGACTTGTAAGTCACAGAGGGGGGAATGTGGTGGATTTTTTGAGAAGATAGGACAGTAGGGGGTAGGAAACAGGACTTGTGACTTAGACGCCAATTCCCAGGTGAAGCATTGTATTATTATATTCCTGTATAATGCAATGGGACCACATCGTCGTGGAATGTGTGTACTCTCTGTTGTGGGCCTCTCTGGATAGAAGCGCCTGTTGAAGGGGATGAGATCATTGACCCCGCACTCTGCCTCTGTGAGTCTAGAGGGGGGTTGTTTGGGGCTGGGAGTTGTATGGCCGGCTAACTGCAGATAACCGCCAGCATGATGTTTTAGTATCACACAAACATAAATAGTGTCTGTAGATAAGGTAAAGTGACACGTTGAGGCCGTAAAACACGAACAGGCGGCACAGATCACAGGCCTTAAATACAATGAACACAGAGAGGAGACCAAAATGTAAATCTGAGTTGGAGATCCACGGACCCATTAGTACAGCCGTAAATTATTCCTGTCTAACAAAGTATGTGCACGGGAGGTCTGAGACTTGAAGTTGGACTGTGCCCCACTCACGATTTACTCAATCAGAACCCCCACCCCACCAGATGGGGCTGTCAAAAGACGGGCCCCCTGTCATTCGAATTTATGGGCTCCGGCCAAGCGCTGCTCCTAAGCAGAGAGGGACAGAGCTAAATTCCACCACACTTTAAATGTTTAACTTTGTAATAGAGATCCTGCATATACATATATTGCCAACATTTGGGCCGCATAACAAGCATATTAAAATTATAGATCACTGGCATTAGGCCATTGAATAAAGTATGGGGCAAAAATGTATTCCTGTATTAATAAAGCTGTTATTAAGTTAAACAATTTAAGCAAAGGCATAATACACAGTTGGGGCAGCTCAAGGTTGGTTATATGCTAGCCCAAGGCTGGTCATTTCTGCCTAAGTCTGTGTATGTTTGCTCAAGATTTGGCTATGTCTGTTTATCCTTTTATTAATCTGTTAAATGGGGAAAGAATGAAAAAGGCGAAGTTGAAGGGGCTTCAGAAGGATGGGCCTCTACGAAGTCAGGGGGAGGGGTCGAGCCAGGGGGGCGTGGTGGCCAACCTCCAAGGAGGAATGGAGGAGATTAAAAATGTGTGCACGGAAGAGGGAGGAAAACTGTTTTTGCGCAAATTCAGCCAGGTTGTTGTATCTAAACTTGTGTTATATACAATAAACCGTTTTTACCTCAGACTCTGACGATTGTGCTGTTTTGGGGCAGCGTTCGAATTCTACAACAGTTGTCCTCTTTTTTTTTGGAGGTGAAGCCACTGAAGTAGTTGAAAGAACATCCTGAGTGATGTCTCCCTTTCGGTGAGAGTATAATGATGCTGACACAGAGTTTACAGACTGTCATCTCACCTTTCTATAAGATGGCATGAGAGCCATAGTCGGTAGTGCAGCATTGCTCCTGGTAATGAAAAAGTGAACCAGGGGAGCAGCAGTCCTTAGACTGATGTCTCACCCTTTTGTGAGAAGATGGAGAAGGTGAAAAATCTTCAGAAGTAAGCTGATGTCTTCTCTGGTGACAAGAATATAGACAAAGTGAATGGCAGTCTGGAGACTGGCCTCTCACCTGCTGCTGAGGGAACAAGACTTAAGAGCAGGGTTCCGGGGATGAAGAGGAAAGGTGTTACGAATGGGAATGGCAAGAGTCAGGGTTTGCTTTGTCTCTCTTCTCTCCATGGTGAAGGGATGAAGAGGAAGTGTAGTTCACCTCTACCTGACATTGGGAAGAACATGGAGGTGGATATACTGTACATGAGGGTGATTGTCACCATTGATGTTCTCTGTCTTCCTTCTAAGGAGAGAAGAGGAAGTTGACATAGGGTTCTTCTCTACCTGCTAACGGTGAGGACAAGAATAGCAAGAGTCACCGTGGGACATCTCTGATTCCCTGTTGTGGAAAAAAGGGAAAGCTGACAAATAGCTGTGATAGTGAGAGTATAACTTCTGTGGCAAGAAGGGGAAGCTGAATGGTGGGGCTCCTCTCCCTCTAGCAGCAGAGAGAAGTTGGACAATTGTTACTCTGAAAATCCAGAGTCACTTCTTGTCTTCAGGGTCCATATTCAGTGTCACTGTGTTTCTGGACACTAATGACTTCTCTTTTCCACTCATTTATGTCAGCTTGAGCTTGTGTGAGCTCTTGCTTAACTTTGTACAGCTGTAGGGGATTATTCTGTCCTCTTAGTGACTTGTTCCTGCAGCTTGTTAGTGGATTTGGATTCATAGTAGCTTGGATGCATGTTGAATTTCACTTGCTATGTTGCAGAATAGTAACAAAGTGTGGCTAATGAAACTTCTGGAAAGTCAACTGGACAAAATACAATAAACCCTGGAGCACAGCATCATAACAATCTCTCTTAGAAATATTTCTGTTAACAAAGCTTACAAGCAGCCTGCATAGCAATCCCCAAGGCTACCAACCCATTGATATCCCATACTTAGATGCAGAGAGTGCTGCCCTCCTAAATTATTATGAAACATCAGGGGACCTAGAGGTAGCAGACTACCTCATCCAGTCCATAAATGCTGCACGACATAACAAGTAGGAAGAAACTGTGGCAGAACTAAATTTCACACACTTCAGCAGAAAATGCTGGAGCCTCATTCGCTGTCTTAGAGCTGCCTAGAAGCCCCCCTCACAAAAATGCCCATCAGTCACCCCCAACCATGTCTCTAGCCACTTGCTTACCATGGTCAAGGCATCCTTGGACAAAAACACCAAAAGAAGAAACCAGGGTGAACTAAGACACCATCAGCGACAAAGGGAAGACACCAGCCCTAACCCCTTTGTGCTTGCAGAATTATAAAAGGTCCTGTAGGAGCTTTAAGTGTGGCAAGGCAGCAGGATACAACAACATCATTGTGAAGTTCATGAAACACCTGGGGCCTAGAGCCCTTGCCTGGCTAACCCGGTTTTACACAGTAGTCATTCAGCCAAACACCCTCCCACAGAAATAGCAGACAGCAAAAGTCATTGCCAAAACATGGAAAAGATGTCACACTCACAACTAGCTACCACCTAATCTCCTTCCTGTCGGTTCCATTCAAAATACTTGAACGTCATCCTCCAACACATCATCCTCCAATGTATATCCCCATCTGTTGAAGAAGTCCTTAGTGTAGACTAAGCTGGCTTCCGCAAGGACAGAAGCAGAGGGGAGCAGGTGCTAGCCTTTACCACCTACATTGGGAATAGCTTCCAGAACAACATGAAGACAACGTGTTTTTGGACCTTACAGCTGCCTACGACACCGTTTGGCACACTGGTATGCTCTTGAAGCTGTCACGAGCCCTCCCCCCCTGGGCAACCAAAACCATTGGAACACCGCTGCTGAGCGGTTCAGGGTTCACCTGGGACAGGCAAAGAGCAAGTGAACAAGACAAACAAATAGGTTCCCGGAGGGCTCAGTTCTGGGTTCAACCCTGTTCGACCTCCCAGAAACAACCTCCCAGAAATTCATATACGCCGATGACATCTGCCTTGCAACTCAAGCATCTGATTTCAACATCCTGGACAAAACTCTAAATGAGGATGTGCAAAAACTGGAATGGTACTGCAGCACATAGCGACTAAAGCTAAACCCTGCAAAAATTGTGTCTAGTCTTTTCCACTTCTACAACACCAAAGTCAACAAAGAGCTAAACATTTACATGAATGGCCAGATACTGAAGCACAATCACACCCCAATATATCTTAGTGTGACCCTGGACTGGACCCTAACTTTCAGGGAACACCTCAAGTCAGCTGCAGCTAAGGTCAATTTAAGAAACAACTTGATGTCGAAACTAGCCAGCTGGACCTTAGGTGCGGCTACCACCACCCTCCAAACCTCATTACTCCCTCTGTGTTTCTCGGCAGCAGAATACTGTTCCCCAGTCTGGTCAAGATCATCACACACCTCAAATTGACACCTAGCTGAATGCCACAATGTGCACCATTACCGGAGCAATACGATCAATTGCAATTACCCAAAACATTTTAGGAAAAGCATGCAACTCCCCCCACCTGCAACTTCACACTGACCTATTCAGCCCATCCAAGACATGACTCCCATCAAGGAGGCTAATCTGGAAGAACCCTCCCCCACATGGAGACAACACTAACCTGGACAAAATAATGGGAATCACTGGACACACTAAACAAGCATCTCATCACAAACCCAACCCTACAGCCATCTGGTTTCAACCTCCCAAGAAAAGAGTGGTCCACTCTCAACTGGTTCAGGACCGTTCATAGCCCCTGTCTAGCTAACCTCCACAAGTGGGATATAAATGCCAGCCTACTATGCGCATGTGGGATGAGCTAAACCATGTGGGTGCAGGATTCTGGTACAGAGAGGTACATGGCAGCTAACTTAGACAGTGTTAGGTACTGGAGTGCATGGATCTTCCAAAAGGCAAGAGCATCTGCTTCTTCTCTGAGATGTATGGCAGAAAGGTAGTCTGATACCTATGTAGGAGGAACAACAGGTGGGAAATTGGCAAATAAAAAGGCAAACAACTTGCTTCTCTTAGGTGGATCTTAGTGGATCTTGACTAATGGTAGGCTGGGTGGCTCATAGAGTGAACTTATCACACTTCTGTTGAAGCAGTAGTGTGGGTGTCTGATCTGGATACTATGAGGCCTTGAAGTGAGTATCCAGCCAAGCTGCAAGCTTGTTTAGAGGATTATCCTCATAGGGAGAGAGATGCTTCACCAAACCCTGTTCTCATCTCTCGTCGAGATGGGAAACTCTGGATCTGCACTGTTATGGTTCAAGTCCGACCTGGCTGACCAGTCCTACCAGGTGGCCTGTAGAGGATCCCTCTCCTCTCCCCACAACCTCTCCACCGGAGCCCCGCAGGGCTCGTTGCTAGACCCTGTCCTATTCTCCCTGTACACTAGGTCACTTGGTTCTGTCATCTCTGCTCAAGGTTTTTCTTATCACTGTTATGCCGACGACACTCAACCCCTCGCTGGTGGAACGACCTTCTGCAATCGGTCAGGACCACGGAATCACATGTGATCTTCCGCAAGAGACTCAAAACCCACCTTTTCAGACTCCACTACCACTGAACTCTGTACATCTAGCTAATTGTCATCACCACTGCCTACTTGCTCAACACTATATACCCCTGCTTACTCTATTTAATAAAAATAAATAAATAAATAAAAATAAATAAATGACTAACCTTTTCCTTCCCAGTGTTACAGGTATGGTACGTAGCTGCCTGCAATGATGTTTATCACTGTATTACTGCACTGATCTCTTGCGCGTACTATGATTGTTCCTACCATGTATTAATGCACATCTTGTAAGTCTGCTAAATGCTTAAAATGTAAAAAATGTAAAATGCAAAGGACTGGGAGAAGGGACAGGGAAGTTCCCATTTACATTTTCATTTCATCTTTAGCATACTGTAAAACCGGTCAAATTCCATGATTGAATGAGTAGCAGAAGCATGGCACATTAAACATGTCAAACTGTTCTACTGTAGGGAATGTTCTGCATGCACTTTACTCTGACTATCCATAAACTCATTCTTTAATTACACATAACGATGAGGCAAAGTAACATTTATGATGTATTGCTATATGAAAAAAGTGGAAATATTATTTCATTCATAATCTGCAATGTAAACTAATTGTAATCTAACTTTCATCCCAATGAAATTTGAACACCCTGAAAATCCATGACTACGACATCACTAGCCTTTGTGATGTCACTTCAGACGGCTCTCCTTTCTTGCTAAATCTGGCAGCCAGAGGATTCCCCCAAAAAGGGTATTTTCTGGGAGTATATATTCATAATGAGACACATTCCAATATTCTAATATTAAGTACCCAGATTTTTCAGTTTGTGCAATAAAGCTCTCAATTTTTCCTTTTGAATATATTTCGATTTTCCAGGTCTGCACACTTTTCTCATATTAAAACTGCATATGCATTGGACACATGAATATACATACACTCATACATGGCATGTCTGAGACCACACTTTTTCTTCTTACCTGGGGCCTCTTTCACTTCTTCATATCAGTCAGGCCAAAGTTAAAACTCCCTCTGCCCCTGTCCCCATTTCCATTTCTAACATAGGCCTGAATTTACTATGACTGCCTGCACACTGAGCAAGTATGAAACCTGCCTCTCAGGCCATCAGCTCTCTCTGTTCTTCAGAAAGATTCAAGGACAGTCCCTTTCAATTCACAGCCTCTCCATCAGTGGGCCTCTCTGGACAGTGGGCCACATTGTACCTATCAGGGATGCAATGTATGCAATGGACATTTTTTTTACACGATTGGCTCCACTTGAGAATAATTTATTCATCAAAACCCTTTGAGGTGCATTATACTTGTCTTGAGGGTTTCCTGGGGACATTTGTACGGTAAACAACATCGATATGGAGCACATGAAAAAACTGAGTGCAATGTGTAAGGAAAATAATATATTGTTTAATTTTAATTAATAAAATATGAGTGTGTAACAAAACCAACAGGGAGCACATATAAAAAGGTAGTTCAACATGTAGGGCAAATAACACATAATTTAATTAATTCAACTTTGATTAATTCAATTATGTGTTATTTGCCCTACAGGTTGAACTACATATTTGCCTGTACCCCCTGTCAATTTGTTACACACTCATCTTTGATGAGACACACTGGGTTATCACCACAACAAGCTTTAAGTGTGCAATACACCTGAGCTTGCTATAAGGATATTTAGCTACACCCAGAGCAACTGATTATAAACATGCCATTCAATATTGTGTCTCCCTTGCCCTGTTTATACAGTGGTAGTGACATTGAAGCCTTTGCAGCACGTGAATACTTTGTAATTGTATCACTCAACATCTGCATTAGGTAGAACAACCTCCATTATTATAGGCTATCATGGCAGGCATTTAGTTCATAGAACCATTGTTTTCATGCATAACATTTGAAGCTTTTTATTGGCTGGGTCCGTATCAGGAAAGCCCTAAATGTTATTATTGGTTTGGTTGAATAGTCTTGAGATCATGTATGAGATTGACTTTGCTGACAAGAATGTCCTTTGGAAATGGGCAGGTGTTTGGCAATATAATTTCACCACTAACCTCACATTAATCTGTGACTAATCTCTTGACTCTAGAAACTTTCCTTCTTGTTTTGTAGATGAATTCAACTATACAGAGTTGCACCAGGCCAATTACTCCAAATATTAAATCACCCCTGAGCAACAAAGCATACCAGGAACCAAACAAAATGGATAGCTCATCCAGTAACAGCCAATTCTGCACATTTTAAGAGCTGACATTATGTGGATTCTGCACTTTCTTTTTCTGAATAATTGGTCAATTTGGCTATTCCCCACACAGTCCAAGGATGATAAATATGTTTTTCTCCAAGAGGAACACATTAGACCACAGAAACACATTGTATAGGTCTTAACATGAGAAAATACTATGCAGAGTGAATTCTTCCTGGAATGTTTGCATTGCATTATGATGTTAACTATGTCCAGTCGATTTAATTTAATGAGCAATGAAACAACCTATTTTCTTGGACAGGCACCTTGAATGACAGCCATCCTCCAAATACAAAATAGACCATACTGAACTACACCAGTACAATTAGCCCATTCCATCCAGTATATCGCAAGCTATTCAATAACTTTGATTACAGCACTATGGATTGATGTTCAGGGCCCTGGACCCATGGCAAGCGGGTTGGTGAGTCTGAATCCCAGGGAAGGCTCTGGTAATTATGGACAAAGAACTCTGTAATTGTTCACAGCTTTTCTTAATTACAGAGTTGCTTTATTCTTATACAAAATGTGTACGTTTTTTTAAATCATTTCTGATTTATATATAAGCAGATAGATCCAACTGTTTGCAATGGCCCTGTGTAGAAACATATGCCTATTCAGAAAGTTGAGAAAGAAACTTACTCCAAGGGTATTCTATACATGTTTTAATTTATGAACTTTTCAGTTTCAATTGAATAATGAAACAACTGTGACCAATTACATCTGACCATAATTAATTATTAACTATGAATAAAGAAAATATTTTTAAGGTGTGGAACCTAGTTACAGGTTAAAGGCCTCTACATGCTTCTGCGCAAGCAACGGGACTGCAACACGACTGCGACACAGAGCACTTGGCAATACATACTTCTGCGCAAACTACACAACATGGTGTCCTTACACTTCCTGAAGTTGGTTCATTTTATACCGTGTTGAACAAATTATGCTAGCTATCTATATTGTTAGCTAGCTTTATTTGGCTGTGATACCAGGTTGCTAGCTAGCTAGCTAGCGAGATATCGATAGTTTTGCGTAACTAACGTTGACATAGATATATACAGTTGTTGTTGTATATATCATTGTATGCAGCTGCCAACAATTATGTCTATCGCTGTATTACTTCACTGATCTCTTGTGTGAACTATGATTGTTCTTACCATGTATTAATGCACATCTAGGAAATTGCTCTGGATAAGAGCGTCTGCTATATGCTTAAAAAAATGTATGTGCACCCTGCTCTTTTTTTGTTTTGTTAATTGAATATTCTGTGCATTAAGGTGTTGTAGTGACATGTTACATTTATATGTAATCCAAAGCACAACACAAAACATCTGGATATTTGCAACCTTAAATACATAATTTAGAATGGCATGAAGACCACAGTCGATCATTCATTGTTTGCAGAATCTCAGAGTTTAATGTACTGTCAGTACAATAGACTTTAAAACCATGAAAGCAGCTTGTGTGCGAGCAACTAACCTTTATAGCATTAAAACAATAGAGTAAATTCACGTGGAACAAAGGAACCAGCAGACGACTCTTGAAAATAATGTTAATGTATTAAGGGAAATTAAGGATCGTCTTTTCACAGAATTAAAAAAATAGCTGCTTTTATCTTTCTCCCCTAATCTGGATGTCGCTCTGGATAAAAGTGTCTGCTAAATGCTTAAAATGTAAAATGTAAAAAAATTATGTACTAGCTTGATGAACTATGACCATGACAGCTCCGCCTCCATTCGCTAACCAACCAATCAATGCTGTGCAACATCTACGGGACATGTTGCGAGTTTGATTTTTGTGCTAGGTGCACAACATCCTCTGCAACACCCTCTGCAACATCAACGCAACCTCTGCAGATGTTGCGTTGCAGTCGCGTGAGCATGTACAGTATAGGCCTTTAGGAACACCATAGTGATTATGATGGGAATAGTATTGAATTGAGGGGCACACTTGTTTTTTTTCCTTTTTTTTTACAATTATTTATTTTTGTTCTTTTTATTTTCCAAACCCCCTTCCCTTGACCCTGGAGACAATCCATACAATTCAACATTCCTATGCTTGCAAGTTAGCAACTTCATCTGCAGCCACATTCCAAGCTGTGACTGTGTTACAGGAAGCTCTGTGAAGTCGAGCGGTAGAATTATTCACAGGGAGAATATCAAAAAGTAACCCCACCATACCACTCTGTAATCATTCACAGGTTCCATCCAGCTCTTCAGTATAGTTTTCTTTGCAGCAGTTAATCCTGCAAGCAGAATTTTCCTGGATTTTAAAAGCAAATGCATTTTAGAGTTCTCCGTATGTACAATGTTCTGCCACCTCAGGAGAGTGCGGAACATTTGCCCCCAACATTTTACTTAAAGAGGACACAACATATCTCCAAAGCACACTCCCAAAAATACAAATGAAATTTGAATCTCCTGAATGGAGTTGCATAAAAATATTGTGCCAGTTTAAAATTGATCAATTGGTATGCAAAATGTTTTGATGACAAAAAAACGTTTTGCTAAACAGTAACCCAATCTGGCATAGTATCCAATTTCTTCAACTTCCTGTCCTACAGGATTTCTGAAGTTATAATCTGACAATTTGCTGTATACTAATGAGACAACACCTTTGTTTGGGGAAGAATTATAATATAAATTAACCAATGGATGAGTAGTTGAATGAGGAAGTGGACTCCACAAGCATGAAGGGCTGAATGGAGCCTCTGATACATAAAGAAAGAGAAGCTAGGTATACCATATTGGTCACGCAATTCCTGAAAAGAGAGTAGACCAGCACTGTTAAAAATATAATATAAAGTACGTATATATATATATTGCATGTCAACCATTGGGAGCAGGGGTGTGAGCCTGTAAGAAGAGAGACATTTTGGCAGATAGGAGATAATGTGTGAAGCGTGGTTGGAAGATTCAAACTCTGTCCTATATTTGCAGAGTGTTAGTAATAATATTGTCCATACACAGAGCAAGGAGGGCCGTATCAATTTATGGATTTCACAGGCAACTTCTGCTCTTAATGATTTAATTAGCCCCAATCATTTATGTGATCTGACATTTTTAGCTACATTTCTTGACAAGCCCATGAGTGACAGCTGAAGACTGTTATTGTGTTTTCATGTGAAATGCGGCCTAATATACAAGTGAACCAGCATTGGCATATCCAACTAATTCGCTAATTGAGCCAGGATAATTGGTAGAAACAAAAGCCTGCATACACACCGGTCCTCCAGGACCGGAATTGCCCATCCCTGGTTTAAGACCAGAAAATCGTCAAGCTTGCACGATGGTTTAGATAATTAACTTTCAATAGAACGCCAGGACACAGAGATTTCGGGATGAAGCCATACCTGCATAGCTCTTAGTTGAAAGGCCAAGTAATAGTACTGAAAATTGGTAGGGCAAGACCCCCAGCAGATTTAAGGCACTGTGAAGTAGCCAACCGGATCCTAGAACGCTTTGCATTCCAAATAAATTTGGAGCAGAAAAGTATTCAATTGGTTGATAAACTTGTATGGGACAGCAAGAGGTAACATAGAGAACAAAAAAGTAAGACAACACATTTATTTTTATTGTGGAAATTCTACCGTGCAGTGTGACCCGATGACCAGCTATCCAAATCAGTCTTAATTTGAATTAATATACTATTGTCGCAGGTGCGACTAAAACTGGTGAAGAAATCAGTTGTCTTGTGTTATGACCTTTTTTGGTTCTTTTGGCTTGCTTTCTGCACGTCTTTTGTATGGTGTGATTCCCCCTCCCCCTCTTGGCCATTGTCCACCTTTTTGTGTGATTTTCTTTTGAATTGGTAAATAGTTTTTTTTTACTCACTGTTTGCTGTGTTTGTGCAGAGGTACAATGTTTAATTATTCCCTGTTGTGTCATGTTAACCTTATGTGTATGTGTGGTGTCTTCCTAACTGTCAATCTTCCCTTTTGTTTCTTACTGATTTCATAGACCTATTTTCAATTTGCCAAATCAGCACTGATGAGGAAAGCAGAAGTGCTGATTGGTCAAAGAGTTAAGGACTCAGACATAAAACCCCAGTGCTCGGTGCAGTCAAGGAGTTCCTGACCTGGGGCGAGGGTAAGGTAAGGTAATTTGTGAAATCCCTCAGTAACTGTTTTTTTGAGAGATTGAGTAACTAGTTGAGAAGTGTCTAAAACATGGTCAAATATGTGGTTGAAATTGCCAGCTGAAACAATCGGGATGTTCCCCAATGCAGAGAGTGAGTGTCTCACTCGGGGGGGAAAAAATATGCGTCGAAAACATTAGGTGCATAGAGAACAGCAACGCAAATCATAACTGCGTTCAGAGACAAGACTGCATGGCAGAATATCCATTCTTTATCTGTACTTTGAGACAGAGTTCCCAGATTAAGCTTCCTTTTGGCTAAAATAGCAACACCCCTCTGCATACTCCCAACAGTCAAGAATGTGTGCCTAAATGCCTAAAAATGATTTTTTTAAAAATGTAATGATAATATCCACAATCATTCATTGAAAAATTAAAAACGCATACATTGTAGCGATATTTCACATAAACAATGAACACGTTCTTCACCCCACAGTAAGGAAAATTCAAACAAGCACTTATCAAAAAGTCACGATATGTCTCAAACACACCCACCAAGTGGCGCCAAAAAACGGTTTGCCGCACTCTCCCCAAAAAAGATCCATGGCCTTGGTGGCTCTGGGCATGAGAAACCTGCAAGTCCCCCCCTCCATCCTGAAACTAACTCCCCACAGAAACAAACAATAAGGCAGCTGGTCTGCCAACGTAGTGGCTAACACAATCCACCTGGGTATTAAACTGTTTACAATGAGGTTGGTTAGTTTAGCCGGTAGCTGAGGTTAGCTTATATAATTACAGTAGCCTACCATAATTTGAATAGTAACTGAGACACTATTAATGTTATATCCAGCCGAGCTACACATTTCAATGACAAGCTAGCAATACCATAATCACCTGACCTGTATACAAAAATGGCAAACTGGATGAAAGACACTGGAATTCATAATGCCAAGCAGTCAATTGTTGCTGTCCATTGAAGTAACTAGCGATGGGTACTCTGGGCACAGCTTGTCAGAAAGCTTGGTATCCGCCACAGCCTAACAGATGGGCCTTGGATTCATGGATCAACTTGAGCCTGGCAAGGTAAAGAAGAAAGGCTTACATGCCATTGTCACAGGCTCGCTTGATCAGCTGGGACAAATTCTTCTGACATTGGGCTGTATATTTGCTGTAATCGGCAAAAAAGCTAATCTCTTTTCTATCGACAATCAGAGGGTATTTTCTGGCAGCCTGCAGAATAGCCTGGCGATCGGGGTAGCAGAGCAGGCTAAAAATCTGGTTCTTGGTCTCTTTTGGATTATTATTTTTGTCTCCATATATGTGGTAAACTCGCATAATCTCACAGTTTCTGACAAGCAGAGAAGTGAACCACCGAGGGAGAGATCCAGTGAGAAAGGCCACTGCATCAGAGGTTTCACTACCTTCACTAAGACCAATAACACGGATGTTTGGTCTGCAATTGCAGTCCATTTTGGCTTCCATCTGCTCGAATCTGGAGCAGAACATGGATGTAAGTGTAGCATTCTTTTCCACCTTATTTTCAAGTCCCAAAAGGTTTGTTGTCATACATTTTAGCTTGCTTAAACAGTACCTATTTAACAAATGCATGAGGATTTCAGTAAAATTAGTAAAAATATGCATATAACGGAGAGGAAGGGACAGTTCACATCACCATTTTCCAACAGGTCACGAGGAACCCCTGAAGGGAACATTTCATTACAAATATAGGAGAAGACAATATTACGTCTAATAGACAAAAACTTAAAACTAAAACATTGGGTCATGTTTATTCATGATACACTATATGGCCAAATGTCAGTGGACACCTGACCATCACACCTATATGAGCCTGTTGGACATCCCATTCTAAAACCATGGGCATTAATATGGAGTTAGACCCCCCTTTGCAGCTATGACAGCTGCCACTCTTCTGGGAAGGCTTTCCACAAGATTTTGGAGTGTGTCTGTGGGAATTTGTGCCCATTCAGCCAAAAGAGCATCTGTGAGGTCAGGCACTGATGTTGGACGAGAAGGCCTGGCTCGCAATCGGCATTCTAATTCCTCCCAAAGGTGTTCAATGGGGTTGAGGTCAGGGCTCTGTGCAGGCCAAAAGAGTTCCTCCACACCAACCTCGTCTAACCATGCCTTCCCCAAACTGTTGCCACAAGGTTGGAAGCATCCAACTGGCTAAGATGTCTTCATATCCTGTAGCATTAAGAATACCCTTCACTGGAACTAAGGGACCTATCCCAAACCCTGAAACAGCCCCAGACCATTATCCCTCCTCCACCAAACTTTACAGTAGGCACTATGCATTCCGGAAGGTAGCGTTCTCCTGGCATCCGCCAAACCCAGATTCATCCATCAGACTGCCAGATAGTGAAGCGTGATTCATCACTCCAAAGAACATGTTTCCACTGCAAATGAGTCCAGTTGAGGCGTGCTTTACACCACTCCAGCCGACGCTTGGCATTGCGCATGGTGATGTGAGGCTTGTGTGCAGCTGCTCGGCCATGGAAACCCATTCCATGAAGCTCCCGACGCACAGTTCTTGTGCTGATGGTGCTTCCAGAGGCAGTTTGGTACTCTGTAGTGAGTGATGCAGCAGATGATAGGCGATTTTTATGCGCTATGCACTTCAGCACTCGTCGGCCCCGCTCTGTGAGTTTGCATGGTCTACCACTTCGTGGCCGAGCTGTTGTTGCACCGAGGCACTTCCACTTCACAATAATAGCACTTACAGTTGACTGGGGCACATCTAGTATGGCAGAAATTTAATGAACTGACTTGTGGCAAAGGTGGCATCCTATGTTTAAAGTCACTGAGCTCTTTACAAACCATTCTGAATTCTAAATGTTTGTCTGTGGAGATTGCATGGCTATGTGCTGGATTTGATGCACCTGTTGGCAATGGGTGTGGCGGAAACACCTTAACTCAATAATTAGTAGGGGTGTCCACTGACTTTTGGCCATATAGTGTAGCTACTTACTTCCACTTTTTGTTGTAGTACTCCAGTTCAGGAGTGTCCAGTACTTGGTCTTGACTATTAGTGACTTGACTTGGACTTGAGGCTAAGTGAATTGGAATCGTACTTGGACATGCAGTATCAGACAGACTCAATTATACATGTCTAAAATAGCATAATGAGTATGTGATAGGAATAAACCTGGTAATGGTGTCTTCCCTGATAAATATGTTACATACTACACATTCGAATGGGGTCATCCCTATGTTCCCACAGCCCTATGTTCCCCCATTTCTCAATATTAGGCCCTATGTTCCCCCAGCCCTATTAGGTTAGGGTTAGGGAATGGCCACACCTGTGCTGTGGGGATGTAGGCCTGAGGGAACATAGGGCTGGGGGAACATAGGGCCTAATTTTGAGAAATGGGGGAACATAGACACGCTCCCATTCGAATCAGTGATGTGGAAAGATTGATGAGGTACACTCATTTTTCAAGATGTTGATGGCGATATCGACAGTGTATTTGGTAATTATACTATCAAAGACGAAAATTGAATGTTGGCATTGTGCGTGATCTGCAAGAGAGAAATTGAGTATAAACCTGGAACAACTTTCTTCAGGGACCTGCATTCTGAGAGGTAAATACATTTGGATTTAAAGTTAGCCAAGTCAGCTAACCTTACAGTAGCAACCCATAACCTAGCTAATCCAGCCAGACTTGATTGATTTACTCATGTTGCTAACATTTGACCTGCCTGTTCGCTAGCAAGCCTTTCAACTATAGCTTGCTAGCCGTATTGAATTGTTTCAATTCCGTTATTCAACTGTAATAGTTCATATAGCTACCCTGATAGACAACTTGTTAGCCATCAATTTAGGTTGATATGTTTGCAATGTCACAAGCAATAAAGCTGTGCCTGGTAGGCAATCATATCATGATTGTAAGTTACATGGTAAGTTACCCAGAGCAAAGTGCATATGCCGTTAGAAAATGCCAGTAATGATAATGGTAAGGAAACAAATTGTAAATGTATATTATAAAGCCATCATTGTCACAATTGCATTTCGCTAAATATTTTATGGAAAGCTAATTATGTATGACTGTGACTTGCTAATGGTTGCTAAGTGTGCTAATACTAACCAGCTGGCTAGTGTCATTAAAGCTACTACTAATTAAAAGTCAAAGGGTGGAATACGAGCCTGGCACTTCTGGGATGCCTCTCGAGAGTATGTGCATGCATGCTGTTGAGACTTCTTCTGTTTCCAGCAGTTGTCTGAAACAAACAAGATTTCTGAAACATCTATAGTGTTTTCATGGACAGTATAGTATACATTTCCTGATTCCCAACTTATAAAAGTGTCTGAAAATATATGCTATCAAAGTGTCAATTTCATTTTTATGACATTGTATTGCAGCAAGTCTCTGGAGAATAGCCCATACATTCACATGGGAGCAGGCAGGACATCCAACTCTTACTTAAGCAGTTCTTGACACTACACCACAGATATGGCTATTGGAACAGCTATGAGACTGGCAAAAAAAATCTAACCACATTTTAAGGAAAAACATACCAAATTATATACATTTGGAAGCGTTCCCTTTTAAGACTCAGAAGAACTCACTTTTCCTGTTTTCACTGCACTGGGCAGTCTTCACCACCAGGTGGTGTGCGAGCACAAGTGACACACAGATATTATAATAGCCAGTACTATAGCTGTCATCTGAAAGCTCTTTTAAATCCATTGAATCCAAAGAAATTAAGAAATGCAGTTTATACTTTAACACATTTACTGTAGATTTGGTGTTGGTAGCTTTGTTAAGTTAATTAATAGCACCTTTTGACAAAACATTAGACATTCAGACACAAACATTTCAGGTTGACAATTTCTTTGTGTCACAGTTCTCTCTTGCCAGCTTCCAGCTTCCATGTTCCAGCCACCTACTAAGAGAGCAGAGCAGTTTTAAGCACACAGATACAATTAGACAATTCTGCACAGCTGTGTGCCCTCGCTGCCCTGTCAGTAGGCGTGGCCGTTAATCACCACCATTCCCCCCCACCTAGACCGACGCCTTCCACATGTTTTTTGTGATAATAAAAATGAGGTCTGCACAAACTATGCATCAGATAGATGATAGTAATTTCTTGCAGTGAATTGTTTAAAGCTTGACATTCCATACAAGACACAATGGCATGTTTAAACATCTGACAAATTGATTCTAGTTACTAAAGATGTCTAAAAATAACAACTACCTCGATGCAAGTGTGTATTCTCCCAGCAAGATCTCACATCATTAGTCATATTATCATGGATACTAAATCGCTTTTAGATCCACATTGTTTATTATGCAATAATGTACCATTCACTTGTTGCGCTCATAGAGGGTGTTTACAGTTATGGTTGTGTCCCTTGCCATGGCCTTGCCAGGTTATAATAATAATAATAATAATAATAATAATAATAATAATAATAATAATATTGTATTGCATCCATGGTAACGTTAGATAGAATGGTAAGTTGGTCATACTCAAATTTGATTAGTTATGTTCACAGTTTTGAAATGATCTTGTTTTTGGAGAGACGCTATAAATGTTACCTAGCAAACAAACACAGAAAAAAGCCTGTGGACAGGCTTTTGAGTTGACACTTGCATACATAGCTAGCTATGAAAGATTAAAGTTAAATCCTCACTATAGCTACTAGTGGACATCTTCTGGATTGATTAGCTAACAGTAACTTGCATAGCTAATGTTAGATTTTGTGATATGGTAGTCATGGCAGTTAGCTAACTAGCTAGCTAACGTTAGCTAATTTAATACAGATGAGGGTTCTCCTCAAACAATGCTAAAGTGACGCTGAGCCACCATGTGGAATTAACGTTGTTTATTTCCAGTCGAGAAAGATCAGATTGCAATTATGGCTGTAGAGAAATTTTGCAGCTCTTGAACAGGCACTTAAAAATGAATTAATGATTAATAAATATGCGGCGATCAACAGATAATCTGTCAGAAGTCCCATCCATGCATTTTGTCAGATGAAAATGAGTGAAAATGGGTTTTGGTGGAAAACAGTTTTAGACAATTTAAACCCTGTATATTATTGGCATAAAAATAATTGTTTTCATGAAATGTCTTATTAGCATCGATGAAGCTAGCTTCCCATGCAAGGTTGAATGACAATTGGTGAAGTAAGGATAGCTATCTAGTTAATTTCACCATCAATCACAGCTGAGTTTCTCCTACTGCCCACCGATGATGAGCATCCAGTCTTTATCAGCCGGCCAAAATTTGCAAAGGACGTATAATCAAAAGACACAGGCAACCATGCAGGCAAAAGTTCTGATATTGTAGTTGTATTTTTTTGTGACACTTTGTTTTAAACAAATGTGTGGGTAAATGAGCCCGTTGAACATACCCTGTCATGAAAATAAATAGCCATTTTGTTGTCATGAAAACAAATCAGAGTACAGTAAATTCAAAGAGATGGCTACATTTTCTGACATCATTGCTATTGCCAGTTGTTTAAATGAATTGTCCGAGATCAATGTTATCAAGTTGTTTACAGACAATCAAGTTGTTGCTGAGCGTTGCTGTCTTTTCTTATGCCTCTTAATGGAATTGGAATGTAATCTTCAAATGCAGTTTCCAAATTTTTTACTTTTGGAAGCAAATAGATTTTAAAATGTCATAACTTGGGTTCGAATTGAGAAATAAATAATTCAAATAGTATCTCATTATCTTTGAGTGCATGCCATGAAATTAAATTCAGCCAAGCAGAGAAATATATTGTAAATGTATTATTTTCACTTTTCTATAATGTAAATTTGGCGGCGCATAAATAAACACAGCAGCTCAGTGCTCTCCTTTTCGGTGCCTTATATGGTTGTTTTTGTATGTCTTGTTATTCGTCTGGACGACATTCTGCCGGGCGAACAACATTTACAGCCGACACGATCTCCTAAAGATAGGACTACAGAGCGAGCAGTCTGTTACGGCAGAGTTTCTCCGCTCCCACAGCATACCGGCGGACATAGACAGGAGCTCGGGCTCTCCGTGGATTACTATCCCCGCAGGCAGGAGGCGGAGGCGGCACTGGGACAGGAGGCAAAGGCGGGGCTGTAGAGCTGGCGCGCTGGTGAGACTGCGGAGGCGGCCACACAAACCACCGCTTCCTAGTATTTTTCTAACCAACGCCAGATTCCTCGCAAATAAGATGGATGAGTTGAAGCTACAGGCTGTAACGAACAAGTTTGTCAAGGACAGCTGCATTCTGCTTATCACGGAGACCTGGCTTCATTCATTCATTCCGAATACAGCTATTGAGCTAGCAGGCCGCACAGTACACCGTCAGGACAAGACCAGAGACTCCGGTAAGACCAAAGGAGGGGGGTTATGCGTTTACGTGAACAACAGCTGGTGTACAAACCCTAAGACTGTAGACAGCTACTGCTCCTCGGATCTGGAGTATGTTACTGTTAAATGCAGGCCCATATATCTTCCCCGGGAGTTTACTGTGGTCATGATGTGTACAACGGCTGTGTACATTCCACCTGATGCAAATGCTAGCTCGGCTATTGTACATTTATACAACATTATTAGCAGTCAACAGAGCATGTTGGTTTACATCATAGCGGGGGACTTTAACCATGCTGATTTAAAGGCAGTGCTCCCTAAATTCCATCAGCACATTAAGTGTGCTACTAGGGGAGCTAATACACTGGACAAGGTCTACTCCAACATCAACATTTGGGTTACAGGGCCAAACCATTACCACATTTGGGTCAGTCTGACCACGTGTCCCTGTTTTTAATCCTGGCATACACCCCCATCAGAAAAAGTGCTCTTACTACAACTAAGACTGTTAAAACATGGCCTGAAGGTGCCTCTTATCAGCTGCAGGATTGCTTCGAAAGAACTAACTGGGACATTTTTGAACATCAGGACCTGGAGCAGCGCACCACAACTGTCCTGTGTTACATTAAGAACTGCATGGACAATGTTACTCTGGACAAGCGTATCTGGGTTTATCCCAACCAGAAGCCCTGGATGACTAAAGAGGTCCAGAGCCTGCTGAGGATCAGGAACACCACTTTCAGGTTTGGCGATAGGGCACAATATAGTGCTGCCAAAGCCAACCTGAAAAGAGGCATCAGAAAGGCCAAGACAGCATATACAAAGAAAATTGAGGACCACTTCACCAGTAACAACATAAGGCAGGTGTGGCAGGGGATTCAGCACATCACCAGCTACAGACCCAGCCTCACGGTGATGCTTCGCTGGCAGAGGAGTTGAACCTCTTCTTTGCCCACTTCGAGGTGAAGTCACCGGAGGCAGCAACATCACATCCACCTGCCCTTAGCAGCCACATCCTCACAGTGGAGGAGCATGAGGTGAGGAGCATACTGAGGGCGGTGAACCCAAGGAAGGCTGCGGGTCCTGATGGCGTCCCTGGACGCGTGCTGAAGGAATGCGCGGATCAGCTGGAGGGGGTCTTCACCAAGATCTTCAACCAGTCCCTATCCCAGTCCACCATCCCACCCTGTCTGAAGTCATCCATCATAGTTCCACTGCCAAAAAAGACCGCGGTAAGCAGCCTGAACGACTACCGTCCTGTGGCACTCACACCTGTCATAATGAAGTGCTTTGAGAAATTGGTTCGGAGTCACATCGTCTCAAGCCTTCCACCCACACTGGACACACACCAGTTTGCATACAGAGCAAATAAGTCCACGGAGGACGCCATAGCCATAACTCTCCATGCTGCCCTGACCCACCTAGAGCAGCGGGGGAGCTACGCCAGGCTGCTCTTCATGGATTTTAGCTCTGCATTCAATACCATCCTCCCCCACAGACTGGTGACCAGGTTGACAGACCTGGGTCTATCACACTCGCCTTTGGATTAAGGACTTCCTTTCTGAGCGTTCACAGAGGGTTAGAGTAGGCCCCCACATTTCCTCGGCCATCAGCATCAGCACCGGCTCCCCACAGGGCTGTGTGCTGAGCCCCCTACTCTTCACTCTGTACACTCATGACAGCACCCCCGCCCACCGCAGTAACACCATCGCCAAGTTTGCTGACGATACTACAGTGGTGGGGCTCATCTCTGGGGGGGATGAGTCCGCATACCGGGACGAGGTGGAGCGGCTGTCCGTATGGTGCCTGGAAAATAACCTCGTCCTTAACACCACCAAGACAAAGGAGCTCATCATAGACTTCAGGAGGACCAAAACAGACATTCAGTCTCTTTACATCAGAGGGGACTGTGTGGATAGGGTCCCGGACTTCTGTTTTCTGGGCGTTTACATAGAGGAGGACCTAACCTGGAACGCCAACACCACAGTGCTGGTTAAGAAGGCACAGCAGAGACTTTACTTCCTGAGGATCCTCAGGAAGAACCACCTCACCCCAAGACTGCTCGTGTCCTTCTACTGACTGACTTATACTGACATACTGCATTGGTGTTTGGTTTGCCAGCTGCACAGTAGCAGAGAGGAAAGCGCTCCAGAGGGTCATCACCACCGCCCAGAACATCATTGGCTGCTGACTCCCCTCCCTGGAAGATCAGTTCCCGTTGTCTCAAAAAAGCCCAAAACATTTTGAAGGATCCATCCCACCCAGGACACCATCTGCTTGAACTGCTGCCTTCAGGCAGACGCTACAGAGCAATAAAAACACGGACAAACAGACTAAAAAACAGTTTTTACCCCAGAGCAATAACTGCACTAAACGCTGCTAAATCTTGAATGTGCAATACGTTTTTCAATGCAATATGTTTTTAAGTGCAATATTAAGGTCGTTGTGCAATGTGAATGCCAGCAGAATGTGGATGTGGGTTTTATGTTAACTTTCCTTTTAGAGTGTATCTATTTATTTTTATATAGTGTTTTATAAGTTATTTTTATTGATCTTTCTTTCGGCACAGTTAAGGACTGCATCTCAATTTCATTGTACATGTACTATGACAATAAAGGATAATAAATAAATACATAAATACATTTTGTCTATCATGTAGGTTTTAATATTTCCCCAATATAACCTATGTGATTTTCCAGATGCTGGTCCATTCACTGCAAGCCAATGACCTTAGCTGAGAGTGTGTGCTGCTGTGAGATAGATGCATGTTGGGGGTTAGTGGAGAGCCTAACCCTCCAAGACAAGACATCACTGACACTGAAGTGGTATGAACCACTGACTTTTAGTATGCATAAGTGAGACATTACATTTGCGCATATGATACCACTTTACCAAGATTTGCCTATAATTAATATTTTGCATCCTGGGAATCTTACCATGATGATGCAATAAAATAAAGAGAATCGCTGTGATTATCAACCACATCCAACTCTGTGAACTCTGTGCCCCATTCTTCTTCTATCAAGCCCCAAAACCATAATGAAAACCTGACACCGAACTATACAATCAGGCTGGTAATAGAAAGGACATATTACATAAATATATTTTTAAAGGATGGTTACAATATATATATATATACGACCTCCTCCTCCTGCGGAGGAAAAAGGGTAAACTTTTCCTACCTCTGTGTCGCTGCATTTCTGTCCCTCCCTCTGGTCTAATGGTAACTTTCCAGTGGTGGAGCAACAAGGGTTAAAAACAGAAGCGGTGATATGGTTGCTGTTTTTAAAGACGCTCTTGTTGACGTGCAGATTAGATTCATTTGTGAGAAACCTATCTCGCACTCTGCGCTCGAAATTGCTACAGTGTTAACAGTGGTTAAGAGATCCTTCAAGGGTTGTAACTTGTTCTCCTGATGTCTCTGTGAACACTCTGAAAGCACGATTTGTTTCACGGCTGTTAAGTCTGTTCAGTTTGTTAAAATACGCATTGTTGTCGCACTTTAGATATTTATGAGCCCGTGGCTCTGATTCTGATTAAGACATTTGCCGGGGCACAAAATCGGATTCTTGGCATTCTAGCCCCGGCACAAATTAAGCACTGCATACATACATTACATGTACGCGCACATAATATAAGAACAATTCAGATTCATCAATATATGTGGGTAAGAAATTGACGGATGTGCACGTTTCATAAATCCAATGCTACTTTTGCATGAGGAATTTTTCTACAAGCAAAATACAGACATTTCTACAAAAAATGAGATTTGCCCATTGTGATATGCTTTATCTCTGAACTCAATTTAAATCCATAAAAAATGCACCTCTTTCAAAATATATCTTTGCCATATAGCACATAAAAGCATACAGAAAATAAAGAATTAGTGTCTAAGAACTGATCTGACTGGTTAAATGTCTAAATGTATATTCATTATGTGTAACATGAATAATATGTGCCATTATTTCAGAAACAGATATTCAGATGCCACATTATGTCTGCATAAAGTGTCAAATTAAAAACAATTAACAGCTCATTATACTTCAGGAATTGCAATTATGGATGGAACGAAAACCAGCATACACTGAGGTCCCCCAGGACCGAATTTAGGAACCCCTGCCATATGGAATGGTTGCAGGTGTTTATGTCATTAAGGCACGATATGATAGGGATAATTCAGTGCATAGTTTATTATAAAAACTGAAGCACTGGGGCAGCCGATGGCGTAGCGGTCTAAGGCACCCATATCTTGGCTAGTTCAAGCTGACAGGAAGGCAACAGTAACTCCATGCGTTACAACAGTGGTATGCAGAAGAGCATCTCTGAACACACAACAGTCTAACCTTGAATTGGATGGGCTACAGCAGCAGAAGACCACACCACTCCTGTCAGCTAAGAACAGGAAAGTGAGGCTACAGTGGGCACAGGCTCACCAAAACACGACAGTTGATGAAGCCTGGTATGACGAATGTTGATTTCTGCTGCGAAATGCAGATGGTAGGGTCAGAATTTGACGTAAACAATATGAATCCATGCATCCATCCTGCCTTGTGTCAAAGGTTCAGGCTGGTGGTGGTGGTATAATGGTGTGGGTAATGTTTTCTTGGCACACATTAGGCCCCTTAATACCGATTGAGCATGGTTTAAATGCCACAGCTTTGAGCTTTGACTTGTAAGTAGTAGTTCAATGCACTTCAGTGGGAAAGAGGCCTTTCTCTCATGTTAAATATTAAACAATCACTACAGTAAAACAAAGTCTACATAATTGGCCAGTGTAACATGGGGCAATGCCATGAGCGATTGCAGAGGTTGAATATGATTGTACAGGAGAAGAGGGACCTTACAACAAGGAATATTACAAGGAATTTATTTAAAATGCGGTACTAGTTAAAATAACAGTGAGAGAATTCTAAAACAACATTTATGATATTTTTGAGCAAGGAGTAATAGTCCTGCTCCAGGACAATATCAGTTCCAACTGTTTCAGAATTCTCTCCTTTGTAATATTCCTTGTTGTAAGGTCCATCTTCTTTTGTGCAATCATATTCAAAAAGAGGCACTCAAAAGCACATTTCTCAGTAGGATGGTGCACGTTACTTTAATTTGGTTTAGTATTGGGGCATGATACAGCCTCCAATTATGTACTCCATTTTATTGTAGTGAAAGCAAATCTGATAACTTGCTCTTTGCAAGCCATTGTGCTTGCACTTGAACATAGCACAATTGCCAGTTTGCTATGGCAAAGGTATTAAGGGGAAAAAACTGATCTAATTGGCCATAATGCACCATACCCTCACCACACCCACAGGTAATGTATTCTTCTTAAATCAATCTCTTTTACAACTGTGCCATGGGTTGGACACACGTTAATTAGTTTCTGTCCTGGATTAGTTCAACTGTAAGCGCATTGTGCTTTGACAAAGAAACTAGAGCTCTTAATGTCCAAAGAAATATGATAGCTTCACTCATTAAGGGGCTCGTGAAGCCTCACTCTCTCACCACTACTTATGATATCAGAACACAACACTTCTTTGTCTAGGGGTGAAGGGGTGATGTCAAAATGATATGTTATTTGAATCAAGTGATGAGTGAGGGTTATTTATCAGGAGTTATTTTACATATTTCTCTTTTCAACCTTCACACATCATCTTTTTATCATCAATGTTCACGTAATGAAATCTATGACACTTAAGAACACAAATGGAAAACTGCACAAGATTGACTGAAAACATGACCAACTGCAGGGTATTGACTAAAAACCAACTCAATGATAGATGAGGACTGAAACACAACTTTGTGTCAATAAAACAAGTTATTTTTTAGATTGTATTTCTGCTGGAGATGTCTACATATCTGGATTAAGCTATGTACTCACAGATGGGGAGACACCTGGACAAAGAAAAATGATGGGGCATACCCTAGGAGCTGGAAAGAAAATCGAGCATTTCTGTTCAGATTAAATGATAATTATCGAAGCATGCAGCTATCACAAATGGGAAATTCCAGCTTAAAATTTTTAAATCCCAGGTTTTCTCTGTTTCTTAAAAGGAAATTCATAAGATCCCTGTTCATGAGGACAGCTTAAGTAAAAACAAATGTATTAACTGTGGCTGAGAAACTACTCAAGTGAATACTTTAATTGAGAACACCAGTGTTGAATTAGTTGAACTAATTAATTTGCAGAAAAAAAAAAAACCCAGGTAATTTAATGCTGGATCTGTTAGGTATAAATATTTACATTATGCAAAATATCTCTATGTGAATGTGAGCAAAAGCTAATTGAAGGTTCCTGATCTGTCTACCTCCCCTGGCTGACTCAGATTCCTGTAACTCTATTGACTGTGTTGCCTCCAGTCTCATATTTTCCCTTTATACTCTCTGTTCCTTGTACATCCATCCTGTCGGTACCTTCACTTCCCTGCACAGCAAAGAAAATCAAACTCATTCCATGCTCTTTAAATGAGAAGCAGGTGCTATAGACCTGAAGTGGTTCCATCTTGACTTCTTACACTGTCTCAGCAGGGCTTAGTACTCAGTCTCTTAATACTAGAAGGTGTTCTTCACCGTTTGTTCTTGTTAGTCCTGCTGTATGCATTTAATAATAAATAAAAATAATAGTGATGATAAATAGTGTAACTGGAAAGCTTTTTTCAGAACATTCTAGAACATAAATGTTTAAAGCTAAGCCAACCGGCTCTTGAATGTTTTATCATCAGCAATACTACTCATAACAATGATTAAAGTTTTTGTAATATTGAATATTTAAGGAACACGTAGAGGCCAAGGTCTAGGTTAGAGCAGAATTGGGGCCACTGCATCTGCGATGCTGGGAGTACACACCCATTTTATGACACCATTCATGTTCTGTACCTGGATTACTTCCTTGCAAAACAAAGAAAGACTACTGTTTTGTCCCTCCTTCTCTTGTAGCCAGCACATATGGCAGGTGGCATTTATTTTCTGTCTAGTTCTTAGTTTTGCCATCCCCCCAAAAACATCCACAGTGTGGCACCAGTAGTCTCAAACCAAATGACTGTGACATCCTTCACAACAACTGTGTGATTGCAGTCTTCGATCTCTGTCAACCTACATGACAGAAGAAATAAGCGCCTTTGTAACGCACTCGCCATTGTATTAGCAATTGTGAGAAGGTGTCGGCCAGAAACACATTGTGTAATGAGAGAGAACCTGTGGTTTTTATAGAGTATAGGTGGCTCATGTACCAATTTGTTGCCACAGAACATGTTCTTTAATTTGGGCAGAACGAAGAGGTGAAAAGGGGGAGCACATAAAGAGAATTAAAATAAAATAAACTAATTCAACACATTCATCATAAATCTCAATATCTCAATAGCAGGGGGTTCCAAAAGTCCTGGTGCCTTCCCTTGAAAGCCAGTCTCATGATTAGCTTGATTAGATGGTTACTGAAAACGTGTTTGCAAGTGCTTCTATACTTAGTAACAGAAATCAAGTCTTGCTGATCAGATTTTTTTTCTGTCTCTGAATTTTCCACAAGTTGGTATTTAGGGTTTGTAAGGGAATTAGCCACATTTTCAACTTTCAGACCTCCACCGTGTTTCCACTTGTCTTCAGTCAATTAATAAAGTAAATGTATAATTTTCCTAATTAATTATTTTGCACAGAGCACAATATAGGAAACGGATGCATTTGTTTTCCGAGAACTGATATGAAAGATCCTTATATGAAAATTAGCGATTTATTCTTTATAGCACCCATATCTATTCCTGATATATCATAGCCTTAGAATAATCACTGTAGATGGCTAAATCATATCGATTTACAGATTGTTGTTATACTATGGAAATTGCAGTTATGGTTGGAACGAAAATGAGCATACACAAGGAGTTTACAAAGCCCTTCTATGTAGTAATCTGTTTTTGAAGACAACCAACACAACCTGCTCCGCTCACCTTAAGGGGCCAGGAACTACCCATTGTAACAACAACCAATCATCTTGGTTTCCATCTGAACTCCAACCTCAGTGGGGACACACATCTGGAGCAGACAGTAAGGAAAGCTTAAAAACAGCTGCATTTCTTAGCAATCCTGGCCAGAAGCCGCCTACCCACTGAAGACTTGTTATCATCTGTATAATCCTGGTAGGGCCCTGTCTGGAATATGGAGGAGTGCTCCTCATTGGGTGTAATAAAAAACTACAGGCTCAATTGGACAAAGTGCAGAAAGGGCCCTAAAGATGTACACTACCGGTCAAAAGTTTTAGAACACCCCAGTTTTTTTCACCCCAACATATTCCAGTTTTTACTGAAATTTAAGCAGTTCAAGTCCAGTGAATTACCTGAAATGGTACAAAGGTACACGGTAAACTACCAGAGGTAAAAAAGTTTAGGTTACCAAAAACCTCGACAGCATACAAAAACCCTGCGTGATGAACCGAAGATTTCAAATTGTGATTCATCGGTCCATAAGACCTTCTTCCAGTCTTCAGTAGTCCACTGGCAGTGCTTCATGGCCCAGGCAAGCCTATTTTTCTTATTTTGCCATCTTAGCAATGGCTTTCTTACTACCACTTGACCTGTCAAACCTGCAGCTTGAAGTCTTCTCTTCACAGTTGAAACTGAGACTTCCTTACTTCGACCAGTGTTAAGCTGCGCTTGAAGCTGTTGTCCTGTGAGCCGCCTATCACGCAAGCTGTTGACTTTCAGAAACTTGTCTTCTGATTTTGTTGTGGCTTTGGGTCTGCCAGACCTCTTCCTGTCAGAGTTTCCTCCAGTTTCCAAGTGCCTTTCAGTGGTGTAGGAAACTAAAAATGTACATTATTTTTCAGTTTTTGGTAACCTAAACTTTATTTTATTTTACCTCTGGCAGTTTACCGCTTACCTTTGTACCATTTCAGGTTATTCACTGGACTTAAACTGCTTAAATTTAAGTAAAAACTGAACTGAAAAAATCTAGAATAGATTTTAAGGTCCTGCTCCTTATATACAAAGCCCTAAATGGAACAGGACCAAGCTACATTGCAAACTCTCTTGTCAACTACGTGCCCTCAAGAGCACTACGATCATCTGCAGCTGGTTTATTGAAAGTTCCCAGCAACAGCCAAAAGAAGATCGGGGATGCAGCCTTTGTCAATTACGCCCAAAGCCATGGAACACCTTACCTATAGATATTAGGGGAGCTAGCTCGCTAAATATTTTCAAAAGTAAGCTAAAAACTTATCTCTTCACTTTAGCCTTTTGCTAATTATGCATTTAATGTACCCTATTTTTATCTTAATTTATCTACTTTTATTGTTATTGTCACGTGGGTTTTATCTTCATTGTTTTTATATTCATTTTATTTATATTTTATGTTTATTTTATGTCTATTTTACTGTATTTTAAGCTCTCTGTTCTCTGCTGTAAAGCACTTTGGGCTGCAATTTTGTATGAAAGGTGCTATATAAATAAAGTTTATTATTATTATCATTAATTGATGTACCTGTTTAACCAAGTGCCTATTTCAAAGAGGAATCAGACTAAATAAGGAATGCAATCACCTGCCCGAGATTTGTGGTTTGTGAACCTGTTTAGCCACTCACTGCAGGCAACCTTTTACCCCCAAGCCTCCTAGTGGTTTAGTCGGCACCGGTCAAACAATTATGACTCATTGCAAATCCATAATACATAACAAATGCATATTTAAATAATGCATATCCGATGAAAAGTGCAATTTCCCACTCACTTCACTGGACTAGTCTACAGCTAACAACACCGTTTTGAGCTCAATCAGCTCCTCCAACTCAGAGCAATACAAAATATAATGGAGATAAAAAGGTTTTAAAATAGCAGTCAGCTATCAAGTGACAGAAATTGCCACTTTGCTTAGCTCATGATCATTTCTCTCAACATGTGCAGATTACTTTACCATACACTGACACATCTGGCACACTGCAATGTGAGGGGGGTAGAGAGGCCTGCTTCTCCTCTTTGGCTGCAGTCAGCTGTTCCAATGGCTTTCCAAAGCTTCTGTCTTTAGTATGTTGGACCGTACCTACAAGTGTGACCGGTGTCTTTCTGCGTTGTGTGTTTTTAATTATTTGTCCAAGGAGGAGGCGGACAACTTCTTTCTTTGGTCTCTGACCGTTTATTCTTGCAGTATTGGGAGCTAGCTAGTTGATCCACAGCTCCAGCTCTTTCCACATTTGACATCGCCGGAAAGAGGCAGAGGGGGGGGAAAACCCAAAGTTATAAGGGGCGACATGACAGGAAATGGGGTCACAGAAGGAGGGACTACGAGTTTCCCGGTGAATGTACAGTAGCCCATTACAGTAAATTAATAAAACGCATGTAAATAAGAAAATAAGAAATAAAAGAATATAGATTTTGTGTAATTATAACAAGTTAAAACAGCAATGTTACACAAGCACACACCTGAGGTTGATTGATAATTATCCCACGTCTGGATTACTTTTCTCAGGCCAGTTATAAAGACATTGAAGGAGAGCATTGCATTATATGTTAGGTGGTGGACTGAGTGAACCCAAGTGCAGAGAACGAGACGGAAGCCAAGATAGTTTTGGGAAACAAAAGTAGATATTTACTGGATGAATGAGAACAAAAGACAATAACAAAAACACTGAAGTACAAAAGATGCAGAGAAAATAACTAAAGAAACGAACTACACAGAACAAACAAACTAGAAAAACAAACTAGAAAATGTAGCACAAACAAAACTGGGAACAAGGAGACTTGGGGGAAAATACAATCGTAGCACAGTGAAGACTAGGTGAGAACAATCTCAAGACTGAGCACAGATGCAAGGAAACACACTGCTTAAGTAGGGGGAAACTAAACCAGACACAGGTGACATTACTAAAACTAATAACCAAAAACAATCAGGGAAAACGAGGCACAGATGGAAACAGTAAAACAATGAATCAATTAACAATTAACAAATCACGGGACAATAAACTCAAAACAAGAGACTAAAACAGAGCAAAGCAACTAAAAAGGTAACAAATAATGATATCTAGTGGCGGACCCTTACATTATAGGGTTATTTTTGGCTCCACACAGTGAAATCTTCAGTGTTGAATAAACTTTGATAGAGTACTGTTGATCCCTATTGGACTTATATAAACGCTGTGAGTGTTAAATCAACACTGAAGATTGTACTGTTGATGTGGCATGACAGAGCAAAATAAGAAAAAAAACATCAGAGGCAGAAAAAGACCACTCATCAAGAAAACCCAATAATCAATCAAGATTAATCACAGGAGAAGAAAACAATACAAGGAAGATCAAAGTCCAAACACATGACTGATGATCAACACATTCTAACTCAAACTTTGCCCTAATCATTGTTTCAATTCTGCATACACTCATGCACTATAAGAAGGGGACCTACAGATCACTAGGCAGACTTCTGCAAGTAAAGGTCTCCTGGGCCCCGTAATGCTGGTACAAGCTCAAGAATAAAATATTCTGAACCAGTGCTGGATGCAGTGAGTCCTATTTACAAGTCTTAGAGTGGCCCCTTCATGGGGTCTTAGACTGTCCTAAGCTGAAAACAAAATATCATGATACTTCTATTGGTGCTGCAGTGTCAGCAGCCGCTGACAGGGCTTGTGCTCCTGAACTGCCACAGTATAGGCATTTATACCCATCCCTCCCAGATACAGTCTCTCACCCCCCCCCACCCCTTAGGGGGGTGAATGATCACTTCCATGGCCCACTTCGGGTCAGATATGTTCAAGAGACAGTTGCGCAGTGGAATATTACCCACAGGAGTTCAAAAACCATTCAAACCTGTTGAATTGCAGTTAATGTTAGTTAGTGATGTTGTTAATGTTAGTGTAGTCTACCCACCTTACAACAGAGAAATTCCAATCTTAACTTTTGGGAAACATTGAACTCTTTAGTTGTAGCACATAGCCTGCCTCTAGCTGACCAGGCAGTTATAGTAAGGGCTAAGTGCCAGACAGATGTATGGAGTCTGCTCCCTGCTATTTTCCAAAACCAGGAATGGATCACAGACATGCATACTGATGCAGAAAGAGGCTCACAGAGTTTCGTTGGGTAGTGTGGGACCAATTAGGCCGAGGTACAGCTAACTGGGCTATGGTAATAGAGGTGTCACAAAAGCTGGGATACTTAGAAATTGTCCTAGTCTACTAGTATGTAGTCTTTGTAAAAAACAAGTCACTTTAGAAAGGACTGCCAGGTGAAAGGAAGAGGCGAAATTGAGCAGGGAGGACTTTGAGTCCCAAGATAATGGCACACAATATCATGATAATCTTAAATTTGCAACCCTACTCAAACATCTGGCACTTAAAGTACCTGATAAGTGTCTGGGCGGGTTCCGGCTCGAAGGAGGCGGTGCCCAATCGCATGTCACTGTCGGTATGAGGACTACGGCTGCCAACTCGTAAAATGTATGAGGAAGTGGGATAATAAGCGTGAAAAATAGAGGGTATAATTGCATACTAAAAATGGGGGAGAAAAATGGCAGAAAGAGGAGAAAGAAATTAAAGGGTAGGGAGTATCAGCCTCCTTGCTAAGTGCAGGCGATGCCATGATGTATGTATCAGCATTGTTAGGAGGCCGCCAGTGCATCATTGGTGGATACAGGGGCTTCCATTTCAACGGACAGAGACATGTCCTACTAGCTTGTGTATGGCACATGCAGCAGCACAAGGTCCAGTAGAGGAGTGTTCCCATGTTCAGATGGATTCAAATAATGGCACACATTCTACTGGGAGGTGTATGAAAGAGGCCTGTAAACTAATAAGAACATAAGAACATAAGAATACATAATGATGAGAACGGGCCGTTCGGCCCATCTAGGCTCATCATGTCCTAATCTAAAGAGTATCTAGTACTACATCTAGCCTGGACTTGAATAGCCCAAGCATTTCTGCCTCTACTACCCAACCTGGCAAGCTGTTCCAGGCATTGACAACTCTCTGTGTAAAGAAAAACTTCCTAATATCTGTGTGGAATTTGCCTTTAATGCCTTTAATGGGCAACAATTATTAATTCGGCAACAAGTTCATGTTCCATACCATCCCCAGAACCTTGGGCTGGCAGAGGACATGAAACAAACAATTAACACCAGATTGGTCAATGATATTTTTAGAAACAGGTAAACATGGGCCCAGATACTTCCAGCTGTATTATGGAAAATTAGAGCAACCCCATACCATACACATTTAAGCCTATATGGGAAGGCCAATACACAGTATTGCTGGCCATAGATAGCACAGTATGCATATAAACTAAATTAGGGGAGAGGTGGAAACACTGGTCACAACTTAAATATTTTGAAACCTAACATAATTCTTCTCATTGCAGGTATCCAAGGAGGCAACCTAACCTAACTTAACTTCATCATTTTCATTACAGATACCCAAAAAAACATCATTAACCCTAACCAGACTGACTTGATGTGAACTGTGACCCTATAATAATCACAGTTATATGAATATAATAAATTGGATGTTCAGAATATATTAAGAATAGGTGGCTGGAGATGGAGTCAAGCTTACTTATGCCTCTATTACTTATTGACCCAACCTGCCCATGGAATGACAAAATGAATTAATCTATTCACTGCAACTCATATGTTCACAGAGGTGGACTCAGTGGTGGGCCGTGCATTTCACACCTAGGCCTTCAGTAGTGCTCCGTCTGAATCAATCCACCCCTCAATAACTATTTTATGGCTCTAAAAGCCATCTTATTGTTATGTTTTGAGTGTCTGTTCGGTTTGTTTTTGCACTTTGTTGATTTATCTTTCTTCAGTCATGTTTCATTCTCGTTCTGTCATGCACTTCGGGAAATTCTATGTTTCGGTTTTTCCGTCTTCGTTTCTAATCTCGTTTTACTTCCTTCTTACTTTCTAATTACACTTTGTATATATTAGTTAGATGTATATAGTACTAACAAACTAATCTACTAACATTAGGGATTTAGATTAAGTTACTAACACTACTAATAACTAATTATCTCACGCTTCTAACTATCGCTGTCATTCTCTCTCGTCCTATCTCTGTACGCTTCTCACGTTCCGCTTTATTCGCACGCAGATTTCTTTATGCGTTCCTCCTCCTCCCTAAAAAACCGAAACATAGAATTTCCCGAAGTGCATGACAAGACAAGGAGAGGAACTCGAACAGGAACAATGACAGACGGGGAACAGAACGAGAATGAAACATGACTGAAGAAAGATAAATAAACAAAGTGCAAAAACAAACCGAACAGACACCCGTTGCCGTTGCATCGCAGATAGATAACTCGTGTATCCAGAATAAATGCCTTTACTGAAGAAACAAACCCGGGGTGCTACAGCTGCGACACACATTAAAAAAGCATCAATAATAACCTCATAAAATTGCAATATTATTTAGGAAAATAGCAACATTTTACTCACCAAAAATCCTTATTATTTGTACACAAAATCCATCCTCCTTTCTTTCCTCAAAAAGAGTTCAATTACTCTGTCGTACAGATTATCCGTGTGTTTCAGTTCCATCAAGAAGTCCTTTTCTATCGCCATCGAAGCTAATGCTGAAAGTCGAGCCTGCCCTGTCGTATTTCTGGCATAAGGGGCTGAAATGCGCTGCTTCCAGACGTGTATTTTCATATTAAAGCATTTAACCAATAACATTACATCATAGTCAGACACTCTCTGACTATCCAATCAAAGGGTGTGAATACGCTGACGTCACCTAGGCCTTCTAGAAGGCCTTCGTGTCCCCAACTCAAAATCTGATTGGTTGAAGCAACAGTTTGATCAACACTTATTTTATGCTACAGGGCCTGCAGAACTGATTGTGAAGGCCTCCAGGCAGATTTCTTTGACCCTGGCAACAAATGATGGCTGAAATGTGATTGGTTAAATGCTTTAATATGAAAATACACGTCTGGAAGCAGCGCAACCAGGGGAAAAGCTATGAAAGGAAGCGAACAGACCATTTGGAATTATTTAATAAGTATTCATGGAAAAAATATAATTAACATCAGTCTGTGATTCTGATATTTTTTAGGCCAGCAGAGAAGGCCTTGCAGGCCCTGACGGCACACCACTGGGTGGACTCAACACACCTAGTTATAGGGAAAAGACAAACTCTGTCATTATCAAACCATGTTCATGGGGTGATACATGTTTACAAAATAATTACACACAGATAACCCACTTCTTCAATCATACCATATCTGTTACAGCCCCCGAAAGCAATAAGTCAACTAATTTTGGTTTCTTGGCAATGTATTTAAGCTGAAGTGTCAACACTATGGCATACCTCTCATTGCCTGGAAAAAAGACTATTGATTCATAATCATCGTTTCAATTCTGCATACACTCATGCACTATAATAAGGGGATCCACAGATCACTAGGCAGACTTCTGCAAGTAAAGGTCTCCGGGGCCCCATAATGCTGGTACAAGCTCAAGAATAAAAGATTCTGAACCTGTGCTGTCCTTCCTTTCATTTGGACTCCTGGGCAATTTCCACCACACCGTGTACCAGCCCATTGGTTTGACCAAGGTTTTCAGTTTTAGTTTGTTGCCATTTACTGTGAGATTGCCAAACCTGACCATGGAAAGTCCAATTGTCCCAGAGTCATCCACAGGAGTCTGATTCAAACAATTCTTGGATTATGTTTGGTGCTTGCGTGCTACAGCTCTGCTTGTTCCAGAGGGCTTGACACTGATGAAAGTAATAAACTACAATTGATGTTAACATCTTAATCAGAGTGGTATTTATGCAGTAATGTGATTGAATTTTTAGGGTTTCGAGTCCTGATGTGTTATATGACATTACAGATGCATATATTATCATTTATTCCAGTTTGAAGTAATTGGCAGCTTGTAAAACTATAATTTCAGAGTAGCTTCCCCAACACTGCAAATTGAAAGGTACTTTGGTTCTTGAACTGATTTTTGAGGTACATCAGCTGAAAAACAGTGTGTAGTGAATTAGTATAGTGAGGGAGAACTCAAACAACCTCATACATGTATTGGTTTTGTGTGGCTTAGTAGGTCGAGCATGTTGCTGACAGCACTTAGGTTGTGGGTTAGATTCCCATTGGGACCACATACTGAAAAATGTATGCATTCACTACTGTGAGTTGCTTTGGATAAATGTGTCTGCTAAATGGCATATATTACTATACATTATATTATCTTAAACCAGTGAAAATATTCTTTAGTTGTATCAGTATAGTATATCAATATCAGCATCCCAAACTTGTGAGAACTCACATGAGTGTCAGAGATATGTGGTGTGCACAGTATACAGTGAAGCAAAAATTAAATATCAGTGCTGCATTGTGATGTAGTACATGACCATGGGTCGCATCCATTCAATATTTATTTTGTGTGCTGGTAGCCAGTAGAACCTGTTTGTGCAGAACAAAAGACAGGATAACCAACGTATCAATAATTAGAATGTTTATTAATATTATCACTTGTGACATTTTTTAACCTATTCAAATTACAATATGATATACTGTATATAACCAAAACCACACAATAATTACTTTAATGGCTTTCAACCAACTCTATGGATCTAACTGGGGAAGCGAAACAGAAAATAAGCAAAAAATAAAGGACAATGACTGTTAAATAGATAGGTAAGCTGCTTAGCAAACAATATTTAGACAGTACACAGGAAAACAAAAAACATCCTAACTGCTACAGCACAAGGAAAGTGTATAGTGTATATAGTGTATGCCAGGCAAGGATAAATTAAATGCTGATTTAATTAAAGGCTCCAACAGGCAAGCAACCCATGGATCCCTGGTCAGCTAATCGGTGGAGTTCTTCCTGGAGTAATCCAGCGGAAGGGATGATGCTCAAATTGTCGAAATCTATTGGGCTAGGTATACATGGGAGAATTTCACTTTTAATGTGATATGTGCACTGTTATTGGCTAGGTAACCCCACCAATAAGAGACAAAGTTTGTATATTTTGGGCTATTCCACGTGGGACTCACCTGTATATGTTTGGTCTCCTGCTGGGATTTTCTTGATTTTCTCTTGATTTTCTCCAGCTGATTTTCTTGGAGCAAAGCAAACAAAAGCACCCTCAATTTTCTTTCCCTCGTCTTGCATGCCACCTACCACTAGGGGCTGTTAGCTAATCTATTAGCTACAGATTGAGGACAATCTAGGGCACATAAACATGACTGTGTCACTGAGGAGGTCACTTGGTAGCCACTTGCAGGGTACATGTTAGGTGCATGCTAAAATTAAGGTAGGGTTGCGGAAACCCCCCTTCCCACTAAGGAATTACTACTCTCAGTTGGGAGGCCTATGGGAGCATCAGAAAATCACAGATCATATGTCAGGGACTGAGTGGTACCTCTTCTAACCCAACAACATAGTAGGTTGCATGTCTCAACCCTAAGATGGAAACAGTTGCAGGAATGCGACTGCTTTGCCTATTCAAGTCAGTTTGCCAAGCAATTGCAAAATGGGAGGGGTCTGAGTTACGATGAACACAGTGGGGAGTGGTTGACAGCTGTGTCGTCTTTTGCTCCCTCACCATACCTCTGGTGGAAAGGGAGAAAGTTCCAGGTCTAGTGATGGCAGCATGCCCGTATTTCACGCAGGTCTCAGCATCTATTGATGGAGAACCGTCACAACTACAAAGGCGTTTAGCTAGCTCTGCAACAGTTTCCTGTAGCTGTTCAAAATCAGCTTCAGAGGGCTTCCTATTCGCCCTATCTCCCCACCTTTTCCTAAATCTGTGGTTATTACCTTCCTTATGCTTATATGTATCACTAGTTTTCTCTCTAGCTACCACTAGGCTACCCTCTATGCTGATTAAATTAAAACTGTGGCATACGGTCATGTGAACAGGGGGGTGGGGAAAGGCTGAAGCTGTTGCCTCAGAGTCTCTTAGCTGCAATGGAGTTTTGGGGCCAAGGCTATAAACATCAAGTCTGAAGTCTTTTTTGTCACTTGTGCTTCTATGCTTGGTTTCCCATGCTAACGGTGCCATGTTACTAATGTCATATTTGGACTTACAAGTATCATCAACATGTAACACATGCATCTCTTTAACCATCAGGTACAGGTTGCCCTAACAACAAAGAATTACATATTTGGTATATTGGCATAATGTACAAACTTTATTCTACTAAAACAGCATGGACAAAAAAAGACGTCCATGTTGTTCTGCTTGCAGTTAATTCTCACAAGCATAAGTAGGGTGCACTCAAGTGACATGTTCAAAAGCTAAAGCTTGATCGGAAGTTCACACAGGGACACGCACACAGATGCATCTTCTGTATACCACAGTACAATTAAATGATATCCACTCCAGTCATTGTTTAACAAGATCCCAGAAGAGCACAACAGTGGCAGCTTAAAAATTCCTTGAAGATGGAATTGGGCTGTTCCACACATTGATTCAGATGCATTCAATCTGTGAAATATACTGGGAATGATGATTAGATAGGAAGTGATAAACACCTCTGTGACAGCATAAAAAGAAAGGCAGGTTATAATTGTTTTTATAACTTATTATTGCTATGCTATGAGGGAAAAGAGCATCCAGATCATTTACATGTCACACACCATCCGGCAGGAAAAACATTGATATGAAATCCTCATGAAAACTTTTCATTCAAGCAACATTTTTAATTTCTTGTTCTAGCATGAAAGCATATCACCATATAAGCCTGTTACTACTGAAGCAAAAAGGGGATGGGCAAGCATTCACTTTGTTGAATTCGAACAACGCATGTGTGTATGTGACACTTTTGAGCACTTTCCACCCACTGTTCATTATTTTCAGTAAATTTTAAGTGTTTGCATGTGTCTCATTTAGTTTTTTTCTAAATATACCTGTGTAATTATATAATAACTATTTTGGTAACAAGCGGTTATTACTAATTAACTGCAATGTAAGAAGTATGATAGAGTTAGTGGTATTATTAATTACACATGTGAAACAAGACCAGCATTGTTACAATAGATGATCCAGAAGACCACAAGTCCAAACACTTTGCCATGACATCCTCAAGCTCCAACTCTCGCCTGCGGTTCCGGTGCATCAGAAACACCAGGTCGACACAAGCCACGCATCAACAATTCAGCTGTACCTATGTTTGTCTTACAGTGCGGCAGAGTGCTGAATGAATTATTGAAACTGACTGCAGTGTGCTGCAACTAAGCTAGGTATTTCTAGATTTCATTTTGTCAGGAAAGGTGGTATCACCTGATTTTATGCAAGCCCCACCTGATTCAGTCAGTGATAATATAATTAAAAAATTGCATGTGAGAATGATATATATTACGTCATGAAGCCAAGGTGCGGGGCAAGTTGTTTTGCAAATTAAACCATTAACATTTGCCCAATGTGCATTAACACCAGTTATTTCACATTGTCTCTAACTGTTAAATTACAAAAGCTAAGATCTAGCATTTGTATAAAGTGAACTTCGCTTTCATTTTTATGCACACAATGCTCCTTTCCATTTAGGCAAGTTGCAGAAAATTTGGACTCATCATTCTAAAGGCGCTGTTCACACTATTAGAAACACAGCCAATGTCATTAGTTGCAGGCCATATGTCCAGTGAGTGAGTTTGGCTATAAATGGTATGAATCTGTACCTAATTTAGACTCAAGACTCATAGTGTAGAGGAAAAAGACACTGAAGCATAAAGTCACTTTCAGTCAGATGTAATTTCTCACTACATATGGTACAGTTATAAACAATCCTTTATGCTTTCCCTCCCTTTTTCTCCCAGTTTGGAATTTGTTATTAATTAAAGCACCACTGCTTCTGAAAGTTTATAAGAGTGTCTGTTATATCTGTATTAAACACCCATCATTTTGACATGTCTGGTTTAAGCAGCTAGTCCTGAAATGTTATTACAACAATATTAAGATTTATACTTTTTGTACTTTTTCCTTTTTTCCAGTAAATTGTGCCCACATTATTCCAAGCAGTAGTTCATAATTGGACCTGTATATATTCCCAGAGTAAAGAAATGACACAACACACAATTAGGCCTAATTTCCACAGTCTACTTGGCCTGGCACTGGCCAAGCCGACTCTGCAGGCATTCAAGAGCTGACACCTTAATAAAAATAAATGTGAAACAAACAACCCAATTTAGGGAACAATGGCTCTTTGCACTATATAAGGGATACCTCACGCCTGTGTTGTAGGGGTGGGAAAAATATTTGTTTTATTTATGAGGCTCTAACTGGCAGCTGTTGTGGCCCAACGCCCTATTAAGACACTTTATGTTGGTGTTTCCTTTATTTTGCCAGTTACCTGTAATTCCCTAGTACTTTGCAGCAAGGACCTCCCTGTGGGCAAAATAAATAGGTGAATTCTGTCTTGTTTGTCCTGCATTAATGTAATGTTCATTGTCCATTTAGGCCTCGGGTGTAACAGTAAAAGCATTGGCTTGTCCCGGTTTGTAAATGCAGGTGGCAGGCTCGTGGGGGAGGGCAAATTGAATGAATAGAGGGTATAATTGGCCAGAAAAATTATATGAATTGGCTTATTTGATATGTTTAGGATTTATGACTCCCCATGTACTACCTCATGTGTTCTTTTTGTACAGGCTAGGTGGAGGAGATTGACTGTAGGACAGAGGTCTCATTGGAGGGAACTCTCTTGGATGCTAGTTGTTGCCTTTTCACTTACTGTGATAGAGACAACTTACTCTATCACAAGGGGAGTAGAGTAAGTAGTACGCTGGTCACCTTGCGGTGCCAGTGTCATGGTTCTGTTTAGTGTATCTATCAGTGTTTTTCTTATTTTCTTATAATACAATTATTCTGTTCTGTGTGGCTCAGTAGTTAGAGCATGGTGATGGCATTGGCAAAAAATGTATGCATTCATTACTGTAAGTCGCTTTGGATAAAAGCGTCTGCTAAATGGCATATACAGTATATATATATATGCATATGCAAAATAATATGCATGTTAATTATTTTCTGTTTTCACGAGTGCCTTAATAAAACTCACATCTCTTATCCTGAAGTACATCTGTGACTGACTCGTCCTTCCTTGACCACTACTCCACATTTCATTTTGATATGATCTCTTCAGTTTGCTTTCTAGATCATACAATTCAGAGTTGGATACAGTCACTCTATGAATAACAGCCTGTGCTTTATTTTAAAATCACTTTGATCAAATGTGTTATCCCCTTATTATATTCAGGGCTGTCTTTGTACTGTTTATAGAGCAGTCTGAAGCTCCAATACACCAGAATGCTGTTTTCTCTCATGCACAATATTTTGAAAAAAACATAAAAAAACAATCCACACCAAATACAAGTTGTAGGTCATAGCAATAAATTCATGTATCTGGATGAGTCCTTTGTATTGGCAGTTCTGATACCCAATGACAATTCAATTTGTCTTGTGGCAGGGGATTTTATATTCTTATATATCACCCCTGCACATATGGGTTTGCTATCTCCTGATGATATATACATCACGGAAGATGACATTTTACAATGTGTTTCACATTAATCGTGTCCATTTGCAGCATGGTTTCCTTTCATGTGAAAGCTTATGAAGTTATTATTTAAAATGATGTTCAAGGATCATTGAAAGATTAACAAGAAATAAAAAAGACCTTGGCTAGAATCATTAATGCGTCTCATATGGCTTACCATTCTGTGCTATGGGAAAACATGAAAAATAATCTTCCTATCTATTTAAAAAATGTCACTATGAGATATTGCTCCCTGTATATAGACTTAGTGTGTTTAGTGTGTACAAATTCCATGCATAAAAGCGCTCTCTATAGATTGTTTTGTCAATGTTTTTCCGTCATAAACTGTTTTGAAAAGATGAAGCAAATAACTGAGCAAATGTCATGCAATGCCAACTGCCAACACTATGTGCCATTCAGTGACAAAGGAACAGTAAGCTCTGAAGGTGACTAATCATACATCACATTTTTACAATAATTGTAAGCTACTATAGTCTTGCTTATTAACTATTTTTTATTTGTTTATGTTGAACTATTTTCGAACAGGTTATTAACATACACAGTGACAAAACATAAAAAGGAGAGAGAAGTGGCTTGTATTTAAAGACAGGAAGTTATTCCTGTCTTTAATAATACCAGCAGTGGACACAAAACTTATTAAAAACCTGGGATGGGAGAACAGTTGCTGTTTTATACAAAACTCAACATGAGGGATCCCTATGGCTTTTCTCAGTTAACATGATAAACCTACCAGTCAGGTATATATACCCCCCGCCCCAGCAGAGCTATTTACAGCCAGCAAGCAGACATACAGGATGAATTAGTATTTATTTATTTATTCATTCATTGAATAAATTTATTTAGTCATTTGCTTGACTACCAAGATTTAAGTTTGATGAGTGCATATTACGCCTGTTGACATAAAGCCGGCCTGGCTCCAGTGTGTGTGTGTGCGTTTTCATAAATTGAAATTTAAAATCAAAAACATATACACACAACAAAGGACAGCGCACTCTTTGACAATGATACCCTGAGAAGTATACATTTCACTTTTGGCAATTGCAATTACTCATTACTCATGCCGGGGGAGGTGCAGGGAGAGGTGATAGAGGGGAATATGTGCCGATGCACTGGCACCCCCCCCAAACCTTATATGGAGGTCCGGAGGAAATAGGACACACTGGGAAACCCTGACCATTCAGGAATAAAAGAGTTGGCGTTGGCCCTTGCTGGTTGCAAAGTACCATATGGGAAACACGTGAGGAGTTAGAAGGAGAGAAAGTAAGATAATTGTATTGTGATCGGATTGATCATTTTGGCCTCGACTTCCTGACTACCCTGATTGTGTAACAAACTGTAGGAGAATGAGTACGGATTGCGGATTTGGATTGTTTGCCTTATGTTTCCTTTTTTCCCCCCATCCCCCGCATTGTGAGTTTTCCCCAATAAACTCCTGTTGTTTCCAGTTAAACTTCTTGTGTTGTGTTTTGTTATCAAACGTGATCATGTGGAAACCCCCATTTTCCAGTTTTTACAGAAATTTAAGCAGTTCAAGCCCAGTGATTAACCTGAAATGGTACAAAGGTAAGCGGTAAACTGCCAGAGGTTAAAGAAAAAGTTTAAGTTACCAAAAATGGAAAAATAATGTACATTTCATAGTTATAAAAAAATGCCCTTTTCATATATATATATATATATATATATATATATTAGGGCTGGGTATTGGCAAGAACCTCACAATAGGATTTGATTTCGATAGTATGGGTCATGATATGATTCAATACTTCATATAATATCGATATTATATACATTATATGACTGAAATTGACAAAGAATTAATACACATTATACAGTGTATCTTCTGAGTATTGAGATTATGATCATGTGCATGATATGGTTTAAGGGACAAATTGCCAATTGAGCCAAAAACAGATTTTAACATTCCAGTCTTTTTTAATTGTTTAAGTTAAACAATGTGAACAATACACACTTATGTGTGATGTAGTGCATTGGAATACATGTTAATGTAAACATACACATTGTGCTTTAGCAGGAAATTGTAAGCAAAATGCACAACTGGTTCAGTTATTTTGTGCATTGAATTATAAAATGTGACAACACTCTCTCTATATGCCTTTAAAATAGTACAAATGAGACAGTGTGTCTTTGGAAATAGGCTAGTGCAAATGAAACACACACGCAGTGTGCCTTGGAAAATATTGTAAATGATTACGTTATTTTTAACCACTCAATATGTTAAGAAAAGTAAAAAACTAAAGTCACATAAGACTGCAGTGCAGAACATAGTAAAGACCAGTGAAACAAAAATTTTAGTCTTTCCGCTGACTCAAGCGATGCAATGACGGTTTTCTTCGCCACCGCATATACTGTATACTACTATTTCAGTCATGTGTTTGTGTGTTGGTATGGCATAGCGTACCATGTTGCGAAAACCCTAGGTTTCCAAAAAACGATGTGTATGGCCTTGCAGTTGAAAACTTCCACAGACACTGTGTGGACTATGGGGCCTCTCTGAGGGCCCCTCCTTGCCTGCTGTCACCGGTCTCCCTGAGGGCCCCTCGCCGCTGGCACTTCTCGGCCTCCCTGGGGGCCCCTCACTGCTGGCTCCTGCCAGCCTCCCTGGGGGCCCCTCACTGCTGGCTCCTGCCAACCTCACTGAGGGCCCATCGCACCCTGCAGTCGCCGGCCTCCCTGAGGGCCTGTCATGCCCTGCAGTTGCCGGCCTCCCTGGGGACCCCTCGCTGCTGGCTCCTGCCGGTCTCCCTGAGGGCCCATCACACCCTGCCATCACTGGCCTCCCTGGGGGCCCCTCGCCGCTGGCTCCTGCCGGCCTCCCTGAGGGCCCCTTGTGTCCTGCTGTTGCCGGCCTCGCTGAGGGCCCCTTGTGTCCTGCTGTTGCCGGCCTCGCTGAGGGCCCCTCGCGCCCTGCTGTCGCCAGCCTCCCTGAGGGCCCCTTGTGTCCTGCTGTTGCCAGCCTCCCGGAGGGCCCCTCCTTGCCTGCTGCTTTGGGTCCCTCTCTGCCTACTGCTGCTGGCCTCGCTGAGGGCCCCTCGTGCCCTGCTGTCACTGGCCTTGCTGAGGGCCCCTCGCTCCCTGCTGTCACTGGCCTCGCTGAGGGCCCATCACCACCTGCTGTCGCCGGCCTCACTGAGGGCCCCTCCTTGCCTGCTGCTGCCAGCCTCCCAGAGGCTGCCATTGCCAGCTTTTCCGGGGTCACAAAGCTGCCTTGTTATGCCTCCAGTAGCAGCTCACTGGTGCAGCAGGCATGGCTTGTCTTCAACCCTGGGGGCAGAGCCTCCTAGAGGCCTGGTGTTCCTCTCCCGGTGTCTGGAGATTTCTGCCTCCTCCCCTTAGTCGGAGCTGAGAGGCAGGTTATGTGACACTGGGAGAGGTGGAGGGAGGAGTAGAGAGGGCTACGCCTCCCTTTCGGCTGCTGTCAGGTGTTCCTGTTCCCTCCCACAGCCTGGAGGGGACTACAGGGCCTTGGACATAGAGAGTTTTGGGGCATGGAGGAAGAAGTGTGGTTTTTGGTTGCTGTTTCCCTCGAAAGACTAGTTTGATTTAATTGCTTTATTTTTGTGTTTTGTTGGTATTTTTTTGTACAAGGATAATAAATTGGTCGTTAGCCTATCGAACCTTTGTTCTTTTGTTTGGTCTTCCATCCACTCACCACCTGGCATGGTGGCCACCCCTGCCAACATGCTACAGCCATAGTTTAGAGCAATTATTTTGGATCAAAATAGTAGCAACCAGCAGTCCCCTACACTGCTGTTATGGCAACCATTTTCCATTCCTCAGCCATTCCTCCCAATGGCATTCACACTCCTATGCAGAAAACTGAAGTTAGTTGCTCAAAAACATTGTTAGCAGTTAGGTTAGTCAGCTGATCAGTCTAGGTTCGTTCTTGTAAAGGACAGAAGCTGTATGAAATACTCGTAGCTGTATGAAACACATACAGCTACGAGAAGAAATTTGAAGCTGAAATAGAATGTTCTAAAAAACACACTCCTAGTGCCAGAACTTGTGTCAAAAGGCTAGCCAGGAAACATAATAATTTGTTAGCGAGCTATACATGGCAGAGGAGTGGGATTCTGCCGGTCTAAGGACCGGATCTTTATTTTTTTCTGTGGGAGAGCAGGTTAAATTAAAAACAAACACAAAATCTTCACCCTACTTGCCGCAAAGCTTTCGGATAAAAACAATTAACTAAAATAACAAACTAAAATAATCAAGCCATAAATTAAAGCCCCGCACACCCTCCACACACTCCTCAGCTCTGACCTCGGGAGGGCTGAGCGGCACAGGTTCAGCGGTGACCAGGAGGGCCCCCCTCTCCAGGTCCACTCAGGCATTGCACCGCCTGGATCAAACGTCCAGATTCCATCTCCATTCATCACCTGAAACAGTATCTGGCAGACATTAGTGAGTGACGCAAGTGGCTCACCTTGTTTGCCACCAACTGGCCATAGGTGGGTACTGGCTCTGGGGTCCAAGGACGGAGCGGTGACCACTCCTGCTCTGGTCTTCACCAGCCCTCCATAGCTCCTCCGGTGCACTTTGTGCCATTTCAGAATCCAGTGTCCTCGCTTTAGACTTTCCCTTTTGCTTACAGGGGGTCAAGTTCAGCATCCAGAGAAAATATGTTCTTCAACACAAAGTTAATTTTATTCTTGGATTTATTTTCCACATTTGCCTTAAAATCCCCTTTTCCTAGGGTCATCCCATTCCACATTAGGAGATGGTTGAGTGTCCCACCTGACCTCAGCCATCGCCAAGAGGCTTTCCTCCACGCCATGGTCCCGCCATAGCTCCTCCTCCGCAAACTGCTCCTCCAGTTCCCCTCCAAGGTCCAGCAGGCTAAGGGGGACTGAGGACCATTGATCCCACTTTGATTCCAATATCTGGTCATTTCCCCCTGCTGGCTCCACTGGCTGAGAGAGCTCCACCTGTGTGGCAGAACCTTGCACAAGGGGCATACGTCTTTCACGTTCCAGTTCTTTGCTCACCTCTTCCAGTTGACTTTGTAGTTGAAGCAGAGTTTCGGTCTGGATTTTTAAGACCTCGCAAAAAGAGTTCTCCGTGGCCCACTGCTGGGATTCTTTTTGGTCCAGCCTCTGCTTTAAGTCACGCAGTTGCTCTTTTAAAACAGGGAGCTCTTAATTTTCCTTTTGTTCAGTCAGGAGGGCTGTAGAGGTGGTTTGGTGCAGTTCCTGCAAAACAAAAATCTTCTCTTCTTGTTCTTTTAGATGAAACTTCATCTCTTTCAGCTGCATCTCCAGCTCCCGCCTTTCCTCGATCTCCTGCTCTGCTCGGCTCCGGAGTTGCTCTGTCTCAGACACATGGTTTTCCACTGCCTTCCTGAGCTCCGCCTCCTTCTCCTCGAGCCTGGTCTGTACATCCCCCAACCCCCTGGCATACTCCTCGTTAGCCTGGTCATGGGCTTTCTGGATGTACAGTCCCTGAAGATGCTCTGCTTTAAGTTGTCCTGTTAGGTTTCTCACCTGTTCTTCTAGCGCCAGGTTGTGGGCCTCTACCCACCTCACTTCATTGCCCAGGGATGCTTTGTCCTTCTCCAGCTCCCCAGCCATGATTCCCAGCACTCTCAGAGAGTCAATATGCTCATCCCGCAATTTCATCACAGCCATCAGGTGGCGCTCCTCCGAGGTCCCCAACTCCACCTTCATCCGGTACAGCTCAGTCTGGGCATCTTTTAGTTGTTGGACCTCCCGGAGGGTGACTCACCATCGGTCCTCCACCATGGCCGCCCGTCTCTGGTTCTTCACCAGGTCCTCCCTCTGGTCCCGACAACACTTCTCCAGTTTTCGGATCACTTCATCTTGGCCCTTTATCACATCTTGCACCTCTCCCAACTCTGTCTCTAAAACAGCATATTTCTCTGCTTCATTTTTATGCTGCTTTTGTGGCCTACATGGGATCTTTTTCCTCTTTTCCCTAGGGGGCACCACAGAGCAGGGGTGGCCATTTTTCTCTCTGACTTCTTTCGTCCTTTGGGTCTTTCCAGCCCACTTCTTCCCTCATGGAACACTCACTGGGTTGGTGGCCATACTCAAGACAGCATATGCACCACGAGGCACCACTTTGTGCCAATTAGGCCTGCTCCTTGTTCCAAGCCTCCATGGCTGGGCCTACTGTCCAGTCACCTTCCATCAGCGTGTCTTTTCCTTTCAAAAATCCCCAAAACAAATCCTGCTGCACTACCTCCTCTTGCCTATATGTGGTGCCCTCTGCTCGCATCCTCCACCATATGTGGTGTCCCCAGGGGTTGTTAGTCCCATTGCCTTGACTCGGCTCAGGTGTGACTGTGGCCTGCTGGGAAATGTAGTGTTCCCTGGCTCCCATGTGTTGGAGGCCAGGCAGCCATTTCCTTGTGCAGCCCCTTGGGCTGCCACACATGGTATATGGAAAGGTGCTACATGTGTGCCAGAGAAAAATGGGATAAAATCTGAAAAAACTAATTATAATTTTTTTTTTGACAAATGCTTCACCATAGGATGAAGGTGATCACTCAGAATGGCTAATTGGGACAAAATGTTGGTAAACACATGTCCACAGAATAAAAAAATAATCCAAGGCTAACTTCTAACTCCAAAGATAACCAACTGAATAGCTGATTAAATAACATTGCTAGCATTTGTAATCTTAGACAGCTTGCTTGATGATGTAACCTGTCAATGAAATGTTCTACTCTTTATTCAGGATCTTATTCAGAGTCACACCAAAGTAGGTGAGAATTACGATCGTACCTTATCAAGACATCTATAGCAGTGATTGTGAATCAGAAACAGATCAAATTGTTGTGGAAATACACGTGAGAGAAAACTGTAGACTGAGCACAGTCTTTTCTAATTCATGAAAATGAATCTCTGACAGAAAAACATAAATAAGTAGGCTATTGTGCTTTGAGAATCAGACAAACATGGACTAATTGAACGTTCTTTTTAATCATGTTCAAAAAATCTTTCTCATCAAATACTGTTATAGTTTTCAGAGCCTATCCTATGGTCCAAAGGGTTAAATTGGTGTACCAATTAGCAATAAGCAATCTGATTAGTTTATTTTCTTCTGCTCTTGTACCTTTTGTAATAGCTACACTCAGATACATACCTACATAAACTACAAGTTCTAATTTAGTAAATTATTTTCAAATGCAGGAGGCAAACTCCTAAATGCATAAATATTAAATGAGCTATTCAAGACTATTCCAGAGACTAATGTGGGGAGGATTTTAAAGTGTCAAGCACTTCTGGATCCCTTATGGGCTTGGTGCTGCCTACAATCCACTCAGTACAAGGCATATGACAGGAGCATGAGTCAAGGTGAAAAGCGATCTTTTTTAATGGGCTAGACTCACACTGTTCACTGGGAAATGGCAGCTTTAACAGGTACTGACAGCCCAACGGCTTTCATTTTCATGAAACCATTTGTGTTGAGTACGAAGAGCTGACAACATGACAAAACAACACGATATTTATAAATAATATGTAACTTCAGCCCGACGCGACCGTCTCTAGGAAATCGTTCAAGACCCAGATGTAGCACATCGCAGTGGTGCAGATCATTTCCATTCTCAGTGAAAATGAAAGCTCAGGCTCTGCTTCCTCTTAACCAAAATTTTCAGTGAGTAGGCCAGATTACCCATATAGCTGCCAAAGGCATGTTTCACAGTCCCACCTGCTTGAATTTATTAGCTTTAATTAGCAATAATTATTTATTACTATTTAGCTGGCAGTATATGCCACACACCACAAAGCAAATTATTGTAAGTCCTGTGCTCACCAAGCCAACTATATTTGATAAAATTCGCTCTAGTTTGATGAGGATGGTAATAAAAATGCACCTGGGTGGTAGTGGAATTGCTGGTTTTGTCTGTCGCGAACTGAATTTTTTCTTGCCTCTGCCCACTTTGGTAGTTTCTTGGTCTACAATAAAGGCGTTTGTGTCAATATTGGTTGGGTGGTGCAATGTGTCCATAAACACATTTGGCACTGTGCAAGTTTCCTGTCTGATAATATTTGCTTTTTCCTCTTGCCAGACCAAGCAGGCATATTAGGTCACATTATTAATGTGCACATATGAGCTGATAAGGCAGATAAGTGATACATCCCACTTCACACAAGACTGCTTTGTGGATGCTTTGTATTTCACCTCACTCTGAGATAACCTGTTCAATAAATTTGAAATGAAATGACTATTTGAAACGCAATCTGTATTGAATTAATCAGCTCAACGTATTTCAGCTTTGCACTTGTAATGAGTGGTTTAATGCACTGGAATTACAGACCGTCTTTACAACTGTCAAATTGTGTGTACATTTAAAAAATAAATATACAGTGGGGAAAATAAGTATTTCACCCCCTGCTGATTTTGTGAGTTTGCCCCCTTACAAAGAAAGGAACGGAACAGTCGGTCTATAAATTTCATGGTAGGTTCATCTTAACAGTGAGAGACAGAATATTTAAAAAAAATCCCAGAAAATCACATTATATGAATTTTAAACATTTATTTGTGTTTTATTGAGGAAAATAAGTATTTCACCCCTCCTTGCCTGCTGCTTTGGGTCCCTCTCTGCCTACTGCTGCTGGCCTCGCTGAGGGCCCCTCGTGCCCTGCTGTCACTGGCCTTGCTGAGGGCCCCTCGCTCCCTGCTGTCACTGGCCTCGCTGAGGGCCCATCACCACCTGCTGTCGCCGGCCTCACTGAGGGCCCCTCCTTGCCTGCTGCTGCCAGCCTCCCAGAGGCTGCCATTGCCAGCTTTTCCGGGGTCACAAAGCTGCCTTGTTATGCCTCCAGTAGCAGCTCACTGGTGCAGCAGGCATGGCTTGTCTTCAACCCTGGGGGCAGAGCCTCCTAGAGGCCTGGTGTTCCTCTCCCGGTGTCTGGAGATTTCTGCCTCCTCCCCTTAGTCGGAGCTGAGAGGCAGGTTATGTGACACTGGGAGAGGTGGAGGGAGGAGTAGAGAGGGCTACGCCTCCCTTTCGGCTGCTGTCAGGTGTTCCTGTTCCCTCCCACAGCCTGGAGGGGACTACAGGGCCTTGGACATAGAGAGTTTTGGGGCATGGAGGAAGAAGTGTGGTTTTTGGTTGCTGTTTCCCTCGAAAGACTAGTTTGATTTAATTGCTTTATTTTTGTGTTTTGTTGGTATTTTTTTGTACAAGGATAATAAATTGGTCGTTAGCCTATCGAACCTTTGTTCTTTTGTTTGGTCTTCCATCCACTCACCACCTGGCATGGTGGCCACCCCTGCCAACATGCTACAGCCATAGTTTAGAGCAATTATTTTGGATCAAAATAGTAGCAACCAGCAGTCCCCTACACTGCTGTTATGGCAACCATTTTCCATTCCTCAGCCATTCCTCCCAATGGCATTCACACTCCTATGCAGAAAACTGAAGTTAGTTGCTCAAAAACATTGTTAGCAGTTAGGTTAGTCAGCTGATCAGTCTAGGTTCGTTCTTGTAAAGGACAGAAGCTGTATGAAATACTCGTAGCTGTATGAAACACATACAGCTACGAGGAAGAAATTTGAAGCTGAAATAGAATGTTCTAAAAAACACACTCCTAGTGCCAGAACTTGTGTCAAAAGGCTAGCCAGGAAACATAATAATTTGTTAGCGAGCTATACATGGCAGAGGAGTGGGATTCTGCCGGTCTAAGGACCGGATCTTTATTTTTTTCTGTGGGAGAGCAGGTTAAATTAAAAACAAACACAAAATCTTCACCCTACTTGCCGCAAAGCTTTCGGATAAAAACAATTAACTAAAATAACAAACTAAAATAATCAAGCCATAAATTAAAGCCCCGCACACCCTCCACACACTCCTCAGCTCTGACCTCGGGAGGGCTGAGCGGCACAGGTTCAGCGGTGACCAGGAGGGCCCCCCTCTCCAGGTCCACTCAGGCATTGCACCGCCTGGATCAAACGTCCAGATTCCATCTCCATTCATCACCTGAAACAGTATCTGGCAGACATTAGTGAGTGACGCAAGTGGCTCACCTTGTTTGCCACCAACTGGCCATAGGTGGGTACTGGCTCTGGGTCCAAGGACGGAGCGGTGACCACTCCTGCTCTGGTCTTCACCAGCCCTCCATAGCTCCTCCGGTGCACTTTGTGCCATTTCAGAATCCAGTGTCCTCGCTTTAGACTTTCCCTTTTGCTTACAGGGGGTCAAGTTCAGCATCCAGAGAAAATATGTTCTTCAACACAAAGTTAATTTTATTCTTGGATTTATTTTCCACATTTGCCTTAAAATCCCCTTTTCCTAGGGTCATCCCATTCCACATTAGGAGATGGTTGAGTGTCCCACCTGACCTCAGCCATCGCCAAGAGGCTTTCCTCCACGCCATGGTCCCGCCATAGCTCCTCCTCCGCAAACTGCTCCTCCAGTTCCCCTCCAAGGTCCAGCAGGCTAAGGGGGACTGAGGACCATTGATCCCACTTTGATTCCAATATCTGGTCATTTCCCCCTGCTGGCTCCACTGGCTGAGAGAGCTCCACCTGTGTGGCAGAACCTTGCACAAGGGGCATACGTCTTTCACGTTCCAGTTCTTTGCTCACCTCTTCCAGTTGACTTTGTAGTTGAAGCAGAGTTTCGGTCTGGATTTTTAAGACCTCGCAAAAAGAGTTCTCCGTGGCCCACTGCTGGGATTCTTTTTGGTCCAGCCTCTGCTTTAAGTCACGCAGTTGCTCTTTTAAAACAGGGAGCTCTTAATTTTCCTTTTGTTCAGTCAGGAGGGCTGTAGAGGTGGTTTGGTGCAGTTCCTGCAAAACAAAAATCTTCTCTTCTTGTTCTTTTAGATGAAACTTCATCTCTTTCAGCTGCATCTCCAGCTCCCGCCTTTCCTCGATCTCCTGCTCTGCTCGGCTCCGGAGTTGCTCTGTCTCAGACACATGGTTTTCCACTGCCTTCCTGAGCTCCGCCTCCTTCTCCTCGAGCCTGGTCTGTACATCCCCCAACCCCCTGGCATACTCCTCGTTAGCCTGGTCATGGGCTTTCTGGATGTACAGTCCCTGAAGATGCTCTGCTTTAAGTTGTCCTGTTAGGTTTCTCACCTGTTCTTCTAGCGCCAGGTTGTGGGCCTCTACCCACCTCACTTCATTGCCCAGGGATGCTTTGTCCTTCTCCAGCTCCCCAGCCATGATTCCCAGCACTCTCAGAGAGTCAATATGCTCATCCCGCAATTTCATCACAGCCATCAGGTGGCGCTCCTCCGAGGTCCCCAACTCCACCTTCATCCGGTACAGCTCAGTCTGGGCATCTTTTAGTTGTTGGACCTCCCGGAGGGTGACTCACCATCGGTCCTCCACCATGGCCGCCCGTCTCTGGTTCTTCACCAGGTCCTCCCTCTGGTCCCGACAACACTTCTCCAGTTTTCGGATCACTTCATCTTGGCCCTTTATCACATCTTGCACCTCTCCCAACTCTGTCTCTAAAACAGCATATTTCTCTGCTTCATTTTTATGCTGCTTTTGTGGCCTACATGGGATCTTTTTCCTCTTTTCCTAGGGGCACCACAGAGCAGGGGTGGCCATTTTCTCTCTGACTTCTTTCGTCCTTTGGGTCTTTCCAGCCCACTTCTTCCCTCATGGAACACTCACTGGGTTGGTGGCCATACTCAAGACAGCATATGCACCACGAGGCACCACTTTGTGCCAATTAGGCCTGCTCCTTGTTCCAAGCCTCCATGGCTGGGCCTACTGTCCAGTCACCTTCCATCAGCGTGTCTTTTCCTTTCAAAAATCCCCAAAACAAATCCTGCTGCACTACCTCCTCTTGCCTATATGTGGTGCCCTCTGCTCGCATCCTCCACCATATGTGGTGTCCCCAGGGGTTGTTAGTCCCATTGCCTTGACTCGGCTCAGGTGTGACTGTGGCCTGCTGGGAAATGTAGTGTTCCCTGGCTCCCATGTGTTGGAGGCCAGGCAGCCATTTCCTTGTGCAGCCCCTTGGGCTGCCACACATGGTATATGGAAAGGTGCTACATGTGTGCCAGAGAAAAATGGGATAAAATCTGAAAAAACTAATTATAATTTTTTTTTTGACAAATGCTTCACCATAGGATGAAGGTGATCACTCAGAATGGCTAATTGGGACAAAATGTTGGTAAACACATGTCCACAGAATAAAAAAATAATCCAAGGCTAACTTCTAACTCCAAAGATAACCAACTGAATAGCTGATTAAATAACATTGCTAGCATTTGTAATCTTAGACAGCTTGCTTGATGATGTAACCTGTCAATGAAATGTTCTACTCTTTATTCAGGATCTTATTCAGAGTCACACCAAAGTAGGTGAGAATTACGATCGTACCTTATCAAGACATCTATAGCAGTGATTGTGAATCAGAAACAGATCAAATTGTTGTGGAAATACACGTGGAGAAAAAACTGTAGACTGAGCACAGTCTTTTCTAATTCATGAAAATGAATCTCTGACAGAAAAACATAAATAAGTAGGCTATTGTGCTTTGAGAATCAGACAAACATGGACTAATTGAACGTTCTTTTTAATCATGTTCCAAAAAAATCTTTCTCATCAAATACTGTTATAGTTTTTCAGAGCCTATCCTATGGTCCAAAGGGTTAAATTGGTGTACCAATTAGCAATAAGCAATCTGATTAGTTTATTTTCTTCTGCTCTTGTACCTTTTGTAATAGCTACACTCAGATACATACCTACATAAACTACAAGTTCTAATTTAGTAAATTATTTTCAAATGCAGGAGGCAAACTCCTAAATGCATAAATATTAAATGAGCTATTCAAGACTATTCCAGAGACTAATGTGGGGAGGATTTTAAAGTGTCAAGCACTTCTGGATCCCTTATGGGCTTGGTGCTGCCTACAATCCACTCAGTACAAGGCATATGACAGGAGCATGAGTCAAGGTGAAAAGCGATCTTTTTTAATGGGCTAGACTCACACTGTTCACTGGGAAATGGCAGCTTTAACAGGTACTGACAGCCCAACGGCTTTCATTTTCATGAAACCATTTGTGTTGAGTACGAAGAGCTGACAACATGACAAAACAACACGATATTTATAAATAATATGTAACTTCAGCCCGACGCGACCGTCTCTAGGAAATCGTTCCAAGACCCAGATGTAGCACATCGCAGTGGTGCAGATCATTTCCATTCTCAGTGAAAATGAAAAGCTCAGGCTCTGCTTCCTCTTAACCAAAATTTTCAGTGAGTAGGCCAGATTACCCATATAGCTGCCAAAGGCATGTTTCACAGTCCCACCTGCTTGAATTTATTAGCTTTAATTAGCAATAATTATTTATTACTATTTAGCTGGCAGTATATGCCACACACCACAAAGCAAATTATTGTAAGTCCTGTGCTCACCAAGCCAACTATATTTGATAAAATTCGCTCTAGTTTGATGAGGATGGTAATAAAAATGCACCTGGGTGGTAGTGGAATTGCTGGTTTTGTCTGTCGCGAACTGAATTTTTTCTTGCCTCTGCCCACTTTGGTAGTTTCTTGGTCTACAATAAAGGCGTTTGTGTCAATATTGGTTGGGTGGTGCAATGTGTCCATAAACACATTTGGCACTGTGCAAGTTTCCTGTCTGATAATATTTGCTTTTTCCTCTTGCCAGACCAAGCAGGCATATTAGGTCACATTATTAATGTGCACATATGAGCTGATAAGGCAGATAAGTGATACATCCCACTTCACACAAGACTGCTTTGTGGATGCTTTGTATTTCACCTCACTCTGAGATAACCTGTTCAATAAATTTGAAATGAAATGACTATTTGAAACGCAATCTGTATTGAATTAATCAGCTCAACGTATTTCAGCTTTGCACTTGTAATGAGTGGTTTAATGCACTGGAATTACAGACCGTCTTTACAACTGTCAAATTGTGTGTACATTTAAAAAATAAATATACAGTGGGGAAAATAAGTATTTCACCCCCTGCTGATTTTGTGAGTTTGCCCCCTTACAAAGAAAGGAACGGAACGGTCGGTCTATAAATTTCATGGTAGGTTCATCTTAACAGTGAGAGACAGAATATTTAAAAAAAATCCCAGAAAATCACATTATATGAATTTTAAACATTTATTTGTGTTTTATTGAGGAAAATAAGTATTTCACCCCCTAGCAAAACAGCAAGAATTCTGGCTCCCACAGACCGGTTATGTGACCAGGAGGCACACAGATTAGTCCTCTTACTTAATTAGTACTCCTAATTAAGTACTCGTTACCTGTATAAAAGACAACTGTCCACAGAATCAATCAATGAATCAGATTCCAACCTCTCCACAATGGGCAAGACCAAAGAATTGTCTAAGGACATCACGGACAAAATTGTAGACCTGCACAAGACTGGAATGGGCTACAAGACCATTGGCAAGCAGCTTGGTGAGAAGGAGTCAACTGTTGGTGCGATAATTAGAAAATGGAAGAAACACCAATTGACCATCAATCTCCCTCGGTCTGGGGCTCCACGCAAGATCTCACCTCGTGGAGTGAACCTGATCATGAGAAAGGTGAGGGAACAACCCAGAACTACACGGCTGGAGCTTGTTGATGATCTCAAGGCAGCTGGGACCACAGTCACCAAGATGACCATTGGTAACACACTACGCCGTAATGGATTGAAATCCTGTAGTGCCCGCAAGGTCCCCCTGCTCAAGAAGGCACATGTACAGGCCCGTCTGAAGTTTGCCAATGAGCACCTGGATGATTCAGAGGAGGCTAGGGAGAAAGTGCTGTGGTCAGATGAGACTAAAACCGAGCTCTTTGGCATCAACTCGACTCGCTGTGTTTGGAGGAAGAAAAAAGCTGCCTTGGACCCCAAGAACACCATCCCCACCGTCAAGCATGGCGGTGGAAACATTATGCTTTGGGGCTGTTTCTCTGCTAAGGGCACAGGACGACTTCACCGGATCGAGGGGAGGATGAATGGGGCCATGTACCGGGAAATCTTGGGTGAGAACCTCCTTTCCTCAGCCAGGACACTGAAAATTGATTTCTAAGGATTTGGAGAGGATCTGCAAAGAGGAGTGGGCCAAAATCCCTCCTGGGATCTGCGCAAACTTGGTGACCAACTACAAGAAACGTCTGACCACTGTGCTTGCCAACAAGGGTTTCTCCACCAAGTACTGAGTCATGTTTTGCTAGGGGGTGAAATACTTATTTTCCTCAATAAAACACAAATAAATGTTTAAAATGCATATAATGTGATTTTCTGGGATTTTTTTAAATATTCTGTCTCTCACTGTTAAGATGAACCTACCATGAAAATTATAGACCGTTCCTTTCTTTGTAAGGGGGCAAACTCACAAAATCAGCAGGGGGTGAAATACTTATTTTCCCCACTGTATATCAGTAGCGATTCGTCGGCTTGACATAAAGGAAACTGAATCACATACCTTTAAACCATGATTAATCTCAACCTGTTTCTGTTTACATTCATTGTTGATCAATCAAGCAATTAACTAGCTTAATAATCAATACCAAAAGGTATAGCTTATTTTATGATAACATTTTCCTACATTACAAAACTGATGATAACTGATGTATGATAGACTTGCGTCCTCTACCTGGCAGGTTAGCCACTGTTCCAGTGGCCTTAAACTTCCTAATAATTGACACAAAAGTGGAAAGTGGTATCTTTTAACTTTTTCGTTTTTTGTAGGCATCTCCTGATCTGTAGAAGACAATAACCTTTTGTCTGATGCTTTCAGGGAGTTCTTTGCCTTTCACCATGATGATGGCTGACCACAATATTTCGAACGTGCGTTCGCTCCTTTTATACCCTTGGGATAACCTCCATAACTTTCCAATGAACTTCAAATAAGTTGTGTATTTATGAAGATTTGTTTTTGTTGGATTAAATTTAAAAGAATACTTACAGGTGTGAATAATTGTGATCCAGATGTTTTCTGGAAAAATTATATTATTAATAAAACAAAATATGTTTTTCTGAACAATTGTATGTATGTAAATGTAGGTTTGGAAATGTTTTAAATTGTATGTGTTATATGTACCTATATATACAGTACAACCTACCTGCACACTGAACAATGTGATTTGACAGTCAGATAAACACCTTCCTTCAACCAAGACTCTGGAGACGTTGCTTCGTTGTCAACAGGTTTACTGATTTCAAAAAGGGTGAAACTACAAGACAAAGACGTACAGGATAGCACTTATTAGCTTAAACGTAAATGTCTTGCAATACAAAAGAATACAATGACAATACTATGATATTATCAAGATATAGAAGCTAGCATGATTTGCCATAGCGTTATACAGAGCTAGGAACAGCAAACACGTTTTATAACTATCAAATGGAATAAACTCATTTAAAACAACTAATTTCCACAAATATCAATATAGATATATCAACAAACATGAAATATGTAATACGTACAGACGATGCTCTTGAGAAGAACAAGATGATTGCAGACAAAGTGGAAGACTTCTGACATGAGTGAATTGCTTGTACATTCATCAATGCTACTGAACTTCATGAATTGAGTCACTTCCTGAATTAAGTCACTTCCTGAATTGAGTCACTTCCTTTGCTTAACAGGAAACTGAGCATATTATATCAAAATAAAGGTCTACAGCTTAGAGCTTGTAAATATTAACCACTAGGGGTGCTTAATACAAATGAAACCACCAGGCAACAATTATAATTATAATTATAACATTATAACTGCAACAGAACATAGGTGGTTTTTCCTTGTGTTGTTTGCCCAGCTCCTTCCAGCCATGTGTTCTGTCCCTCTGCTCCCCTTCCTTCCTATGTCCTGTGTGTGTGCTCTCTATACCTGCTTTAATTAGGTGGCCCAAGCACCTACACCTGTTTGAGTTGTGATGCATTGTGGGAGATGTAGTGTGTGCAACGGTGGCCATTTTGTGAAGTGGCCGCTGATCGAGTATGGGAAGGTAGCACCCCTCTACTACACGTCCCCTTGTGATGCCACACATCCCCAGGCGTCCTCGGCAGGGTGAACAAGGCCCAGAAGGCATCCCGGCGTGACAGGGCATCTGCGTTCCCATGGCGCCATCCCGGCCTGTGAATGACAGAGAAGTTAAAAGGCTAAAGGCTTAAGAACCACCTAATTACCCTGGCATTTGTCTCTTTGTTTTTAGCCATCCATTGCAAGGGAGAATGATCCGTCACTGGAGTGAACCTCCTTCCAAGCAGGTAGTACTTGAGTGTTTCCAGAGCCCATTTTATGGCTAGGCACTCTTTCTCCACTGTGGCATAGTTCTTCTCTCTTGGCAGCAACTTACGACTCAAATAAAGAACTGGGTGTTCCTCACCTTCATTGATCTGGGCTAGCACCGCACCCAGACCCACCTCAGAGGCGTCCGCCTGGACCACAAACTCCTTACTGAAGTCGGGGGCAGTAAAGACTGGTTTGGAACATAAGGCTGCTAAACGCTTCTTCTGCAGCTGGGGTCCATTTCACCATCCGGGAGTGTTTCTTTGTTGTCAAGTCTGTGAGAGGGGCTGCTACCATAGCAAAGTTAGGGATGAATCATCTGTAATAATTTGCAAGGCCCAAAAAGGATCTCACCTGCTTCTTTGTCCAGTTTCGGCCAGTCCTGGATGGCACAGAGTTTAGCCTCCTGGGGTTTGACGAGGCCCCGCCCAATGGTGTACCCCAAGTAGTTTGTCTCACTGAAGCTCAGTTTACATTTCTTGGGGTTCGCTGTCAAGCCTGATTGTCGGAGGGACTCCAGGACCTTCTGCACCCGAGGTAAGTGATTTTCCCAGTCTGGGCTCTGAATCACAACATCATCTAAATAAGCAGATGCATATTCTTGATAGGTTTTGAGTACCTGAACCATCAAGCGCTGAAAGGTGGCGGGAGCTCCAAACAGACCAAAAGGCATCACCCGGTACTGCTAAAGGCCTTCAGGAGTGGCAAAGGCAGTCTTCTCCTTTGATTCTGCAGACAAGGGAACCTGCCAATACCCCTTGGTGAGATCAAGGGTGGTTATGAATCGTGCATTGCCAAGGCTTTCAATTAGCTCATCCACCCGAGGTATGGGATATGCATCAAATTCCGACACTTCATCTACTTTTCTGAAATCATTACAGAAACGTACTGTGTTGTCAGGCTTGCCTGCCAGAACAATGGGGCTTGACCAGGCACTCTTGGACTATTTAGTTACATTCAACTCCAACATCTTCCTTATCTCCTCATCAATCAGTTTCTTGCGGACCTCCGGTACCCGATACGGCTTTTGTTTCACAGTTTTTCCTGGCGGGGTGCGTACCTCATGTTCTATTAGGTTGGTGCAGCCTAGGAGGGATGAAAACACATCCTGATTACCCTCCACTAACTCCTTCGCTTGCTGCAGTTGGTGGGGGGAGAGGTCTGGGCCAAACTGCACTTCGTCCCGGACTTTCTCCATGTGCTCCTTCACAATGGGAAACACAGCTGCCATCCTGTCTCGCATTGCCCCCACATGTTTAATCATGGTACGATGAGGGCAGGGTTGCTCCTCCCAAGTCCCAAGTCTCCTTGGCTATGTCTAGAAGACCCCTGGGTTTGTGGGAATACAGCAAGTCAAAGGGTGAGAAACCAGTGGAAGACTGAGGAACTTCTCTCACCGCAAACAGAAGGTAGGGGAGAAGCTGGTCCCAATTTCTTCCATCTTAGTCGATGACCTTCCTCAACATGGCTTTGAGGGTCTTGTTGAACCTCTCCACTAGCCCATCCATCTGGGGGTGATACACTGAGGTTCTCACTTGTTTCACTTGTAACAGAGAACACAACTCCCTGGTAACCCTGGACATAAAAGGGCTCCCTTAGTCAGTAAGGATCTCTTTTGGAATCCCCACCCAGCTGCTGAAGAGGAACAGTTCCTCTGCTATTTGTTTAGCATTTGCTTTTCTTAAGGGCACAGTTTCCGGATACTGGGTAGTGTAGTCTACTATGACCAAGATGTACTGGTGTCCACGAGCACTCTTGGGGAGAGGACCCACAATAATCATCCCCACCCTTTCAAACAGGGTTTCTATGATAGGCAGTCTGTTTTGGTGCTTTGACCTGGCAATTGGGGCAACTGCAGCAGTAGTTCTCTACCTCCTTGTGAACTCCTGGCCAAAAGAACCTCTGCAACACTCTTTCCTTTGTTTTCTCTACCCCCAAGTGGGCCCCCAGCAAGTGAGTGTGTGCTAACTGCAGAACTGTGGAGCGGTGAGGTTAGGGAACCAGGAGTTGCTCAATGACTTTATCATTACTTTTTACTACCTGATACATGAGGCCATTCTTCACTGCAAAGTGAGGGTAGGACGGAGTTAACCTGGTTCCCACTAAAGTTCCCTCTAGGACCTGGACATTCCTTAATGCATTACCCAGGGTGGGGTCCTGTAACTGAGCTGTTCCGTACTGACCTGTAAGTGGTGACATTTCTTTTGGGCCAACAGCGTCATCTTCACTTGGCCAAGGTTGTTAGTCTGAGTTGCCCGATTCCCCTGGTGCTGATTCAGTGCCACTAGAGACCCTTGCAAAAGCTTGGGCTAAAACCGGGGAAGAGCATGGTTTGGAAAGATTAACCCAAGTTTTATTCCTTGCACAATTTTGGGGTTTACATTTTCGGGGTTCCCGACCAAGCCGCTTTTGGGCTTCTCTCCATAGCAGTGGGAAGGCCGGGCAGTCACGCCCAATCAGGACTGGAACTGGAAGGGTCTTGATTACTCCCACCTCAACATTAAATGAACCCTTCATGGTTTTCAGCTTCACCACGGTTGTTGGGTACTCGCGGGTGTCTCCGTGGACACAAACAACTGGAACTGGGTCGCCTTGAGCAAGGGAAGGTGCCTCCAACATGGACTCCTGGACCAGGGTTCTGGCGCTCCCGGAATCAAGCAAGGCTTCGACATCTCGCTGATTTATCATTACTGGGCATGTCGGTCTGCGGTCTCTACTTTCCCCGAGGAGGACAGCGAAGTGGACCTGGGGGCTGCTGGTGGACTCTGCTGTGGGCATTGGCTCATCAGCCTTTTCACACTGCCATGACATATGGCCCAACTCACCACAGCGATAGCACTGGCGAGACTCGGTGTTCAGAAATCCTTGCTGCTGCACAGGTTGATTAAAAACTCTATATGGTGAGCTAAAGTGAGAGCTGGCGGGTTTGGGAACTTTTTGGCGGGGCACACTTGGACGAGCTGGAACAGAAGCTATAGGTTCTCTACGGGTTGGGCGGAGCATGTCTGAGGCAGCCTGGCACTGCTCTACTGCTTCTACTAATTCCATGGCCGTTGATAATTTCTGGTGACTGATTCTCTTTTTGTTATCTTTTTGACTGAGCTCTTAGATAACAGTCCATCACCAGGGTCTCTATAATGGCTGCAGGGTTTTTCTTGTCTGGTTCTAGCCACTTTTTAGTTACTCTAATCAACTCGTGCATTTGGGAACGGGGAGTTATCCCATTCTGGAAAGTCCAATTATGGAAACGTTGAGCCATGCTAAATTTAGTAAGGCCATTGCAGCTCAGAATCTTGGCCTTTAACTGGTCATAGTCTTGGGCAACACTGGCCTCTAAATCTTGAAAGGCTTTAAGTGCCTCACCTGATAGAAAAGGAACCAAGAGTCCAGCCCACTGCGGCTTCTGCCACCCCTCCCGAGCGGCTGTAGCTTCAAATGCATGCAGGTATGCTTCCATACCTGCATGCCAGTTTAGGGATGAAATCACCGGCCTTGGGCTTCGATCGAGTTAACTGTTGAAGCTCCTCCTCCTTTAGCTCATTAGCCCTTATTTGCCCTTATAGTCGCAACAAGGCTGTATTTGTTTCTTGCTGCGCCCTCTGGGTCTCCAACAGCACCTGCACCAGTTGCTCCATTTGGGTTTGGTCTTTTGTGTTGAGTACTGAAAAAAGTTGAGTCAAGTCTTCAATCTCTTCACCCCCAATCATCCACACTTAGGCCCCAGTGCCCGCATTCTCCACCATCTGTAACATCATGAGAGGTTTCCCAGGGCAGGCTAGTGTGGGGCAGTGCAATATCACTGAAAAACAGGCACAAAGTAGACGGTTCAAAAAAATAAGTTCAAGATTTATTTAGCCAGCAGGGTATTAACCCCCTGAGGTCCGTGCTAAGCTTAGAGGAGGTTTGTGATTTTGGCGTGGTCTGATATTTATCTCAATTTCATCAACTTAACACACACTTACTCCAAAGTGTTTGATATTTTTATTTGAAGGACAATCACAGCTACATTTATATGCCATCAATAGTTTGGTCAGTATCATATGCAGCTTGTAAATAGATCTACAAACACACAAGTTATAAAGAGTACATTTTTTCAGCCGTCACAAAAGTTGTGAAAGCACACACTAAACTATAGTGACGAATTGTTTTGCCAATGTGCGTTTGATCATCAAGGTCTTGGTTATGTAAGGGTGTGAAAATTGTTTAGCACATATGAGATCTAAATAGCTAAAAACCTGTTTTTATCAGAACTGGTCACATTTATTTCAGGCTGTGGGAGGGCTATATGCTAATTTACTGAATATTCATGATCCACACCTGAAAGATCTGTCAGATGGGCCATCTCTCTCTCAAAGGCCATCAGACAAAGACATCTTGCAGAGTAGCCTACGCATTTCTTGCGACCAACAGAAGCCAGTTTGACAACATCCAAAGTCTGTTTGGTATTGGGCACAGGCACATGATCAAAAGTAGCCCGTTTTCTGGGTTTAAGATATTTATCTTTAAACGTCTGTAGAAAAACGAAAGCAAAATCTGTGTCTACGAAGACATGGAAAGACATAAACAAGACAAAACAAAATAACCAACGATCAGGAACAAACAAAACGTATCCAAAATCTCGGAATAAACTAAACGCTGGGAATCTAAACCACAATAAGCACACAAACAAGTTCTCGAGAGGCAAGAAACATTAATCACAATAGGTATTATCAAGCTAAGCTAGATAATGTCCAAGCGCCGAAACAGAATGCCAGCTGGTTAAATATCCTCCCGTTAATTCTTCGCAGCAGTCCGCAATGATTCAGATTTTTTCCGTATAGCGTCACAAGACGTGGAATTCATATATTTTCACGAGTATTTGAAAACATGGTAAATAAAATAAATATCAGCATACACTGTCTGTTGCTGGCAGCTCGCAACCGTAAACACAGACAAGATGCGATATAATGTCGGGACATTGTTTACGCTGCAATTTCACACATGGCCCCACGCCCCTCCCCGAGACTAGCACCTAGTTACCATGTCAATAGAAGGGGGACAGAACTTCCAGGTAAAAAAGAGAGTAAAAGGCAAGGTTTACTTTTGGTCTAATTAACCTAATTTAAAAAATCTCATATTATTTGCCAGTGCTCAAATCTGAAAGTCACGATTCTAAGGTTTCTGTCAATGTTTTTGCTGCGTGTGTATGATAAAATCTTGCGACGTTAGAAATAGTAATATACTTTTATTGCTGCTGGAAGCGTCGGCGCTCCCGTTGACCTCAGGGGGTTAACAGGTCATTCTTCCTTCAAAATCACAATCCAAAATCCAACTTAAAACATCCCCAAAGGAGGAAAAAAAAGTTCTTCCAAAACTCAACAACATTCAAAAAATGGCTCAACGTAAAATGTCAATGTTCATCTTGCAAACAGTCTTCTTCCATTAAACAGTTCTTAAATCCATAGGGTACTTTCCTGCAGGTAGGTGGCATTTCCTTGTGTTCTTTGCCCAGCTCCTTCCAGCCATGTGCTCTGTCCCTCTGCTCCCCTTCCTTCCTGTGTCCTGTGTGTGTGCTCTCCATACCTGCTTTGATTAGGTGGCCCAAGCACCTACACCTGTTTGAGTTGTGATGCATTGTGGGAGCTGTAGTGTGTGCAACATGGCCGCCGATCTACTATGAGAATGTAGCACCCCTCTACTACACGTCCCCTTGTGATGCCACAATATATATAAACTACCTAAATTTTTCCAGTTTTTATTGAAATGTATGCAGCTTAATGTTTCAATGTACTCTGAAATTAAAGCATAGAACAAATAAACAATTGGAGATAAAAAAAAGAAATCATGGAATCATTATGTTTAACAAAATTTAATATACATTTTTGACTCATCAAAGTAGCCACCTTGCAGATATAACAGCTGAACACACTCGCGGCATTCTTTCTACAATGGAAATCAAATATTGTTCAGAAAGTTCTTCCCAACACTGTTGCAGAAGTTCCAACAAATGTGTTGCACTTGTAGGTTGCTTTGCTTTCACCCTTCTGTCCAGTTAATCCCAAACCAGCTTGATGGGGTTTAAGTCTGGAGACTGTGCTGGCCATTCCATTATCCTGGAGGTATGTTTTGGGTCATTATCTTGCTGCTGTTGCATGGCGCTGCAAGATGCCGTGGTAGCCCTTTTGGTTCAGGGTGCCAGTCACTCTGTGCAAGTCGCTGACTCTGGATCCAGCAAAAGAGCCCCAGACCATCATGCTTCCTCCTCCATGTTTAACAGTTGATGTCCATCAAGGAGCCATCCTTTTGCCTACTCGACGGCCTACAAAAACCCTGCGTGATGAACCGAAGATTTCAAATTTTGATTCATCGGTCCATAAGACTTTGATTTTGTTGTGGCTTTGGGTGTCCCAGACCTCTTCCTGTCACAGTTTCCTTCAGTTTCCAAGTGCTTTATGATGTAGGAAACTGTACTCACTGACACCTTAGCCTTCTTTGCAATTTCTCTAAAGGAAAGACTTGCCTTTTTCTCACCATTATGGTTATTTTTCAGTTTTTGGTAACTATTTTTTAATAAGCTCTGGCAGTTTACCGCTTACCTTTGTACCATTTCAGGTTATTCACTGAACTTGAACTGCTTAAATTTCAGTAAAAACTGGAAAATGGGGGTGTTCTAAAACCTTTGACTGGTAGTGTATATATACAGTATATATATACTGTATATACAGTATATATATAGTATATACTGTATATACAGTATATATAAACACAGCCTCACCTGTTATTATTAAGGTATTAAATGTGATCTTGGTAAATTGCAATTCAATGGAGGACCAACGCCGAATAATAAACATACGATATGATACGATACAATATACTTTATTTGTCCCCATGGGGAAAGTATATTGTATCATATCATATCGTATGTTTATTATTCGGCGTTGGTCCTCCATTGAATTGCAATTTACCAAGATCACATTTAATATATCTGTAGCAGTGGCGATTTCTTTAAGACAACGAGGGAAGCTCGGGAGATGGGAAATATTTTTTAAATACAACATTAATAAACATATATAGGCCCACCTGGAAGTTGAGCTTCCAAGCTCCACGTCCAATCAGTTTTTGAAATGCCTCCATCAATCAGGATCTGTCTCCATCCCGGTCCAATAGAAGATAGCTACAATATTTGCAGCTTGGGCACATACGTTTTTGGAGAGTGACATCTGTTACAGGTGAGCTTGGCAATAGTTTGAATTATTTCATCTTTATTCCGCTATTATTGTAATTCAGTATTTTAATTGAACATTTCTATTCTAAATTGTTCTCCTGGAGTTTTAAAATTAGCCACAGTAGCTAGCTAATGTTCAATAATTGCATCGATTTGTCAGTCTGCTAACTTGTTTGGGCTAGCTGACATTTGCAATTCAGATCAAACATTACATTTTAGCTAGCTAGTTAGTTAGCATGACATTTTAGAAGAAAGGCTTTGTATATTCAACATGTCAAATAATAAGCTTCAGTTTTGTTCTAGCTAAAGGTAGCTACTAGTTAACGTTATATAGCAAAGAATAAGCTAAATCTTGCATGTTTCACTGAACTGGGCTAACCTTAGCTAGCTAGCTAACTGCTTGATATTGAGACCGCGCAAACGCTACATTCGCCATCCTACGGAAAATCCCGTAGCATAAATTAAATTAAATTGAGTTGAGGTGCAACGTCCAAATATTATATCATTATATAACAAACACATGAGGGGTGTTGACTTCGCTGACAAAAACATTGCCTGTTACAAGAGACAAGAGCTCAACATCACTTAAATGCTTGCATTGTTTACAATAAAGCTCATAATACAAAGATGAAACTGTGTGACTTCAGAGAGTGTCTATCAACGAACTTTACAGGAGGTAGAACCAACAGGAAAGCAGTAGGAACTCCAGCTCTAGACAATGGCAAAGTTCAATCTGGATTTGCCCCACACACAAAAGCAAATGGAAACAGCTGGGAAGGTGCACGTTCAGTGTGTTGACACAATTTTTATTTGTTCGGTAGGTGAAATGCGTATGTGTCCTGATCCGTGTTTTGGCCGCTTCCATTACCAGAAGTTCGCTTATGATGATCCCAACAGACATAACAAACAAAAGGCACGCAAACAATTTAAACTAATTACAAAATGAAGAACTTCTGACATTATAGAGAATGATACGAACTCAATTCATTGAAATATAACTCTTCACATCAAATTTCTAAATGTAAGATTGTAAGAATTTATCTGTACATAATTTACACATATTTTGTATATAATAACACTTGGGTGGCGGATGGCGTAGCGGTCTAACGCGCCACACTCCGTAGAAGAATTTCCGTCTCGGAAGAGGCGGGAACAATCGGCCCGGAATGTGTGTCTCGCTCCCGGAGGACAGGGTGGCGGTCTCGTGGGGGTGGGAATTGAAATAAATTGAGGGTATAATTGGCAACCAAATTGGGAGAAAAACATGGAAAAAATGTGAAATAAATTTATTTAAAAAATTATAATAACACTAATTTGTTAAAACATTTAATTGATATGACATACCATATATCTCGATAAATTATGTATTTTTATCAATTATATACAAATACAATTTGTTTTCACATTTTCATAATTTGTATGTGATGTTTTTCAATTGCACCTTTTTTGTGATTGGGCATAACACATCAGTTTATACATCAAAATAAAGATAATTTCATACTCTTTCCAATGATACATCATTGGTCAACACGATTTTTCTTGCATGGGGTTTTTCAACGGATTCTAGCTAAGTTTTGGGTGCTGAATCCAAATCTGGCATTAGTTTTTGCCTATCACATCAAGTTTTTGCACTATGAAAAATCATTATTTTTGAGAAAACAGCTATTTTACACTCGAAGTTGAAAAACACTGTTGCATTAGAACAGCGGTTCTCAAACTATGGGTCGCGACCCCACTTGGGGTCGCCAAAGGGTAATGGTGGGGTCGCCAAAAAGTAAATGTAAAAAAACAAAAACTAACCATAGGAGAACAGTTTTTCCTTCCCTGTGCCAAGCAGAGGCGTAGCGTGCGCTGTGGAACGCGGGCGCAAATTATTTTCCTCTAGCACCCCCGGTCCGCGAAATAAATGAACTGGTCTCATCTTTTTTTCGCGTGTCCCCCCGTCCACAGAAAATGGTTTTGCATGAAACCGGTCCGTGGTTGGGCACCATTACGTGGAACAACTTGATGCCATTGCCATTCAATTTGATGGGGTTGCGCTTTAGGTATGGGGTCGCGAATTTTCATTTATGTTTGGGGTCGCGATTTTTTTCGACCCATGAAATGGGGTCGTGGAGTAAAAAAGTTTGAGAAACCCTGCATTAGAAGATCGATAGATGCAAAAAATTTTACAATGAAAGGTACCTACTTCAATTACAATATTTAATTGTAAAACTTAGATTAGGTAGAGTCTTAACAGCAGATTAGGTAGTCTTCACAGCTGCAAATCATAAAAAACATAAACTTATGTAAAACATGTTTTTATGACTTAAAACATTTGTAAAATTATGTTAAGGCCCTAAATGAAGTGGTTTTGATGAGAATAATCAAGCTTTTGCTGTTTTATCCCCACCAAGATTGCCAGACTGGATGGTCAACTTTTGTCAAATCCATGAATATGGAGCATAGATAGTACCAAAACTTGATGTGATAGAGCAAATTTGAGCTCAGATTTGGATTCAACAGCCCAGAATTAGCCAAGACCAGTTTCCAAAGTCCATGCAAGATATATGTTTTTTTTTTGTAGACCAGTAAATTTGCCTATTCTTTCTCTTTCCATTTCCTATAAGAGGAAAGTGTTAGACTGAAGATTGGCTGAGTGTGAATGGGTGTATTATATGGCTAGGCACATACCGTGTTTATACAGAATAATGCATTAGGCGGATATGGGTTAATAGACTGCCAATTTATCTCTTTATTTGTTTCTAATGTTTCAATAAAGTACTAATTTGTTATTTAATGAAGATGATATGATTGTCTTAAATTATATTATGTTAGGCTTTTAATATGAGGATAATTCCTGTATTTTGCAGTAGTGAGGCAGGCAGGCAGGTAGCATCAGGAGCAGTGAATGTGTCATTATCATCATATCGTCAGAGCAGCAGGGGCAGTGAGCAACCATATCACCAGAGCAGCAGAGGAGGTCAGATCCCCCCACCCCCAATTTGTAAATATGTTATTGAATGAAGATGGTTGGATTGTCTTAAGTTATATGATGTCAGGCAGACAGCATCAGAGGCAGTGAGCACATCATCATCATCACCATCATCATCATAACATCATCAGAGCAGCAGGGGCAGTCAGCATTATCACCGGAGTGTCAGAGAAGGTCAAAGTCAGAACAATAACGTTTTTAAAAAATCCTCAGATGAATTGACCATTTCAAAGAATGGGAAAAATGTATAAGCTTTTTAAAATCATAATCAAATGTATTTATTTACTTATGTGTTTGTTTATTATCATGGACATAGCAACAAGCATTGTAACAATGTAAAAAAAAACTAGCATTAGATGCTATGCATTAAGTGTTTGTAGGCTAATTTCCAATACCTCTTCCCAATAAACTATGGAAAAATAAAACTACGTATCATACTTACATAGCAGCCATATATATTTATAAAAACAATAAAAAGTTAATAAAAAGTTTTTAAAATTTGAACACTCTGTTGCATGCATTACTAAAGCCATTCTACAATTCATAGCATAGCTTATCAAATATTATATGAATAATTGCACATTTATGATAACTATATTATATATGGAATTATTACAATTGTAGTATCATAAATGACTCTAGATGTCATTATAGCATTATCAACCTGCTACCAATGTGATTACTGTTTGCTGTAATATTTATTTACTTTTATTTATATTCATTTGTATGCCCATAATTTGTTGTACTGGACTGTTAGTCAGGCACGTGCACAGATAGGGCCCAAGGGGGGCTTGCGCCCCTGCCCTTTTACCCTCAGAGTAAAAAAGTGCCCTTTTTTAGCTGGTGTTAATTGTATTTTATTTGTTCTTTATTTGTTATTTAAATTCTATCAAATATAAAGAGGGAAATGTATAGTAGTATCCACAAAAAAATACACCTTATCAATTTAAAAAGTACTCCGCTCTCCAACACTCCCCCCCCCCCTCCAAATGGTTTTGTCTCAATCAATCAATCAACGTCACATCTTCCGACATCACACGACATAGTGCGTGTCGGTGGGGTGAGTGCCCTTTTTTTTTGCTTGAGCCCTGTGTCTGTGCACGGCCCTGCTGTTAGTGTCTGTATTCTCTTATTTACCCCCTCACCTTTTCCCCAAAATAAAAAAGGGGATTGCAAAGTATAAAAGTTTATTAAAAAACTATTTATGTATTAAAATACAGTTATAAAGCAACTAGGATCTTTAGTATTGCTAATAGTATCAGCGAGAATTTACAGGTAACTGCGCCAAAATAAAGGAACACTTGAGTAAATGAAGGGTTCTGGCGGCTCTGTTAAAATGTAAAAATGTGTATTTTCCTGGCATGGTTTAGATCCACTCAACCCCTTAAATGGCCAGGTAAACGTCAATAACTACAAAGCCATTCTGAGTGATCACCTTTATTCAATGGTGAAGCAATTCTATCCTGATGGGAGTGGTCTCTTCCAGGATGTAAATGCCCCCATCCACAGGCCACAGGTGGTCACTGAATAGTTTGATGAACATGAAAATGATGTAAACCATATGCCATGGCTATCTCAGTCACCAAATCTCAACCCAATTGAACACTTATTGGAGCAAGCCTGTAGGTTACGTTTGAACATTGGGGGGGCCACAAACAGTAAACAAAATTATGATCATAATCTGGCAATGATGATAAGAGCCATCGTTCTATGACAATGATTTTCCAACATTTGGGGGACATGTCCCTATAATTCTATGTCCTTGTACTGGAATGGCACCTGAGACAGCATTTTCCACCACCATCACTAAAACACCAAATGATGGAATTTCTCATGGATGAATGATCTTGCATTCCTCCAGTAGAGTTCCAGAAACTTGTAGAATTTATGCCAAGGTGTACTGAAGTTGTTCTGGTGGCTTGTGGTGGCCCAATGCCCTTATTAAGAAACTTTATTTAGGAGTTTCCTTTATTTTTGCAGTTATATGTATATCAGAATAAAACCTAAAGTCATCCAATCTCAATGAATAAAATGTTGTATCTTGCAATGGTGGTATTGAGTAGGATTTTGATGAAAAGTATGTTTATAGAGATAGCAGTAGATTTATTGCAGTTTCTCCAGCTTGAAAAGGCAAGCGCTGCAAATCATGATGGGATCCTACATGGATGAGATCCCCAAAATACAAGCCCTAACTGTACACAACCCCTTATGATCAGTCTGTAATTTCCACTTTGGAATGTTGTAATTGACCAGAGTGGGTAAATGCCCCAGTCATGACACAGTATATGATAATTCGTTATAGAAATGTTCCAAGAGGGGAGCTGACAAATTCCCCTTTATTGAACAGGGTTGCTGATGCATTCAGGGTGGACAACCTGGACAGACACACAAAAACAGATCACCACAAGGACAGTGTCAAGTTCCAAGCCTTGCTGATAAGGCAAAGGTGCCTATTTGATAACTGAAAAAATAATCTAGTTTTGGACTTTACGGTTGCTGAACAAGATGGTGACATAGGAGTGTTGCTCACGCTGCATTCGCCTTTTACAATGTAATTAGAGGCTACTGCTTCATTCTGGCTATTATTTTGTTATGGGATCTAACTCAAAAAGAAACATCGACCTAATTGATCCAAACTCTCCCTCTCCGACAGCAAAGTCTGAGGAGAAAAAACAGAGACATTGTTGAAACGAAGGCATCCCTTTCTAAATGGATGCACATGCCAGTACTTGCAAAATGAGTGAAATGCCGTTACCAAAGAAAGAGGATTCTATGTTATCACTCACTTGCGTCAAATCTCTGGCTCCAACTAAAAGGCTCACTACATGATCTACGCTCGGATGTACAGGTGAATGGTAATACAGTCAATGCTATCCGAAGGGATCTGGACTTATTCCAAACAAAGTTTGAGGGCATGGAAAAATACATATTGAAGCTGTCTGCATCCGTTTCAACACTCTGTACCTGCACTGACAGAGGGATGGAAGAACCCATCAGCAGGGTATTCAAAAAAATTCAGAAAACTACCAGAAGCTTCAGAACAAATTGACATAAATGGAGGATTACAACCGTCAATCTAATCTCCGACTGGTGGGGCTGCCAGGGGCAGCGGAGGGTGAGAATTGCATTGAGTTTCTTCAATGCCAATTACCCCTGTGTCTCGCTACGTCTTCTAGATAACCGCTTGAAATGGAACGCATTCTCTGAGAGCGAATGAGATGGGAAAAAGAGGCCGAAGATGCTACTATTTTCAATGTTGCGGTTCACTGACAAAGTTGCGATCACAAGAGCCTTCAGGAGCGCAGACTCAACTCTCCACCATGGAAAAGCGCAACTCCCACTGTTCACGGATTACTCCAAAGAAACTTTGCAAAGGAGGAAAACCTTTTCGTCGGTCATGGGCACTCTCAGAGTTAAAGGCATTGAACATTATCTGCTTCATCCTCCAAAACTGAAGGTTATCCACAAACGAGAGAAGCTGTTTTTCAGCGCACCCGAGGAGGTTTCAAAGTTCCTCCAGGACATCGAATGAGAGTGGAGGTAGACCTAAGCTCCTTTTGTTATCTGAAAAATAGGAAAATGCTTCAATTCTATTTGTATGTTTTTAAAATTTATTTTATTCTATTATTGTTTGCTTTCCCCCCAACCGAACACTGCCTTCAATGCATTAGGCCATTGACACTGCATTGTGCTATTCTCACCTCTCAAAATACTGTGTCATCTAATTGTGTTTTCTGAGAGGGAGAGCAGGAGGATATTCTGAAGACTATGAAACAGTCTTTAAGTATCCGGACTGATATTCTTTTTTTTGTGTAGGCCTATATATTCTCTAAAAGCTCATAGTTTTGGTTTGTGTTATGAAGAGTTTTAAGCAAAGGCCTAGATTAGTCTACCATATTTGCTTGTTTTGTTTTGTTTTTGTTTGTTTTTTATTGTTCCTTTCGGTATTGATGTACACATGCACACTCATTCACATCCATGCACATGTGTGCGCTCGCATACATTTTCACGTGTGCGCATTGACACACACACAGCAGCAGCACTATGGCATGGCGCTCCATACACACACACACACACACACACACACACACACACACACTTTGATTCCTAGTCAGAATGGATGAATTTACTTTAAAAGGTTTGTGGTGCTCCCCATCTTGTATCAGCGCTCAGGGGAACAATACTTTCTTTACTGGCCAGTAAAATGTGGGGACTACTGTTCTCCCCCAGCATACTGGATTATTTATTTTTTTTTATCCTATATGTATGTATATGTCTACTTGTCTACACAGATGTTTTTGTTTTTCAGGGGTATTTTACAAATATGACAATATTATTTTTTCAGAACAGTATTTTCAATCCAGGAGTGATGAGTATTTTGATAGCTATAGAAACTCTTTGTACACATTGCCTTTTGAAGGGACATTAGAATACACAGATGGGTAGCTACTAACCCTCAATTTTCGTGGTCTAAACTCTCCAATTAAGAGATGAGGATAGTCTGAACTATGCACACTACTATGAATGTCTAGAACTTCTGCACACAAAAAATGTGGATATTGCTTTCGTACAGGAAACACATTTGAAAGGAGATGTTAAGAGATTTCAAAGTAATATAATAAAGTTATTTTACGTTTTTTGCACTCTGAACAAGACCAAAGGAGTGTTGATAGTTGCAAAACAGAAATTAAATATTAAGCTTGGTGTATCAGGAAGGGACCCTGAAGGACGGTCCTGTTATGTTATTGTTACTATGAATGGCAAAACATTGTGTTTATCCTCAGTTTATGTGCCAAATGTGTATGAGTCTACTTTCAACTGCTCGATGTAACAAATGCTGTAGTCATTTTTGGAGGTGACTTCAACTTGACGGTGGACCAGTAGAGGTTTCTATAAGACAAAAGTGAAGCACTGCTTCAAACAGACAAAAAAACCATAACACACATATCACATAAAACATATTTTTTAAATGCCTAAGTATCATTGCAATGATTATTTCTTCTGTGAATCAAGCCAAAAAAGTCTCACTTTAAAAAAAAAAAGTATCATGCAAAACAGCACCACCCTCAGGTGCTTCACTAACCTAATATAACTCAATGTAACACAAATAATACTTTATATGTTGTTGATTGGACAATTATGGCTTATGATGCGTTTAAAGCCCACCCAGTGAAGCACTGCTTCACCTAGTCGTTTGAATGATGCGCGATATTTTTGTGTTCACGACATGAAGATGATTGACACCTATACAAACCATTCAGTTCAGCCTTCACGAAACTTAATCGTGTTCTCAAATCATCCATCATTCGTTTTCCTTTTGGAAGTCGAAGCGTGCAGGGAGAGATATCAAGAGAGAGAGAGATTATCATAAATTAGTGATTGTGTAGTAGTTGTTGGTGGTTCTTGTATATATTGTAGCGCCCGAGTAGGCGCGTGCTATGGCGTCATCATAGACGGGAAATACCTTTCGGCACACTGGCTCCACCCCCGCGCCGTGTTGGGAAGCCCGGGTCTGATTCCACAGCTGACGTGCGTAAACTCAATTACCAAACAATAAAAAGAGCGCTCTCACACAGGTGCGCTGTTGGGAGTAGGTACGAGGGTTTAGAGAGAGAGAGAGAGAGAGAGCGCGCGAGAGAGAGAGAGTGATAGCGAGAGAGAGAGCGAAAGAAAGAGAAAGATAATTCGTTTTTGTTTTTGGATTACTTTTTTTGTGATGAACGGACGGATTCTTTTTTTGGCTACTGAACAACGGATTGGACGGACAACGACGAGACAGGAATTACCCCGGAACGGACAACGACGACTAAATCGGATCACGGACAACCCAACAAAGAGAAAAGTTTGTGGACATTATTACAATTGCCCGTGACATTTATTGCCAGCCATGTTTCCCTGCCACGGGAACAGCATTTCCTTATGCGGAGATACTTCCGCATTTCCTTAATAAAACTTGTGTTTATTTTGAACTGTCTCCATTGTCTTCGTTGCATATCGAATAAATTATTGATTATTGGCGGAGTGGAAACCCCACACCCTTGGTTGCGCTACATATGGTGGAGATTGCGGGCAACTATAACGCCAAATAAAAAATAATTTATTCTATACAACGTAAAATGGAGCCACTGATTAAACAGCTGGAGAAAAGTCATGCTGCGCAGCTGGCGCACAACGCAGCGCTGCTGGACGAGCAGCGACAGCAGACAACTCTACTAAGACTAGAGGTAGCACGGCTGTCAGCTACCGCAACCCCCCGCCGACCAAACCCCAGTGCGTTCCTGGTAAAGATGACCGCAGAGGATGACATCGAGGCATACCTCCAGACCTTTGAGCGAACAGCGACCCGAGAGGGGTGGGCTCCAGAGCAATGTGCCGGACTGATCGCTCCATTCCTGTCCGGGGTGGCCCAGCACACGTGCCAGGATTTAGATGAGGTCCAGGCTGCTGACTACACCATCCTGAAGAGGGAAATTCTGCGTCGCGCCGGGCACAGCCTCATCGGCCAGGCACAGAAATTTCATAACTGGACCTTCGACGCTACCTTACCGCCCCGAGCCCAGATGCACGACCTGATACGCTTGGCCAAGAACTGGATGACCACGGAACCCATGGCCCTAACACCCATGGAAAGGTTTGTGATTGACACATTTTTGCGCTCCCTACCTTTCGAAGCCAAGAAATTGGCAAGCCAGGCGAACCCCCAGAGCGCCGATGAACTAGTGGCGCTGGTGGAGGGGTACCAAGCCGCTGTAGAGGTCCTGCGCAGCAGCCGACCCGCCCGACCCGAACCTGAGAAACCCGAAGCCTCTGTCCGAACCCGGGACAGGCCGAAACTTGACGGGATGACCGGGGCAAGGTTCAGAGAAGGAACCCGGGCACCGCCCAGCCCTCCAAGGAGACGCCCCTTCATGACCGAAGACCTCCGGGCGTGTTTTGACTGTGGAGAGGTGGGACACCTCTCCTGGAATTGTCCCAGACGGGACGTGGTGATGCGGACCACATCCACCACAGACAGTCCGCCCGCAAAACCCTGCGGGTTGCTGCTGTCGTGCTGGGCCACTGAGGGGTGCCCGTCGCCCTTGACGCCGGTGAGGGCCAACGGCAAAGACACCACAGCCCTGCTCGACTCCGGGAGCATGGTGACCCTGGTCTGCCCCGAATACGCCCGGGCGGAACTTCAACCGGAGAAAATGGCCATTTCCTGCATCCATGGGGAGAGCAAGGATTACCCCGTGACCCTCTTAAAGCTACAGACAACCAAGGGGCAGTACGTGGGGAAAGCCGGGGTTGTTGAGAACCTGCCAGTTCCGGTGCTCCTGGGTCGGGATTGCCCAATATTTCCTCAGCTCTGGACAGGCATGCAGGGGTAAGAAGGAAGGAGAAGAAAAAGGAGAGGGGGCCAAAAAGGGGAGGCGGCAAGGGCAACCCAAGGCCCCTCCCGTGGAGAAGGTCAGGGGGTGGATTTGCCGCACTCATCGGAGGTGGGGTCCGAATCTGAGGTGGTCGAGGCCGCCAGATTGTGCGGTTTTCAGGGAGCTGACCCGCAACCGTCAGCAGAGGGGCCGTCAGAGGACGGCGCTGCCGAGGCAAACCCCGTGGAGGAAGAGCCAACATGGGAGGAGATGTTCCCGATGGGACACGAGGAGGCGCCAGCATCCCCGCCCCTGACTAGTCGGTTCGGGACTGCCCAACTGGAGGACCAGAATCTGAGGCATGCCTTCCAACACGTCACAGTGGTCGATGGGACTCTCATGGAGGGGGTAAGCAAAAAATGTTTTCCTCATTTTGCCATAAAAAAACAACTCCTATACCAGGTAGTTATGAGTGAAGGGAGTGAGATAGAGCAACTGTTAGTGCCCCACTCCATGGTGAACACTGTTTTACAGTTGGCGCATGCACACGTGCTGGGGGCGCACTTGGGGTCGAGAAGACCTCCGAACGGATCAAGGCACGCTTTTATTGGCCAGGGATAAAACGTGCGGTGGAGAAATTCTGCCGAGAGTGCCGGGAGTGCCAGAGGGTGGCGCCCAAGCCCAAGTACAAGAGCCCTTTAATCCCTTTGCCGATAATCTCCGTTCCTTTCAGTCGGATCGCGTTGGATCTCGTCGGGCCCCTCCCAAAAAGCAGCAGGGGGTTCCAATACATCTTGGTCATATTGGACTATGCCACCCGGTACCCCGAAGCCATTCCCCTGCGCACGATGGCCACCAAGGGCATCGCACGAGAACTGATGCTGCTGTTCTCCCGGGTCGGCATCCCAGATGAGATCCTGACGGACCAGGGAACGCCCTTTATGAGTAAGATAATGCGTGACTTATGCCAGTTATTAAAAATCAGGCAAATACGTACTTCTGTGTACCACCCCCAGACTGACGGACTGGTTGAAAGGTTTAACCGCACCCTGAAGAGTATGTTGAGGAAGGTGATGGAGGCGGATGGACGAAATTGGGGCCAGCTCCTCCCCTTTCTGATGTTTTCGGTCACCGAACTGTAGTGGAGCATGTGACCGAAATGAGAGAGCGGATGGCCACCCTGTGGCCCATCGTCCGTGAACACATGCAGGAGGCCCAGGAAGCGCAGCAGCGCGTCTACAATCGCGGGGCGCAGCTCCAGGAGTTCCAGCCCGGGGTTCAGGTACTGGTGCTGGTCCTCACATCCGAATGCAAGTTCCTTGCCCGCTGGAAAGGACCGTACGAGGTCCTAGAAAAAGTGGGCGAGGTGAATTATAAGGTAAGCCAAACAGACCGTCGCAAGAAAACGCAGCTGTACCACATTAATCTTTTAAAACAGTGGCATGCCAGTGACCCGGTCCCAGAGGGTGGACCCCAGCCGTGTTTTTCAGCCAGCCAGACAGACGAGGTTCCGCTAGGGGAGCAACTGAGTGTGGCGCAACGACAGGAACTACGGTAACTCGTGGGCCGCCATCGGGATGTCTTCTCAGTAGACCCGGGGGAGACCGACGTCATTGAACACCACATCGTCACTCCCCCGGGAGTCAAGGTAACCCAGCGGCCGTACCGCATTCCAGAGGCACGGCGTGAAGCAGTGCGTCGTGAAGTACAGGCAATGTTGGCGGCCGGGGTCATAGAAGGGTCCCGTAGTGAGTGGTGCAGCCCCATAGTCCTGGTCCCCAAGCCTGATGGAACCATCAGGTTCTGTAATGATTTTAGAAAATTGAATGAGGTCTCAAAGTTTGATGCATACCCCATGCCTAGGGTAGATGAGCTGATCGAGCGGCTCGGGACATCAAGCTACATCAGCACACTGGACCTAATGAAGGGGTACTGGCAGGTGCCCCTGACACGGGAGTCTAGGGAGAAGACGGCGTTCGCTACCCCGGATGGCCTGTATCAATACCGGAAACTGCCATTCGGGTTGCACGGGGCGCCTCCCACCTTCCTGCGGATGATGGATCAAGTACTGCGTCCCCATCAAAAGTATGCTGCCGCGTACCTGGACGACATCGCCATCCATGGAGAAGACTGGGGGACCCATCTCAGACAGATGCAGGAGGTGCTGCACGCACTAAGAGGGGCGGGGCTGACAGCAAACCCCCGGAAGTGCCACCTGGGGCTACAGGAGGCCGAGTACCTGGGCTACACCATCGGCCGAGGTTTGTTCAAGCCCCAAGCGGCTAAAATCGAATCGATCCGGAATTGGCCCCACCCCACAACACAGAAACAGGTGCGTACGTTCATCGGGCTGGCCAGTTATTACAGGCGATTTATTCCCAATTTTGCATCCCTGGCTAGCCCGTTGACAGACCTGACCAAGAAAAAGTTGCCGCGACAGGTGGAGTGGACCGAGACCGAGGAAACCGCATTCCAACACCTCAAGGCCGCACTCTGTTCCGGACCGGTGCTGGTCACTCCGGACTTCAAAAAACCCCTGCTGGTCCAGACGGATGCATCGGAGACTGGAATCGGGGTGGTCCTGTCTCAAGTACAGGGGGGTGAGGTACATCAGCTGTAAGCTTTTACCAAGGGAGACAGGGTACTCGACAGTGGAAAAAGAGTGCCTTGCAATCAAATGGGCACTGGAGACACTCCGGTATTATTTATTATGGAGTACATTCACCTTAGTAACGGATCATGCCCCGCTGGTCTGGATGTCAAGGAATCGCGAGACTAACCCGAGAGTGACCCGTTGGTTTCTGTCATTGCAACCTTTTAATTTTGATGTGCTCCACAGGTCCGGCGTCAACCATGGCAATGCGGACGCCCTCTCGCGGAGAGAAGCCCTGTGGTGCCAGGCCGCTCCCCCCTCCGGGTTGGAGCTGAGGGGGAGGGTGTGTAGCGCCCGAGTAGGCGCGTGCTATGGCATCATCATAGAGGGGAAATACCTTTCGGCACGTTGGCTCCACCCCCGCGCCGTGTTGGGAACCCCGGAACTGATTCCACAGCTGACGTGCATAAACTCAATTACCAAACAATAAAAAGAGCGCTCTCACACAGGTGCGCTGTTGGGAGTAGGTACGAGGGTTTAGAGAGAGAGAGAGAGAGAGAGAAGAGAAAGATAATTAGTTTTGGTTTTTGGATTACTTTTTTTGTGACGAACGGACGGATTCTTTTTTGGCTACTGAACAACGGATTGGACGGACAACGACGAGACAGGAATTACCCCGGAACAGACAACAACGACGAAATCGGATCACGGACAACCCAACAAAGAGAAAAGTTTGTGGACATTATTGCAATTGCCTGTGACATTTATTGCCAGCCGTGTTTCCCTGCCACGGGAACGGCATTTCCTTATGCGGAGATACTTCCGCATTTCCTTAATAAAACTCGTGTTTATTTTGAACTGTCTCCATTGTCTTCGTTGCATATCGAATAAATTATTGATTATTGGCGGAGTGGAAACCCCACACCCTTGGTTGCGCTACAATATATTAATAGTATAATTACATGTAATCAATTAATCTGTTCATATTGTTATTGTTCATCTTTACATTTACATTTATTTTTATTTTTGCAAGACCTCGTGTCGAGCTTGCTTAGCTAGCTCCTGTCCTGTCTTTTGAAAGGGAACAATTTTTGCAAGAATAATTATGGATGCAATTGCAAACATTGTCGACCGCATCCTACAGAAATCATTTCACAACTTCTCCTATGAGGAAAAACTAAGAGTGAAGGCAGAGGGGAAACCAAAGTCTCCTATCAAGCTGGTGCAGAGAGTGGGCTTGGTAAATCGGGAGTTTAAAGATTGCTTGGTATGACCAGGTGGAGTGGCTAGAGCTTGTTAACAAACTGCATCACACCCTACACCCCAGCCAGACCCCTCCGCTCAGCCTCCTCTGGCAAACTGACTGTACCATCCCTCCGGGTGCCCGGCAGCCGCTCCTCACGGTCTCGCCTTTTCTCTGTCCTGACCACTCGGTGGTGGAACGACCTTCTGCAATCGGTCAGGACTGCGGAATCACTTGCGATCTTCCGCAAGAGACTCAAAACCCACCTTTTCAGACTCCACTACCACTGAATTCTGTACATCTAGCCAATTGTCATCACCACTGCCAACTTGCTCAACACTGCTTGTACATGCATCTCTACCTTCTCATTTAACCCTCTGAGGTCCGTGCTAAGCTTTTAGATGTTTTTTGATTTTGGCATGGTCTGATATTTATCTCAATTTCATCAATTTAACACACACTTACTCCAAAGTGTTTGATATTTTTATTTGAAGGACAATCACAGCTACATTTGTATGCCATCAATAGTTTGGTCAGTATCATATGCAGCTTGTAAATAGATCTACAAACACACAAGTTAAAAATAGTAAATTTTTCTGCTGTCACAAAAGTTGTGAAAGCACACACTAAACTATAGTGACGAATTGTTTTGCCAATGTACGTTTGTTCATCAAGGTCTTGGTTATGTAAGGGTGTGAAAACAGTTTAGCACATCTGAGATCTAAATAGCTAAAAACCTGTTTTTATCAGAACTGGTCACATTTATTTCAGGCTGTGGGAGGGCTAAATGCTAAATACCTGAATATTCATTATTCATTGTCCACACCTCTAAGATCTGTCAGATGGGCCATCTCACTGGGCCATCAGTGTTATATTCTGAGTTCCTGTTCTGTTGTTTTTTGGTCTTTGTTTATTTTTCATTCAGTCCTTATTCATTATTCTTTATCCAGTATTGCATTTTCCCTGTTCTGTCACGTTCTGCTCCCTGTCTGTCCTTGTTCCGTTTATTTCGAGATCCACTCCTTGTCGTGTCATGCACTTCGGGAGTTTATACTTTTCGGGATTTTTTCCGCCTTCGCTTATTATCTCGTTTTCTTCCTTCTTACTTTCTAGATTGCACTTTGTATATATTAGGTAGATGTGTATAGTACTAACCAACTAATCTACTAACGTTAGGGGTTTAGATTAAGTTACTAACACGCGGAATATGTTTGGCGTCACAAGACGCGGAATTCATATATTTTCACGAGTATTTGAAAACAAGCGAAATAAATAACATTTTAGGCTGTTCTTCTTTAGAAAAGTATTCTTCCATAGATCTTGTGTGCATATTGCAATTTGTTACGTTGCAACACGCGGAATATGTAGTCACAAGACGCGGAATTCATATATTGAATATATATACGAGTATTTGATAACATGGCAAATCAAATATAGTTACTTACTGTTCGTCAGTTATTGTCTTCGTCGCTTTTCATCAATACTCTCAAACACTGCAGCGCAGAAAATCTTTCCATCTTGAATAAAATTGTATGTCTGTATAAAATCTTGCTTCAAATTGTCGGGACAGTTTATGTGTTTACGCCGGCGTTTTCACACATGGCCCCACGCCCCTCCCCACACCTCCCGAAACTCGCACCTAGTTACCATGTCAATAGAAGGGGGACGTTACTACCAGGTAAAAAGAGAGTAAAAGGCAAGGTTTACTTTTGGTCTAATTAACCTAATTTAAAAATCCCATTTGATTTGCCAGTGCTCAAATCGGAAAGTCGCGATTCTAAGGTTTCTGTCAATGTTTTTGTCGCGTGTGTATGATAAAATATCGCGAAGTTAGAAATAGTAATATACTTGTATTGCTGCTTGGATCGGCGCCGATCCAGCCGACCTCAGGGGGTTAATAATAAAAAAAATCCACAAAAATAACTAACCTTTTCCTTCCCAGTGTTACAGGTATGGTATGCAGCTGCCTACAACTATGTCTATCGCTGTATTACTGCACTGATCTCGTGCGCAAACTATGATTGTTCCTACCATGTATTAATGCACATCTTGTAAGTCGCCTTGGATAAGAGTGTCTGCTAAATATCTAAAATGTAAAATGTAAATGTACATATGATGGTGCGGCTGTCATGGCATCTTCATTGAACGGGCTTCAGGTGAAAGTGAAACGGGTCGCACCATACACTGAGTTTGTTCATTGCTATGCGCATTGGCTCAATCTCGTGCTAAGGCAAGGGCAAAATGCATACCGGAGGCAAGGATTTTTTTTTCAAACTTTGTTACAGTTTTCCAAATTGTTTTGCAAAGAGGATGACTTTTTTAGAGGAAAGTGGTTGCTCAAGGCTTCCGAAAAAGGCCCCTACATGCCAGTTCTTCACTTCACGCATTGTCAGCACTGTTAGATAATTCTATGCTGTCTGAAGTCCAAGTAACTCCTTGTCCATTAATCTGAAATGTCTGTGTTTCTTTTTTTAAGTATTGTATCAAATAGAAATGCCTACAGCGAAGAAGAGAGGTTGTTATTTCAGTTACATGTCTTTTGAATAAAAGCTCATGGACATAATATGCTGCAGAATATCTGCTAAATTATGTGTTGTTTATACGCATATAAAGACGTGAGTGCTGTTTTAAAAGGGGGGTGCTTGTGTGGTTGCTTCACCAAAGATTTTGGTCACCAGCCACCCATATCTTGACTAAACTCATTCAGATAATTCTCCACGGTTGGCAGTGTCAAATAATTTTAAAACATTTTCAGAAGATTTAAACATTGTGGGTGCATGGTGGTTTAAAAATCCTGGAGTTAAAGACTACACTTATTTTTCTGCTCACCATGAATCATTTTCCCGTATTGATTATATCTTTATCTCCTCTCCTTTATTGCATTTATTCTCCCAATGCTTCTCTCCAACCATTCTCCTGTTTTCATTGCGTTTCAATTCTTCTATTTTGCAAAATACTGAGTATTTGAGGTATATTAAAAAGGGAGTTCAACTTCATTGAAATAAATAATCAACCTGAGATTGACCCCCATACCTCATGGGAAGTTACAAAACGTTTTCTAAGAGGAGGTTCCACGTCCTTCGCATCCAATCTCAATAGGAACCGTAGTCATCAGACAACCAAGTTGGAAAATGAAATATCTAATCTTGAAAATTCACAAAAGAATAATTTCACTGAGGAGCAACAAAGTCAGCTGTCCTCTATAAAGGCAGAATATATTGAAGGTATTGAGTGGGTCTAAAGCAGAGTTCCTTCACTTAAGAACCAGACAAATTAATTATGAATATGCAGACAAGCCTATTAGACTTCTTGCTTCCAATTAATATCCCTCAAAACTTGGTTTGATAACACTTCTGACACACCTTGGCGAGCTATAGAGGAGGCAATAGCCACATAGAATTGCAGATCTTCCCTTCTCTGGTCTAAAACATAAGCAGATTCTTGCAAATGGGCCCTATAGTTGCTAATACTCTACTCATATGCTAAAACATATGTGTATGGAAACAGAGTAATAAGCATCTAGATGTGGACTGCGACTTTCACATTCCCTCCCCCATATGGAACAATAATTTATTATTGTCGGGCTCCAAGCCTTTCCACTCGAAATATCCTGGTTCTTCTTGTTACCTTTATTTAAGGTTACGAACTGCACTGAGAACTTACGGAGTCCCTTGGGACTCCAAAGTAGTTGCTCACCCTACTGTTAACAAACGTCTTCCTTCTTCATGTACAAGAGGTCTGGTTTCCTCACTTTATGGAAAACTAATGTTGGTCGATATCAACCCTCTCCCCATCAGATCCATTTGGACAAGAGAACTGCAAGGTCTAGGCAATCTTGATTTAGACTGGCAGAACATCTGGGAGAATGTCTTTACATCTTCCAAGAGCCTAACCCACCAACTTTTACACTACAAATGTATACAGAAAGCCTACTGTACTCCTATTCATCAATTTCATATTAAACTAAGTAATGACAAATCATGTAGGTTATGTACCCTAGTAGTACATACCTATATTTGCATATGTTCTGGCAATGCCCACCTATTAATCAATTATGGAAATACATTGTAACTGTTCTAAATCATGTTTTAAATACTGATTTACCACTATATCCCTCCCTATTAGTCCTAGGAGACAATTCACACATATTACTCACTACATATCAGAAACAAGTATTTATGGCAGCCTTAACTGCAAGCAAAAAAACAATTCTGAAGGCTTGGTTTGAGCCAGAAATCAATTTTAAGAGAGTATAGCTGAACACTTTTTTGGATATCTTAATATTGAAGAGGTCTACTGCATCTCTCTCTCTAGGTCATCCTCAGACGAGCTTCCATCGGAGTCTCCAATCTTCTCGGTTCTCCATACACCCGGCCAGCTCCGAAGAGCTTTCAGCTCCCACATCTGTCTTCAGCACGTCCACGTACGTTAGCACGGGACGTCCCCGACTCGATGCCCGTGTGTTGGCTCCCACAGGACCAGCCTGCTGACTGGGAGCTCCCGATGTCTGTGGCAGTGGCCGGCCAGCTTCATCCTCCTGGATGCTACTTTCTTGCTGAGCCTCGGCAGCCGCCCGTACAGGTCCTTGTTGGTAATGTGGATGTTCTGGTCTACGTTCAGAACTGCTCGTAGCATTCTGGTGTAGCACCCATCCAGGGACTTCTGCAGGGTGGGCGTCAGGGTCCAGCTTTCGCAGCCATACAGGAGGATAGACTCCACAGTGGCATGGAATAGGCTCAGCTTTATGTGTCGGGGAGATTTGAGCACCACACTCTTGACATACCGTTCAGGGCCCTCCACGCCAGAGCCTTCCTGACCTTAAGGTCCTGCTCTGTGGAGTTCACCCAGGAACCCAGGTATTTGAAGTCATTGACCTCTTGCAGAGTGTTGCCTTCTGATGTTGTAATCGGCGGATGGTCCATGTGGATGTTATAGGTGATTACCTCAGTCTTCTTTTCATTCAATCTGAGGCCAACCCTAGCACATTCCACCTCCACTCTGTTCAGGAGTTCCTGTGCCTGCTCCACGCGTTCAGACACCAGGCAGATGTCATCTGCATAGCCTAGGTCTGCCAGGGCTATGCCAGGGCTTCTACTGGACTTCCTCGGTGTAATTGTGAAGCCAAGCTCCTGCTCCCGCCCGTTGATGGCTTTCCTAAGTGCGTAGTCCAGGGCTACGATAAAGAGGAAGGGGGCAAGAGTGTCCCCCTGCTGCACCCCTGCTAGCATCAGTGCTCAATATGCTTCATGTGTTGCCCAGCTTTTGCTTATGTTTCTTGCATCGCTTTGTCATTTATTTTCAGTGCTAGCTTGTGCTGTTCAGTGCTATTATTATTGTTATTGTTATTAGTGTTGTGGTTTGGTTTCATAATGGCCAATCAGAATGCCTATTTTCTATCCCTTTAAATACCAGTTTCCGTTAGAAAAAATTGGTGCCGGTCCACGTGACCTGGAAGATTTCAATGTCCCGGATAAATCTGAGAAATTCCGGTCAAATATTATCTGTGTTTATTGAGCTTAAAAACAATTGATAGGCAGGCTATATAAAGAATTACATCATCAAGGCATGTAGATTTATAATCTATTTTATTGAAAAGTAGGCTACTTTTGCTTATACATTATATTCCAAATAAAATAAGTCCCGTCAATAGACTCACATGCGTAACGCTATTTTAAAAATAAATAAATAAATATTACGCTAGATTACGTTCGTTGGGGCAACACGTAAACACAAATAATTTCCTTCAGTTTTAGGCCTACATATTCTCATATAAAATAAAACAGAATAACAACTATTTGCAAACAAACAAAAAAATAACCTATTGCTGGCTCATATGATTTTAGTTCTTACGCTTTTTCGCAGCAGTGAAGCGTGTAGCTGCCCACTTAAAATCAAAGGTGCCAAGTGTCTCTCCACAGCTTGCAATGCGACTTCGCTGCGCTGGTTTGATTCGGTTCTGCAGAGAGAACCCTCTCTCTGCTGGCACACTGGAGACGGGGATCAAGCAGGCTACCTTGGCCAGTTTGGCCCACTCGGGATAGATTTAGCTGAAATCCCTGATGAGGACTTCGCAGGCCGTTGAGAAATTCAAGCCTCCATAACCGCGGCATTCAATCCGAGTGGGCTTTATCAGAGTGACGCAACAATGAAACAAATGTAACGATTATTTTGTCCATCGCATAGGCTAGCCTATAGCCTACACATTCATTAAAAAATGAAGATTCATTTTTAATAAAAGGATATGTGGAAATTACATTTTAGCCTGTTTTAATACAATTCAAATTGTGCTTAGAGGGAATTATTTTCACCGGACATTATGACCGGAGAAATATGTCGGACTTCAACAGATTTTCCCGGTAAAAAAACGGCAATTACCGGATAACGGAAACTCTGGCGCCAACGCTATAGCAAATTGGCAATTTCCTGACATGGATGAAAGTTTTGCGCGGCTGGCCAGGAGCGCTCCTCAAATGAGGAGAGCGATTTACTTGTGCGGGAGGTACAGAGTCGCCAAGGGCTAATCTATGGCACCCCAAAGAAGCCCCCAAGGGCTAATGATGTGAAGGCAGCTTGGGAGGAAGTGGCAGCCATAATCACTGCCTCATCCCCTGGTGATCCTCTGAGAACCGCGGTCCAATGTACAGTAGGAAGCGGTTCAATGATGTGAAGCGAAGAGGCAAGAGAAAACTTGCCTCTTGCCAAAGGGACACACGGTCAACCAGAGGGGGACCCTCCACCACTCAGTCACTCACGCCAGTGGAGGAAATAGCCACCTCTACAGTCCCCATGGAGAGCGTACAGGGTTTCGGAGGGCTACAGGTTGGCTTACCAGGTAATGCATTGCATGAAAAGATGTGTATCATTTAAAGTATTATACTCGTGATATTGCAACAAAGGCGATGGGGAAATGTTTTAATTGATTTAATAGATTTTTATTTGTCACAATCTATTGTTTTTCTCAAAAATAAAATGAAACATTAATCAGAAATGAAATGTCTTAAGCCTCCCCGCTACGCCCCCATAAATAATAATAATAATAATAATAATTCATTTTAAAAAGTTATATCAATAAAACAACATGACTGCGCTCCATGTGCAGGTCCACTGGCTGAAGGTCGCCCCCAGACACAGGAGTCAGAGCCGGAGCCAGAGACGGGTGGTCCTGCAAGTCAAGAGGAGGGCGATGACAATCCAGGCCTGCCGAACAGAAGACCCATTGGTGGACGGCGATGAACCCAGGGCCAAGGAGACCAGCCATTCCTCGAGCTCCAGCAGGCCGGGTTCGACATGTTGCAGAGGGAGCTGGGGTTGCTGCGACGCAGCATCAACAGCCGCCTCCGCAGGATGGAAAGCCGGGCCCATCCGCTGTGAGTCTGGAGTCTGGATAGACTCGCCAACGCAGTGGAACGGCAGTCCGGACCTGCACACCCTCCACCAACACCAAGTGCCCCTAGCCACTCACCTGCTGAGCCCTCCCCGTCCAGCAGCGGTAACCAGGTGGCTCGGGATCCATCACGGCCTCCCCGTCGTGCCGCCGCTACCTCTAACTGCATGCAACGCAGTAGAGGAAGGGGAAAAGTTGGCGCGCGAATCAGAGGGGGAGAACAAGGTGCACATTCATTTGTTATTTTCATGATTTGAGTTTATATTTTGAGACCTACATTGTTAAAAGAAAGTGTTTTATTTTACCATCACTTTTTTTCCTTATTTGTAGGCTTTCAAACTTAAAAAACTAAGTTTATTTTATTCTAATTTAATTTAATTGTTAAATGTTAACAATAAATTGTTAAATTGTCAAATAAAAAAACTCACAACTGCAACTAGGCCTGTTTCATTTATGGCCTACATGCGTCACCCTGGAGTATGCATCACAAACCACCTGGATATTAATGGAGTAGACCCCCTTCTGATTCACATAAATGATATCGTGATCAGATGGTGCACGCAACTGCACATGTGTGCAGTCAATGCCACCCAAGACCCCAGGGAATCCACATTGCGTATAAAAATCCTGTTTAGTTCTCTGGTGGGTGTAGGAAAAGTAATAAACTAATTTGCATGTTGGACAAGACTGGAAGAAACTACATGTATAGCCGAACTGGTAGCCGTCGGGCCAACACCGGCTACCAAACACAGGGTATCGCTCACAGTATCGCCTTCGGCGTCCAATTATGTACTCCATTTTCTATAGTGCAAATGGAAAGAATAAAACCCTTTCACATAAGAAAAACAATGTGCAAACAAACATATATTTATTTAACAGGTGTATATCTTACTGAACGGTAGCGATGGATGGCCTGCTGGCTTCAGTCTTTCATGTCTGTGCATTGAATAACCACAAGCTGTGGTGAAATTGTTTTTAGCTTAATTGACTACGCTTGCAAGTTACCCATGGATTGGACAATTTGCCTCAACGTGGGGATAAATTCACAATATTCACAAAACATTCTCATGTGATTTCAGATAACCTTATGTTCATATGTGCGCATGAATAAAGTCACCAAATTGCATAGAGCACCAGCATTTGGGCTAAGAGGTGGTCTAGTTGGACGTTAACGCAAACACATTATTTGACAGCAAACTTGCATCGCGATGACTGTTTTCATAGTCACACCCCCTATTGCGCTGCACAGCCCATAGTCGTGCAAACGCCTTCACTGCGCACCACAAAATTGCCAAACTCGGCGGAGACAGGAAATATTCTGTTTGCGACAGACGAAACTGGCAATTCGCCTGCGCTAGGGCATAACGCTGCTTAGCGCCGGCACGAAAATAGGGCCCAAAGTCTTAATTTGCTAAACTTGAATAGATTGAGGGACAGATCTACTAGTCCCAGCACAAAGTCGCAAATAGTGACTCATTGAGACTGGTTCTACTTACACAATCAAATAAATGAAATGCCCTCATTCACAATTTGCAGTAGGATACAACAACGCTAACATGTCCAGATCATGCCAGAAATGGCAAAAAGTAGCGAGGGAACAATGAAAAAAACTCATATTTTACATATCAGGAAATAGAGGTATTGGGCAATGAGTTACAGCATCACAATGCCGCATTACAGCATAGGAAATAAACACCAACAGAGAATAAATTTTTTGGAGTGACACCACAAAATAAATGAATTCATTAGGCATAATAAAAAGAACAGTAGATGATTTAAAGAAAACAAACAACCAATGATGTAAAGAAAATATGGCATGATGTTAAGTGTCCAAAATAAAAACTTTCACTTTCAAACTTGGTCCAACCAAGGAAAGAATATTATATTAAGAATAAAGAATAGAAAAGATTTGTAATGGGAGAAGACCAAGTAGAAAGTGAAACTGTATTCACGATTAATTCTATACCCTCCTGACCTCATACACACAATAAGATAATTGTTCAAATTCAGACTGCTAACTGATGACAAATCAAATATCCTGATATCCTGCGTCCTTTCATATCATTTTTATTTCAAGTTCTAGTAAATAATAGGCCTATGTATGCTATATAGAATACAGTGGCGGGCCGTGCATTTCACACCTAGGCCTTCAGTAGTGCTCCGGCCAGTGGCGTAGCACAGTAACGTAACGGTGCCCAACCTTTCACCGGTTTCATTTTCCACGGACGGGGGTGGTACACGCGAGAGAAAGCTGACACCAGTTTATTTATTTCGCGGACCGGGGGGGGGTTCGGTAGCACCCCCCACGCTACGCCTATGGCTCCGTCTGAATCGATCCACCCCTCAATAACTATTTTATGGCTATAAAAACCATCTTATTCTTATTATGCAGAAATTGTCAGGGATGTAGTAGGTGTGGAACCAAGTGCGGGAGAGAGAGAGACCCAGAATGCGTAGATGCGTTAAGAAAATTTATTTATTTTAACGCTGGCAGGAAACGAAAGTAAAACCGTGTCGTGAAAACACATAGAACTAACAAAACAAAACAAAAGAATCAATGAACAGGAACAAACCAAACTAGCTAATTAGAAACTCCAAAACGTATTCCAGAAACACGGAATAAACAAAACACTGGAAATCTAAGAAAACAAACAAGAACACGAATAACGATCTCAGGAGAGGCAAGCACACTAGACAATAGTGGTTTCGACAAAGCAAGCAAGATAATGTCCAAGCAAGGAACAGAGAAATTCAGCTGGTTAAATGTCCTCCCGGTAAATGATCACAGCTGTCTGTAATGACTTTGATTAGCTAGGTGCATTCTTGGCTTGTCTTTCACTCCTCCTGATTGGCGCTTGGGGAAAATGCCTGCTAGTTGACTGAGTCGTGACAGATTTGGGTAAATTTCGAATTGCCGGTCAAATCGTTACAGAAATGCAGTAGCCTATAAAGAGCCGTTGCATCGCAGATAGATAACTCGTGTAGCCAGAATAAATGCCTTTACTGAAGAAACAAACCTGGGGTGCTACAGCTGCGACACACATACAAAAACATCAACAATAACCTCATGAAATTGCAATATTATTTAGGAAAATAGCAACATTTTACTCACCAAAAATCCTTATTATTTGTACACAAAATCCATCCTCCTTTCTTTCCTCAAAAAGAGTTCAATTACTCTGTCGTACAGATTATCCGTGTGTTTCAGTTCCATCAAGAAGTTATTTTCTATCGCCATCGAAGCTAATGCTGAAAGTCGAGCCTGCCCTGATGTATTTCTGGCATAAGTTTTAATTCGCTTTAGGGCTGAAAATGTCCACTCAAAAGTCTGAATCACAGACTGATGTTAATTATATTTTGTCCATGAATACTTATTAAATAATTCCAAATGGTCTGTCCGCTTCCTTTCACAGCTTTTCCCCTGGCTGCGCTGCTTCCAGACGTGTATTTTCATATTAAAGCATTTAACACCTTCTCACACACTCCACGACCCACAGGTAGAGGTGGAGGGACAGGTATACTAATCTCCCCCCTGTGGACATTTGGCATTGTTTCTTGATGAGATGGATGCCTTACTCTGCTCCTTCCCTGAGGATGGCACTCCCATCCTACTATTCGGTGACTTCAACCTTCTGCTGGACACCCCTCAGTCCTCCGCCTTTCTTCTCCTCCTTCAGTCCTTCGACTTGTGGTTGAATCCCCACCCAGCCACAAGGCTGGCAACCAACTAGACCTGGTCTTCACCAGGAACTGCACCTAGACTAACATTATAGTATCTCTTCTTCATGTGTCTGACCATTGCTTTCTGTCTTTTTCCCCTCCCCCTCCTCTCTGTACCTAAACCCTCTTCACCTCCACCACTGTCTCTGTTTGTCGCCACCTATGCTCTCTCTCCCCCACAGCCCTGTCACCTACTGTTCTATAATTTCTTCACCCCTACAGATGCCACCTCTCAGCTACCTGCTGAGGAAGTCTTGTCCACTCTCCTATCCTCTCTCCCCTCTTCTGATTAATTCTGTCCTCTATCCACCAAACCTGCTCATCTCCTACCACCCAGCCCCTGGCTAACTGATTGCATTCACATAGACCGACTCAACTGCGAGAGGCAGAAAAGAAATTGATAAAATCCCAATCCCCTGCTGACCTGACAGACTCCCACACTCTCCTGGCTACCTTTTCCTCTAACCTCTCCTCTGCTAAGTCTGCTTTTTTTCTCAAATTCAAAACTCTGCTTCTAACCCACACAAACTGTTCTCTACATTTCCCTCTCTCCTCACCCTTCCTCCTCCCCCACCCCCCTCCTTTCTAACCACAGATGACTTTACACCCTTCTTTTGCAAGAAAGTCAATGACATTCGCACCTCCTTTTCCTCAACCTCTTCTGCAACTAACCCTCCCTGTCGTCCTTCTCACCCCTCCCTGACTCTGACATCTCACAAATTGTTCACTCCCATCATCCTACCACCTGTCCTCTCAATCCCATTTCTTCCCCCCTCTTCCAATCCATCGCTGTGCACATCCTCCCCTTTGTCTCCAATGTAATCAATTCCTTTCATTCCTCTGGTTCTGTCCCCTCTGCCCTCAAAAGGCCCCCCTCCTCAAGAAACCCTCATTTAATCCTGCTGACATTTCTAACTACCGACCTATCTGTCTCCTCTCATTCCTATCCAAGACCTTAGAATGGGCTGTATATAATCAACCATCTCTCCATCTTTTACAGAATTACCTGCTTGATCCCAACCAATCTGGCTTCAAGGCAGGCCACCCTACTGTAACTGTTCTGCTCGCGGTCTCTGAGGCTCTCCGCTCGGCGAAGTCTCAATCTCTCTGCCCGTTCAATCTATCTGCTGCATTTGACACCGTTCACCACCAGAGCCTGCTCATCTCTTGCCAAGATGGGAATTTATGGATCTGCATTGGCATGGTTTAAATCATACTTGTATGACCAGTTCTACCAGGTGGCCTGGAGAGGATCCCTTTCCCTGCTCCACACCCTCTTATTCTCTTATTCTAGACCCCCTGTTATTCTCACGTGTGACACACGGTAATGTTATTTTGCTGGCTACATTAATGATAGCTATCATGCTGAAGTTGGTCACAGAATTGGGTTCCCTAACCCAAAATGTCAAAAAATGTATAATAAATCAGGAGCTTATCCTAAGCATGACAATTCAGTAAGTGAGGTGCATGTTGGAGGGCAGTAGGCTAGTCTGCAGGTGGAGTGACACACACCCATAAATACAGTAAACCGTTTTTATCCATACCATTGATAAAGATGAACAAAAAAGATTGTATAAAATAAACTATATAAGGAATGAGGTATATGTTATGCTCCAAAAAATCTGAAAATTCCAAACCTACAATACGAATACAAATGTTAAAAAAAACATATTTTGTTTCATTAATATTTTTTTCCAGAAAGCATCTGGATCACAATTATTCACACCCCTAACTATTCTTTTAAATTTAATCCAACAAAAACAAATCGTCATAAATATACAACTAAAGTGAAGTTCATTGGACGGTTATGTAACTATACAGTGGTCTACAATGGTTTCCTGTTTCCCTAGGGTATAAAAAGGAGGTAACACATATTTGAAATACTGTGGTCAGCCATCATCATGGTGAAAGGCAAATAACTTCCTGAAAGCATCAGAGAAAATGTTATTGACCTCCACAGATCAGGAGAAGGCTACAGAAAAACACTAAAAAGTTAAAGATACCACTTTACACTTTTGTGTCAATTATTAGGAAGTTTAAGGCCACTGGAACAGTGGCTAACCTGCCAGGTAGAGGATGCAAGTCTATCTTGCCCCCACATGTAGTGAGACAGATGGTTCAAGAGGCCAAAGGAAGTCCAAGGGGCACAGTTCTGTTCTCCAAAATAACCTGGCATCTTGGGGTTACAAGGCGTCTAAAGCTACCATTTGACGACTCCTACGTGGCAATGGCCTTTATGGCAGAGTTGCAAGAAGGAAGCCTCTTTTGAAGACAATTCACTGAAAATGGCATCTTGAATTTGCCAAAATACATCTGAACTACAATTGGAACTGTGTCTTATGGTCAGATGAAACAAAAATCGAGCTTTTTGAACATGCACATCAGCATTATATTTGGCGTCCAAAGAATGCAAATAATGCTAAAAAGCACCTCATACCTACGGTGAAACATGATAGTGAATCTTTAATGTTTTGGGGTTGTTTTGCATCCCCATACCATGGGGCCCTTATTAAAATAGATGGAACCATGAACTCCAGCATGTACCAAGACATTTTGTCCAAAAACCTTGTTCCCTCTGCCAGGAAGCGACACCTTAGCCACAGATGGACCTTCCAACAAGACAACAATCCCAAACATTCGTCCAAAACAACTAAGAAATGGTTGACAGAGCACAAGATCAATGTCCTGAAGTGGCCATCTCAGTCTCCAAACATGACCCAAAGTTATTGCATGGGCTTGGGTTCAATCTGGCCCGGTCTAGGGCTCCGGCAGAACTGTCCATAGCTGTGCCACTGCCCAAAGTACAGGGAATATCATTATGAATTTTAATGAGCTTTTCCATGGGAAGGTAACACAACCGGCATCAACTTAAAATAAAAACATTTCTTAATTACAAAGCACAGATGTAATAATATGCTAATTTTTATTTATTTACATACAGTAGCGTATTACCACTCTGTCAGAATTCATGGAAATCAATACTGTTTCTACAATAATCTGGTACACATATCATGGACACTGCCTGGTGAGGTCATGCAGTCTGATTTTGATGGAACGCTAGGCATATCATGTGCCTAATTTGCATAGAATGTTCCAGATGATATAATCATTTGGTTGATTAAATGAGTAACCAAGCAATTAGAAGAGGGGAGATATCCATTGGCCTCATGCCAGTCAAGTAATCAATTCATCCTCCCATGTAGGCTCACCTGAGGGGTCCCCCCTTTATGTTCGCAGATGTACTGGGTGACAGTCATTTCAGTGAGGCAGCAAAAGGTTAACTGGATTTGAGACGCATTCAGCCAGCAGCCACTGCATCTCATTGGCACGGCTCTGTAGTCTGAGATGTGTCTCACTGGGCACAAAGCAGCATCTACTGGGACCAGAATCAGTCAGCTTTTTAATTATCCGCCTCCTATTTCAAAATTAGTTTTCATAATAAACCTAACAATAATAGACACTGCTGGATCTTGAGAAAATTAGATTTGCCAGAGTGTTGAAGGAGATGACCTGTTCTGTATTCAACTAACAAGAGCAAGCTACTCTTAGATAGGGGGAAAAGGCTAAAGAAAGGAAATACACTTCTAATGTAATTAAATGACATCATTTAGCTACTTAACCAGGTGTTACAAGAAAAAATAAACATGCTGAAATAATGCCATCTATACATTCCAGATGTTTATTTTTGATAATAACAGCAGGAATAAAAAGCTTATTTCTGTGACAGGAAGCAAATTTGTGCCAACAGCAAATCAATACTGGACACACACACACGCAGCAGTGAATTTTCTGTGTGTCACATCTCATAACTCAGGTAATCATTATCTGATTTGAAAAAAACAATACAGTACATTTGTAATGTGTGCATTGAATCACTAGCTCATCAGTCACACTGTAGTATGCAAATAATAGGTGAGCCATGCAGAGAACAGGCCCTTACTCTGCTGGACATAAAGTGCATTGAGCATAAAGGTAGGACATGATGTGTGACTGCCCACTCATACTGTTGTTCATTACCAGATCACTTTCCATGGCCATATCCTGCAGTTATGGCCCTGTGACCAACTCTTCTCTGTGTATGAGTGGTTCTGTGCTTTATAAATATGAAACCCATGAGACACATTTCCAAGACTTGGAGCTGAATCTGCTGTAGCCTCTGGATTTAAATGCATCATACAATCTGTGCCAAAGCACAGCACGGCTGCATGGATCCAACTCACAGAGACAAATACATGGATGGATAATAATTAATCTATGTTTGCATATTATCCATGGACAGTTTATTGTGTTTTTATCTGAATGTTCCCATATCAGTGTTTGCCAACTGTTTGCCAGCTGCTTTGAGAGAAAATAAACTGCAGAAAAGCAACACAGCAGTGACCCAGGGATATTCTTTTGCATGAGGATTAATTGCTGGTGGACAAAGACTGTGGTACTTGCCAAGTCACCATGTCTTGCCCTATTATTTATTTATATTTTTAAAAATCCCAACCACACAAGGGTTCCTTTCCTCATTCTCCCCTACAAATGACTTCATGACTATGCAAAACCTGCTGAGAGCAAGAGAAAACCTTGCGTGGTTGAAGGATCATCGATCAGGCAATATCCTTGGGGACGCAAAAAAAATGTTCTGTTTCCTGTAAAATGCTGTATGCTATAAATCTCATCAGTGTCTGTCATCATGTATGCATCCGGGAGCAATGCCTTTCGGACTTGGTGTAGCTCTTTGGCTCAGGCTGTGCCTGGAAAAGCTGTTAAAAGTGCTATAGTTGAAATCTACATTCAAAATGCTACTGAATTCATTTTATTAGATTATTTTTTTTAAACGTTTTATAAAACCATAAAACATATACATTTTAAGACTATGAAAATCATACAGAATATATAAAATACAGTTGGCCTTAGAAGAGCCCTCAGTTATTACATGTGCAGTGGTTAATCCATGTTGTTAATTGAGAGTAATAATATTGAATATTGAACAAAATTTCGAATAATTTTGTTCAGTTCAGTACAAAGATCCAATTCACTGACTCAGTGAACTGGTAAAATCATGTAAATTTTCTAACATGTAAAACCCATTTATCATCCATGGGGAAAGTCAAAGAACTCTCAGAAGAAGCAAAACAAGGGGTTGTTGACCTTCAGAAGTCAGGAGATGGTTACAAACAAATAAAAATAAAAAGATACCATCAGTAGGCTAATTATCAAGAAGTTTAAAACCAATGGAAGAGTGGTTAACGAAAACTAGCAAGAGGTGTCATATACTTGCCCTTTTATGTTTGCTTACATGATCTTTTATTATGATTTTACTAATTACTTTTAAGAGCAAGGCATGGACTAGACCCTGACTATATCACTGATCTTTACAACTACAAACCAGTCACATTGTCAAATGCATATGCAGTAGTTTTGGTACTTACCACCCCCCATACATAGCTTTTTAAATGTGGCAACATGCATATGTTATATATGCCTATGCCAATCGACATATATATTTCAAAGGACATATACAGTAAGGATTGTTATTATTCATATCCTTCAAAAGAGATCGTATAAAATAAACTAAGTAATGAGGTATATTTTATGTTAAATAAATTCAGAAAATTATATTGTTTAATAATAATGCATTGACACGAACCACAATAAAACGGTTCAGAAATTATAATTTGTTTCCCAGATAAATCAAGAATCACAAATATTCACACCCTTGTTATCAGTACTTTGTGGTTCCTCCCTTGGCCATTATAGCAGCAAGTAGTCACCTTCTGTAGTGTCATACGAGGTTATGGAACTTCTTGGGGGGGATCCTCAACCATTCCTCCGTGTAGAATTCTTGGGTTGACCGTTGTGGACTGCTTTTTTTAATTCAAACCACAAATGTTCAATTGGATTCAGTTTAGAGTCTGAGATGGACACATCAGGACATCTGTCAACCATTTCTTAGTTTATTTGGAAGTATGTTTAGGATGGTTGTCTTGTTGGAAGGTCTATCTGCAGCCAAGGTGTAGCTTCCTGGCAGAGGCAACAAGGTTTTTGGACAAAATGTCTTGGTACATGCTGGAGTTCATGGTTCCATCTATTTTAATAAGGGCCCCAAGGCCCTGTTGATGCAAAACAACCCAAAGCATTAAAGATCCACCATCATGTTTCACCATAGGCATGAGGTGCTTTTCAACATTACTTGCATTCTTTGGACGCCAAACATAACACTGATGTTCCAATTGTAGTTCAGATGTAGTTGACGAATTCAAGGCACCTTTTCCGATGAATTGTCTTCAAAAGGGGCTTCCTTCTTGCAACTCTGCCATAAGGCCATTGTCATGTAGGCGTTTTTTGGAGCCATCTCCTGATCTATAGAGGTCAATAACCTTTTGTCTAATGCTTTCAGGGAGTTATTTGCCTTTTCACCACATTGCAACGCATAAAGGTTAGGCAATCATTAGCTATTTAGCTTCAGCCTTAACCTTTTCGGTCAATCGTACAGATATGCTAAATGATGTCTCTTTGGTGTATTGTGAAACATGATCGAAATAAATAATTGAATGAAATGAAATAAATGAAATGATGGCTGACCACAGAATTTCAACCCTGTGTTCCCTCCTTTTTATACCCAAGGGAAACAGATAACCATTGTAAGCCACTGTATAGTTCCATCACCTTCCAATGAACTTCAAATAAGTAAAAAAATAAAATAAAATTAGTTAATAAAAATTATTAAGAAAACAAAATATGCTTTTCTGAACAATTGTAGGTTTGGAATTTTTGATTTTTTTGCATAAAATATACCTCATTACTTTTATACTAATATAGCTTATTTTACACATTGTATATAGCTTATTTTAGGACGTTGTAAAGTATCCAGTAGTAGCTTTTACAATCAAAGAGGTTTTTATATAATGGGTCTCTAGTTAAGGTCCTGTATAAACTGTTTAGCTGCATCTACATTCTCAAAGATTATTTGCTCTGATTTGTAGTTTAGTTTAGTTTATCAGGGTAGAGAAGAAAGTTGTCTATCCCCTTCTGTTTCATGGTCACAATGACGGGAGAGAAAGCCTTTCTCCTCTGGTTGGTGTGTGCGTAGTAATCGGTGAAGAGAAGCAGCTTGCGATTATTGTGGGTCATAGTATGTAGAGCCCCCCTCCCAATAGGCTTTCATGATCAGTTGGGGATTGTTTTAACGCAGCATATTGAAGATCAGGGTGCAGGGTTTCTTCCGATCTGTATCAATGCCATCATAAACTCGGTGTGCCTTTTCCATTTCAATTGTGCCCCGAGCAGCCAGGGCTGGAAGCCCTTCCTACAGAGCAGACACTGTAGGAAGGCGATGGGATCACCGGACTCCTTCTTCCAGGAAGACGAGTCTCAGGTTGGACCTCCTAGCTCGATCTTCCATCAGGGCCATCCGATCCTTCAGTTTTATAATCTCTCGGGTGTTGCCGTTTATGCTAGCCTTGTTGCGACGCGCCTCCATCTGCAGTGTGACGGTTTGCTTCGTGATTGTTGCATTTGCGGAACGGAGAGAGACCGCGTCTTTCTCCATGGCTTCTAGTCTGGAGTTACCGTATTGACCCGAATATAAGACAGGGTTTTTTTCCTAGAAAAAAGTCTGAAAAAGTTGCATCGTCTTATATTCGCGGCCCAACATTTTTTAACTTAAATATTCATTCACAACAACAGAGGGCGCCAAAGGACTGTTCCCCAAGCCAGCCACTGTGTTTCTCCCTGTCCACACACACATGCAGTGACAGATGCCTGGAGAGATGGAGAGACAAGTGGACCCGCTCGAACAAAGTGGCTCTAAAGTTGGTCAAGTTAACAAACAACAGAGGAGGAGTTACGATGCCAATTTTAAGATGATGGTGATCAATGAAGCAGAGTCATCAAACAACTGTTGAGCAGCCAAGAAATATGATATTACAGAGTGTAATGTTAGAAGATGGCGAGCCCAAAAATACCAGCTTAAGAATGCAAACAGTCAGAGAAAAGCGAATCGCGGTCCGCAAAGTGGCCGCTTCCAGGAGATTGACAGGAGGGTGTGTGAATACGTGACTGAAAAACGTAACGATGATATGCCCATTACCAGAGCTGTCATTCAGCTCAAAGCCTTGGAAATCGTCAAAGAGCTCAACATACCACCTACCGAGTTCAAATCTAGCTTCGGCTGGTGTAGAAGAATGATGCGACGTAACGGGCTGTCACTGCGACGCAGGACAAGCCTGGCCCAGCGCCTGCCCTCCGACTTCAGAGAAAAGCTACTGTCTTATCAGCGCTATGTGATCAAGTTAAGGAAGAAGCACTCATACCCCCTGGATCAGATGGGCAATGCTGATCAAACGCCTGTGTTTTTTGACATGCCAACATCTGTCACTGTGCATAAGAAAGGTAACAAATCAGTGATTGTGAGGTCTACTGGCAACGAGAACAGCCGAGTCACTCTCATGTTGGCGTGCCTCGCAGATGGAACCAAATTCCCCCCGTACCTGATTTTGAAACGCAAGACCGTACCTTAAGAGGCAATGTCAGCTGGCATTATCGTATGTGCACAGGCAAAGGGCTGGATGGAGACTGAGCTTGTGGTGGATTGGCTCATGGTTGTGTGGGGCAGACGGCGTGGAGGACTCAGAAAGAGGAGGAATATGCTGGTTTTGGATGCTTTCCGTGGACACTTGACTGAGCCAGTCAAAAAGCAAGTGAAAGCGATGAATGGCGACCTAGTGATCATACCGGGCGGAATGACAAGTCAGCTACAGGTGTTGGATGTGGTCATTAACAAGTCATTCAAGGATCATCTGCGCAAGAGATACACAGAGTGGCTCATGGCTGGTAATCATGCACTGACACCGTCTGGAAAAATTCAGAAGCCTGCAGTACGTCGGCTCTGTGAATGGATCCTCCAAGCATGGGCTGACGTTTCCCCAGAGAGCATCGTCAACAGGTTCAAGAAATGCTGCATATCAAATGCCATGGATGGCAGCGAGGATGACATGATGTGGGAGGAGGCGGAGCCGGGGGATGCCCAACCAGAGAATGTGAGTGACGAGTCTGACAGCGAGAGTGGACCCAGCGATGCAGAAGATGCAGCTAAATGAGAAGACGTCTATGATGTGAGGAATAGACTGATGTTCTGACATTTTGCACTGTTGTTTTATTGCACTGTTTTATTGCACAAGTTAGGCCAATGTGCCCCACTGTTTCATTGCACTACTGTTTTATTGCAATCTAGACAATTGTTTAATATTGAAAACATGATTTTACCAAAAGATGTTACAAACAGCCTACATTGTTTTATTCAATGTGAAGACAAACAAAATGATTTTCTTTATACAAACAAGATTTGGTCTTCAAAAAAGTCTTTTTCCAAAAATGGGTCTTGAAAAAGGGGGGTCGTCTTATAATCAGGGTCGTCTTATATTCGGGTCAATACGGTATATGCGTCCAACTTGTTTCCGAGGGACAAAAAGGAGTCTTTTAGCTCAGCTATTGAAGACTTAAGTGAGTTTGATAGGGAGCTTTCCAAACGGATCAGCTGTTGCATTAGAGGTGAGTTTAACTCTTCCTCCGCCATAGAAAGGCTAACAGGTGTAACACACCATAGCGCTGAATGAGACTTCTTAGCTTCTTGTAGCTGGGAAGGTGAAGGTGTTGAAGGAGACATTTCTTCCACGTCTCTTTTATCCTGGTCAGACATCGTCACATCAAATGCCAAAATTGATGAAAAATAATAAAGTAGTAGTAGTTTAAATGTTGAAAAAAACTAATTAGTGAGAGTGTGAGCCACAAACTAGGCAACCATCTTAGGCAGCCATCTTCCACCTTAGTTTATTTGACATTTCACTTTAAAAAAGACAATACATGGTTACATCCCTTTTAAAAAGACATATAAAGAATGACACAGGAAAATCCTAGGACTTATTTCCATTGTGGTACTTGGTATACCTTTATTTTGGGTAAGTTAAACTCCTTAACTAACATTAGCTAGCCTAGTAGCCTAGCACCACCAGTTTGCTATAGCTAACAACTAGCAATCTTAAAAGTTTCGTGACAGAAAAATTTTAATAGGTCAAGGTTATATCAATAACAATCCTCATCTAAACAGAATTACACCCCAAACAACAGCAGAGCTGTTGGTAGGTAGAAAACTGTGCTCCACACTCGACCTGGTGCACCCAGACCTAAAAAGAAAAATGGAAAACAAACAGGAAAAACTAAAAGAAAACCATGACAAGTGTGCTCGTGGCCATCATTTCAGAGAAGGAGACACCATTCTCACCAAAAATCTTTGGTCACGGTCCAAAGTGGATTTCAGGAGTCATAGAGACTGTGACAGGACAAGTGTCCTACAGAGTGATGCTGGGAGATGGAAGGGTGGTCTGACATGTGGATCAGATACTTCCATGACCAGAAAAAGAGAAACCAACAGTGGTTCTAGAGGAGATCATGGAGTACACATCCAGTTCCTCTCACCCCTGTCCCACAGTGGTACAACCACCAGTGGCAGAACTAAATCAGGATAACCTTGTTCCCAGCATGGAGAACACAGTTTCAAGGGCAGAAACTCTGAGTGGAGCACACCAGCCTGTGGCTGCACAGCCTGTGTCAAAAGACAATCCTAACATTACACAGGCTGTGCACACTTCAAGAAGGGTGACTAACCTACTAAGTCACTTGAAAGATGTTGTGTTGTAGCTTGCTGAACATTTCAGTTAAATAAATCTAATGTTACACCTGTTTAAGATATGTTGTGTTGTTGACTTGAAATTGAAAGTAATGTTGAATACAGGATGGTAATGTTGAACATGATGATAATATTATAGCAGGATAAGGTATCGAGTTATATTCCACCTTCTAAGGGCATTGTTTTCGTGCTGAAATCTTAAGGGGGGAGGGATGTAGTAATGGAGTAATGCCGTTCTGGAGATGCCAGTAGAGGGCACTAAAAGTTCATTATACCGATGATTGACTGTAGCAAGGTGGCAGGGGTGGCCACCATGCCAGGTGGTGAGTGGATGAAAGACCAAACAAAAGATTAAATTCCGATAGGCCAACGGCCAATTTATTACCTTTTTTTTTAAACAATTCAAACAAAACACAAAGATAAAGCATTTAACTCCAAAATGTATGTAATAGAGGGAAACAGCAACAAAAACCCGCACTTCTGCCTCCATGCCCCAAAAACTCTCCTATCAGGCATGGCAGGCTGTGCTTTTATAATGGCCTAACGAAGGCAATGGCTCACAGCTGAATTGATTGCTCATTAGCCTCCGGTGAGCCTGCCTGTAAGTGAGGCCGCTGCTGTCCAAGGCCCTGTAGTTCTCTCCAGGCTGTGAGAGGGAACAGGAACACCTGACAGCAGCCAAAAGGGAGGCGCAGCCCTCTCTACTCCTCCCTCCACCTCTCCCAGTGTCACATGACCTTAACTCGTAAGGAAGAAAGAAAGGAAGTAAGCATACTTGAAGGTGAAGGCTGTTGATCCCATTCTGAAGTAAAATGAGTAAACTTATGTCGCTTTCACATCTATAGTTCGATAGATTTAGTCCGATTCAAGAGCAAGTTGCTACTTTGTTGCATTTTTCATTAGGTCCGGTTAGTGTTCACACGGTCCTGTGTTAAGTGAACCAAAATTAGTAAACAAATGACACGCGGTCGTACAGGTCGTTCATCTGTTGGACAGAACATTTCCGTGGGAAAATCACTTTCTAATTGCGGAAAGTGGATCAACATGGATCAACAGCAGCGTATTGCGATTGTGATCATCGCTTTCGTAATTATGATTTGGTGTTCCAACCAAATAAGAATAGCGGAAACGTGTGAGCACATCTCGAGACGTGTGAACAATGTAGGCTTATTGCTTCACACAATAGTTTGCTAGTCATTTCATCCCTTGCACGGCTGTCTCTGACAAGTGTCAACATCCGCTTTCAACCCACAATGCACTGTATTTTGGTTTGCTTCCTATATTAGTGTAACATCGCAGCCCCGTTCTGTCTACCTTCCTCGTGTTTTTTTGCCATTCCGTTCCTTGTGTGTCATGTCTTGTTTTTGCTTTTACCCTGTGTCTTTTGTTTTAGGCTGGGCGTGGCTTCCCCGCATTCCGCACTCTGTTCCTTTTTTCCCCTCGTTAGATTCAGCCTATCACACCCACTCCCCTGCACATTCCACATGCCAGAATCAATTTAGTAATTTCACCCTTTCCTATTTAAGTTCAGCACTCACACACTCCAGTGCCAAACCGTACTTGTGTATCTTGTACTGCCCTAGTTTGGTTCACTCTGTTTATCTGTTTTTCCCGTTTGAATTTTGCCAGTTGTATTTTGTTGTTTGTTTATTCGTTTTTTTGTAGCCCATGCTTCCTGTCTGTTTTCTCCAGTCACCCTTTTGTTGCACTCAGCCATTAAATGCCTCCTGTGTGGAGTGCAATTCAAATTCTGTTCCGGAGTCAGCATTTGGGTCCAGGTCATCATCTACATCATAACAATTAGGTACTATATTAAGTCCAATTACGTTCACACATCAAACCAAACAAATCAAACCGTGGTTCACTTGGAACCAGACCGGGTCCTGACTTTTCGGGAATACCATGGTTCGATTGTTTGGTCCACACCACAGTTCGAATGCATGTTCTCACCTCTCCAAACGAACCGGACTAATGGAGTAAATGCGCCATGGTGGACCAAACAGGGTATGTCTGAAAAGGACATTATACTCATGTCTCGAGAGTCTGATTCCGGTTACGAAGTTACAACAAATGTCTTTATAGAGTAATGAAATGTGTAAATCGAAACTTGCTGGTAAAATATATTTGATTGAATGAAAATGAATGATTTAGCTTTAAGTGAACTAACGAGTTTGCTGCCCTCGGATAATTAGCTTTCCTTGTAGAGTGGAGCGGACTCATGTGGGGAGGGTAAATCTAAATAAATAGAGGGTGTAATTGGCTACCAAATTGGGAGAGAAAAAAACAGGAAAAAAGCTGAGAAAAAAAACAATCGCACTATTTCTCCTTAATTAAAAATAAACATTTGATAGCTCAATAGCTGGACTTGTGATGAATTATGTTTGGGGGAGATTAAACACTATTTGGTATTTAATGGCAGCGATAAACACATCATTATTGCCAGCCAGTAGTTTACGTAACGTTACCTAACGTAAGCTGGATAGCACTGCCATGATTGATTGCTGACAAGCTAGGTAGCTAGCTAACGTTAGCTACCTCTAGCTGGACTAATGTCAATGTTACTAGCTAACTGCGGTATCTATCATGAAAAAAGTTTCAATAATGTTTTTGTTATTGCTACCTACCTAACATTAGCTAAATAGCTGCATCTGAAGGGCTCCTTGACTGAAGTTAGAAGATTGCTGTGATACGATTACAGACATAACATTACATAAACCTATATGATCATGCATGTATTTTTCATAATTTTATTCGAGTATTATTTTAGTATAAATACTCTGTACTTGTCTTTACTGTCTTTACTATTTTCTTTTCATTTTGTAACCCCCTAAGGGTTATTTTTTCTTTCCTTCAAGGTTTGGCTACACATCTCACACACAATAGTACAATCTAGGGGTGCAACGGTACACGTATTCATACTGAACCGTTCAGTACAGGACTTTCGGTTTGGTACAGAACTTTTGGTTCGGTACGAACCGAACAAATGCAATCTCCCCCCAAAGATATAACTTGCGCAAAGGGCCAGATGTTGTTTGTTCAGCCCACATATGTTCAAGGCACACCACTGAACCAGAGACATTAAAGCTGGGGGTATACTTAAAATTAAATCTATTTTTGCATGTTTGAACAGGCTGTCGCATTGCCGTCATTGATGCATCCTTTTGCCGTCTCCCTATAAAGATTATGCTACACTGAACCCTTGGACAACAGACACGTATGACGTATTGTGCTACTCGGCAATACGTCATAGATTTTACAGCCACCTGCTATTTTCATATCTAAACATAGCCAAGTTATCTAGCTGACTACATTTTGTGAACTGTATCATCAACTAACTAGCAGTGAACTTAGCTAACTGACATAACGAGCTATCCATCAAAATACTGCACTTTAACAGATATTTTATTTATTATATATTTTATTTTATTTGAGAACCTTCAGATTCACTTTCAAGTGTTGTTAGTCAGTTGCAGCAGTATTGATAGACATTTGTATTTATTAAGAAAGAAAGTTATGTGCCTTACTTTGTTCAGTACATTATGGTCAATTTACCACTGTTCACAAAGTTCATAATAAATTAAAAGCAATTTTATGTTTTGCACTTATTTTTTCCCCACTGTAGCGAAAAGGTACCGAACCGTGAATTTTACCGTTACACCCCTAGTACAATCCTATAGTTCATTTAAACAATGGCAATTAATTTAGTTTTAGTTTTATATAATAATATAATTATTTAAAGACAGACATGGACCAGATCATCATCACCTCCAATTACATGCAAATCAGCTATTACCAGTAAGGTGGAAATATGGGCCATGTTTATCGATGTCAAAACATAAACACAACATTTTGTCTGATCATCAAGTATGCAGATAGATACTGGACAAATGTCAATTTTAATGTTAAAAAGGAATTGTCTAGATTTATAAATGAATGAGATGAGAGGCAAGCAGATCAGGTGAGAATGCAGCTGAATGTAAAACGTGTTCGCGATGTTGAAAATAATTGCTAAAATCATGTCTGATCTCCACTACACTTCATTAAACATTTAGCCAAACACTTTTACTGACATAATCATTATTTTAGTTTGTCAAATGATGCTGAATTAAGGCAGAGACGTATGTCAATGGACAGACGCGGTCCATTAGAATGCAAAAAGTTAAAACCACATATCTCCACAGTTCGATGTAATAAAAACGTGTAACTCCAGTTTAATTACTATTTTGTCAAATTTCAGTTATGAAGTTACCCTGACTAATTTCTAGCATTGTTTTGAATACATTTGTGAATTTTTTTAATTTTATGTTCATAAATGTTAAAATGGGAATTTTTTCTATCTCCTGAAAAGTTTCAATTTTTGAGATGTGTGAAAGGCTGTGTGATAGTTCAAGTGAGAAGAAGAGCCGGAGCTCCGCCTACCAGGGAAAGGAGAGTAGTGCATTCTGGGGCGAAAAAAAAGCGAGTGGAGAAAGTTCCCGACTACTGTGGGCACAACAGAAAAACTTGATGCAACTATAGTAGGGTGTTGGGTTCATTTAAAAATGCATGAATATACTAACTGAGCTAGGTAGCCAGTTATCTGTCCCAAATGCACTTGACCTTATATAAGCTATAGAGTGGGGCTAGTTGTCACTCTGATTCTGTAAAACCGATCAGTAGGCTACTGTATTATTACTCACATCATCATTATCTCTCCTTATTTTTGGGGATACAAAAAAAGACAGCAAATGAAGCTACCTTTTCATTTCAAGCTACCCTTTCACTGCAAAATGTTGTAAGTAAGTTAAAATGTTGCTTGTCTGTGGACCGTCTGTGGACTCCATTAATAAAAACATGAGTTCCACTTGCACAAAATTCCTATTTTCTTGAGAGGTTTTTGGGAAAATGCTTCCAGCAGACACGCAAGAAGACGCACCCAGTACATGCAAAGGGGGGGGCACTTCGCGTTGTCATCTGGCAGTCGAGCCGGCTGGGCTTGTTCAAAATAACACTTGGTATAAAGGCCATTGCATTGCCTGCATCTACTGTAGTTACGCCCCTGGTGCAGTCTCACTGCAAGTTTTAGTTCCCTATGAAGCATATCATCTTTAACATTATCAATAAATTGATCTCAAACAACAAAATCTAAATTTTAGATACCACAGGGATTTCTGCACTTTACCAGCTCCATCGGGGACAATAAAGCATGGGAATACTCACAAAGGGATTCACCTTCCAGTTGGTTGCATTTGTAGCAGAGCTCAGAAGACGTAAGTTAAGCATGTGAGCGTCCACTGCAGAAAGTGACGTAGATAAGAGTGCGATTGGTTCCCTTAGCTGGGGACTCAGGCTTTTAGCTCAGCAGGCTAATCGTGTCTGTTGTGGCATTGGGATCCTTGGTTTGAAACTCACTGCAGGCAGAAACAGCTCCGTTATATTGGTGCCATGACTCGGATCATACGACTGATGTCTATCAGTTGGGCTGTGCTTTCTGCTGCAGGAGTTTCGAGGGGGAGAGTGTAGCGGAGTTTAGCATGTGAGCGTCCGCTGCAGAAAGTGATGTTGAAAGAGTGCAATTGGTTCCCTTGGCTGGGGGCTTGGGTATTTAGCTCAGTGGGCTAATTGGGTCTCTGGTGGCATTGATTCAAAACTCGCTGCAGGCAGAACCAACTCTGTTACACATTGAAATAACTGTATCTGTCATAATCTTAGCAGAATCAGTTTTATGAATAGCAGGACAGAATTCGATTTCACTTTTAGCCTTTTCATCCAAATGTTCAAAGAGCACGCCTGTTCTGCATGTGCTATGTGTGTGGGCCTCATAGGACCTATGAGCCTCTTCAACCCAATCTTCGGCACTTAAAGAATCAGTGGAGATATTGCCAGAAAATCAAGGCTATTTCTAGGTCAGTCTACAGTTGGTGCACTTATTCTGTCAAGGGTCTGAGTTGTTCTTCCAAATTCATGTTATCCATTGACATGGCTAGGTAGGGGAGACAGACACAGGTATAAAACAGAAAAGAAAAATTACAAAAACAATTAGGGGAAAATCAATCATGCTGCCCCATGTCACCCCTCTACTCTCCTCTCTGCACTGGCTCCCCATCGCAGCACTGCACTGATCTCTTGCGCGAACTATGATTGTTCCTACCATGTATTTATGCACATGTCGTAAGTCGCTCTGGCTCTAGGCAGGCAGTGTGGTATAATGGTTAGGGAGCTGGGCTTGTAACGTAAAGGTTGCAGGTTCAATCCCCAGGTGGGACACTGCCGTTGTACCCTTGAGCAAGGTACTTAACCTGAATTGCTTCAGTTAATATCCAGCTGTATAAATGGATTGTAAAGAAATGTAAACTGTAAGTCGCTCTGGATAAGAGCGTCTGCTAAATGCCTGTAATGTAATGTAATGTAATGCTAAATGCTTAAAATGTAAATGTACGCATCAGATTCAAATCACTGGTGCTTGCTTTTCAAGCAGCTAGAGCTACTGCTCCCCCATACCTCCAGACACTCATCACACCCTACACCCCAGCCAGACCCCTCCGCTCCGCCTCCTCTAGCAAACTGACTGTCCCATCCCTCCTGGCGGCTGGCAGGTGCTTCTTGCGGTCTCGCCTCTTCTCTGTCCTGACCCCTCGGTGGTGGAACGACCTTCTGCAATCGGTCAGGACCACGGAATCACTTCCGCAAGAGACTCAAAACCGACCTTTTCAGACTCCACTACCACTGAATTCTGTACATCTAGCCAATTGTCATCACCACTGCCTACTTGCTCAACACTTCTTGTACATGTATCCCTGCTTTAAAAAAACACACAATTAATTAATAACCTTTTCCTTCCCAGTGTTACAGGTATGGTACGCAGCTGCCTGCAATGATGTCTATCGCTGCATTACTGCACTGATCTCTTGCACAAACTATGATTGTTCCTCCCATGTATTAATGCACATCTTATAAGTCGCTCTGGATAAGAGTGTCTGCTAAATACCGTACTTAAAATGTAATGTAAATGTAATCAGATTAAATAATCTGGAAATCAGAACCTGAAACTTCAGGTCCCACCTGGTGCAGCAGAGGTCTATCTCCCTGGTCTTCAAATACTAACCAGTGTTTTTCCCCATTCACAATTAAAATAACCCTATCCTACTGAAGCTCTGAATCTCCAGTTAGTGCCAAACAACAGTACATCACCTTGCGATCCTGCTGACTACGCCAAATGTGGACCGTAGCATATAACGAGGTAGCTAGAATTACTTTGGATACCATGTACTGGACTACACCACTCCCAATTAGGAGAGACCGTTCATAAGGTACAAGTAAATGCCAAAATAAAGGAAACACTATAAATGAGTCAATGAGGGATACAAAGTATATTGAATGCAAGTGCTAGTTGAAGAAATCTCACTGACTTTGAAAGAGGGCAACTGTGAAGTTGTTTGGTAGCCAAAATAATGGGCAGCTGGCAAATTCTAAGCATAATGGGATGGTAATTTCTTAATTAACTCAAGAACCAAACCTGTGTGGAAGCACCTGCTTTCAATATACTTTGTATCCCTCATTGACTCAAGTGTTTCCTTTATTTTGGGAGTCACCTGCATATATGCATATCAGTCCTGAATTGTATCTGAAAGGTAACAAAAACTATAAACTGCATATTGAATGGCCAAATTGCATTCACCCTATAATTAATAATAACTTTATTGCTATAGCACTTTTCAAAGTTAGACTTACTGCTTAACAACCAAAGGAAGTAAAAGACTAATAAAAATGAGACATAAATAATACATATAATAAAATATGTAAATTAAAGCACTGAGATAAAATCAGAAATCATCCGGCCCTAGGATAAAACAAATGTAAATAACAATAATATACAAATAAAATAGACAAGACAACAAGAATAAAATGGGTAAAAAGACAATTTGATAATTGGCCATTCTTGGCCAGCCATAATTTGCATAAAAATACTTTGATGGAAATATAATGTAGACTACTGAATGTAGCAGTCATGTCTTTGCCTTGCTATACAGTGTTGATGTTGATGAACATGCCATCATACACAACATATGTACAGTAGGCTTGTTTTTTATTCATAACCTTGATAAAGATGAACAAAAGAGATTGTATAAAATAAACTTATGAGTAATGAGGTATATTTTATGCTCAAAAAATGCAGAAAATTCCAAACCTACATTACTAATGACATTTTTTTCTTCAGAAAAACATATTTTGTTTTATTAATATTTTTTCCAAAAAACATCTGGATCACAATTATTCATACCCCTAACTATTCTTTTAAAATGTATTCCAACAAAAACAAATCTTCATAAATATACAACTTATTTGAAGTTCATTGGAAGGTTATGGAGCTATATAGTGGCCTACAATGGTATCATGTTTCCCTAGGGTATAAAAAGGAGGGAACACACGTTTGAAATACGTCAGCCATCATCATGGTGAAAGGCAAAGAACTCCCTGAAAGCATCAGACAAAAGGTTATTGACCTCTACCAATCAGGAGATACTAAACACTAAAAAGTTAAATATACCACTTTCCACTTTTGTGTCAATTATTAGGAAGTTTAAGGCCACTGGAACAGTGGCTAACCTGCCAGGGAGAGGACGCAAGTCTATCTTGCCCCCACGTGTTGTGAGACGGATGATTCAAGAGGCAAAAATAAGTCAGGGGACTTGAACCGAGTCCACAGTTCAAGATCTCCAAAACAACCTGGCATCTTGGGGTAACAAGGTGTCTAAAGCTACCATTCAACAACTCCTACGTGACAATGGCCTTATGGCAGAGTTGCAAGAAGGAAGCTTCAAAAGAAGACAATTCACCAAAAAAGGCATCTTGAATTTGTCAAACTACATCTGAACTACAATAGGAATCGTGTCTTGTGGCTAAATCGAGCTTTTTGAACATGCACATCAGCCTTATGTTTGACATCCAAAGTAATGTTGAAAACCACCTCATGCCTATGGTGAAACATGGAGGTGGATCTTTAATGCTTTGGGTTGTTTTGCATCAACAGGCCCTGGGGCCCTTATTAAAATAGATGGAACCATGAACTCCAGCATGTACCAAGACATTTTGTCCAAAAACCTTGTTCCCTCTGCCAGGAAGCGACACCTTAGCCATAGATGAACCTTCCAACAAGACAATGATCCCAAAAATACATCCAAATAAACAAAGAAATGGTTGACAAAGCACAAGATCAATGTCGTGACGTGGCCATCTCAGTCTCCAGACCTGATTTCAATTGATCATTTGTGGTTTGAATTCAAAAAAGCAGTCCACAAACATCAACCGAAGAATCTGAAGGAACTAGAATAATTCTACATTGAGGAATGGTTGAGGATCGCCCCCAAGAAGTTCCATAACCTCATACGACACTATAGAAGGTGACTACTTTTTGTTATAATAGCTAAGGGAGGAACCACAAAGTACTGATAACAGGGGTGTGAATATTTGTGATTCTTGATTTTTCTGGGAAAATAATTATAATTTGTGAACCGTTTGATTGTGGTTCATCATAATGCATATCATTTTCATTTTTTGAACATAATATATAATATACCTCATTACTTATATAGTTTATTTTATACAATCTATTTTTCATATTTATCAAGGGTATGAATAAAAACAGAGCTTACTGTATAATATATCATATAATACATTAGTGTTATTGTGCTAAACATCAAGTTTTTCATTTGGTTTTTTAGATAAACACCTTCAACAACTCACGGACATGCTTAATTCCATCACAGTCCCTCAAACTCCAGTGGAGACACCTACAACATCTGCTTGGGAAAGGAGAGACTCAAGGCTGCAACCCATGCTTTTAATGACAAGTTGGCTGCAGAGAGAATCAACTCCCATACCTGTCAATAGTGCAATGCTATGGATGCCTTGATGTGGTGCCTGGAGTGTATTCCATCAGACACCGAATTCCTCTGCTCAACCTGCAATTCACAATAAGAATGTCTTTCATGACTGAGAGGCCATGATTGATGGATTTTCAAAGCCAATTCCCCTACATCTGCAGTGTTGTGTGATGAAAATGGCCAGTACTAACTCTGTCAGCAAGGTAAGTTCAAATAACTCACAAGTTCTTATTGATGAATTGCCCACATTGAGATTTAAGTTGATATGCATGTTATCACAATGTACACTACAATGTGCATATGTGCCAAAAGCTTGTGTGTTGTCATTGCTGTCCCAAGCAATTTTTTAATGTATTTGAACAATTCTTGATACTCATTTCCTAACTTTTGTTTACTGCAGTGTGTCTGCTACCACTTCCTCCACCCAAGAGTATCTGCTCTTGCTCTGCATCCCAGCACCTCACCATCACTGCAGGAAGGCAGATGATGTTGGTGACTATCAATGGAAAGTAGTCATTTGTTTTAGTCCTTCCTTAACCCAGCACTGCCTGGTGTGAGGTTGCGATGATTCCAGAGTTTACGCATGAATGGTTTACTATTATCCTTTTCATACTGCCTTGGTAAGGAAAGCCTGTGGCTTTCATCAAACGGGTTGTGTTGAAGATCATTGGTTAATGTTTTATTCTAGTCTAGACCACAAAATGTGTTTTATAATGCATCTCTTTGACCTGCTTTCATACAGTTACTGGTCAGCAATCACCAGCTGTCAGACATTGAACACATTTGATGTTGTGGTGTCCCCAGGGGTTGGGCGACATGCACGGACCTTGCAGATGTGTTCACATTGTTTGAACAAATGAAGGTCACAAGTCCAGCATTATCCCAACAAGCTTTTCTCAGATCTCTTTGAACTGGCAGGGTAAAAGCTAACCCTGTCTTTATGTCTAAAATGTCTAAGTCCTTCCATTTTAATTATCAAATGCCTAATTATTTCCTTTACTACTATTTTTTTGTTTCCAGTGTACTGTACACTGCACATGCTGGCTATATCGGCAGATGGTAATAGGAAGCATTGCCATTACAAGAAGTCCAAGGGGTCAGTGCAGTAGTTTACATTTAATGAGCTCACATCTTGTAAGTCGCTCTGGATAAGAGCGTCTGCTAAATGCTTAAAATGTAAATGTAGCTTAAAAGTAAAAAAATACTTATTGTCTTTGTAGAATAACTCATATGTTATTCAACAGGATTGATGAACCATCCCTTTTTGATGGACTCGGACTATTCATCACTTATGATGATGAAGTGTCGACTTTTATTCACAGCACTAGAAGTCAGATGACAAGCGTTAGAATGTTTTTCGAATTGGTAGTTGTAATGCTGTATGTGGGCCAGCAACATTCACAGCTGGCAGGGAGAAATCCACAGAAATCCAGGGCCAAGGTGGATGAGGAGGGCCTGGAAATTGCTGCATGCAGGCATGGAGTCTTGTTGTGAGGATTGAACCACTATCGTGGTGAAATATATGCCTATCTAATGTTTCTTCAGAAGTAGTCATACCCATCACCCTTCAGTGTTCTTTCTTGTTAGGAAGATAAGGGCATACACCTGACCCTAGTCTATGAGAGTATACCTTAAGGCTTTTCTTCTCTTCAGGCAATGGGCAGTCACTGTATGCTATGTTTTCTATTATGTTATTTTAATATTGTTATATGGTTAACTTTGTACTCTGCCAGGGAAAGAAAACAAACATTTCTCTTTTTCAGAGAATGTTGCGGCCCCCAGCAGCCAAGAGGAACTGCAGATGGAAATTGAGGAAATAACATTGACCCCTCGGCAAAAGAAACATCGCTATCATCAAAAAGGTATGGAGGGCTACAATATCAAACATTATGTAGTGCTTCTCTATCTTTACATCAGAAGTGATAAGTTACTGTTTTTTGTGCCTCACAACAAAAACAATTTATTATACTTTACAGACAGAAACCAAACAAGACATTGCAAGTGGAGAAGAATGAATGAACTGAAGAAAAAGCTGAGAGACATAATCAATCGCTACAACGCCATGGCAAATGATGAAGACAAGACTGAAGGTAGAGGACTTCATTCTACTTTGGGAAGCACATGGAGATGGTAAGCAAAATGCTGACAGTTTGTTTTTATTTCTATAGAAAACAGCTTTCATCACCATAGTAATCTTTTACTGTTTCCCCATCAGTCATGGCCTTGGGATTGAATAGGAGAGTCTTTGACCAAGTCATGATTGTCAGACGACTGGAGGAAGAGAAGTCCATCCTAGTCAAAGAGATAACCCAGCATTGCCGATACCTGCATAACGCACTGAGATCACTGGAGGGACTCATCAATCAGACCATGGAGGAAATCCGCAACAACAGTACATTTTTAAAGATACTGTATTATTGATGCCTACAATCAGACACTACTAATGCTTGTGTTTCTCATTATATCCATAGTATAAATGATTTTATATAGCAGCTTGACTGAATACTCAAATGTGATTGGTTGAAAGATTATTTGAAAAGATTCTTTGAAACACCCAGTTTAAACTGAATTGTTTTCCAGCTATTAGTCAGACCCTCATGTGTTAACGAGGAAACTGAGATAATGCTAGCAATAATTTTTAGTTTTGCAAAGGTAATAAGTCAAAATTATAGATTTTTGTTTAAATTCTGTTGTTTGTTGGTAAGCTCCATATAAGCAGGAAAATAAACAAGGAGCTGGTCATTTAAATGCCAAACTCAGAAGTTGTAAATTGAAGAGCCTTTTTGTATTCACTGCATGTTTTGTCCTTTTGTCATTGTACCATGTGTGTGTCATATTTTGAATTTAAGGCCTTGCCCTACACGGAAATACCAAATGGTAAAATGTCTGCATAATAGACATGACATGGGAGAGAAAAATTGAGCATTATGGACGTGACATCCAGCGATACGGACATGATGATTTCTGAAATGCACATCAGTAGACTATACTTTTTCCATTCAGATATCATCTTAAAACTTTTATTTATGTATTATGATGATAATACATCATAATACATTTGTGGAGTGTTTGGTTAGTCTTCCCCTCCGAGGTGGGAATCCCTTCCAGGGAAGACTAACCAAATAGTACGTCACACTCATATTCCACGAACGACACACACATGAACGACAAAACTAACACACTCTTATTCCCCAGTCGCTCTTATTAAATAGGCGTAATTACTGCCCAGCTCAGTAATGAATCACACAAATATCGCTCAATATATCACACAAAGTAAGAGCAGACTCAGCACCAGTATGAAGCGATCATAAAAGAGAGCGAGAGAGAGAGAAAGAACATCTTAAACGACTCAATCATAGCAATGACAACTCCCAATGGAATCATCTTCCATATTCCTAATTAAAACTTGGAACTCATTAAGAGGAACTAAATCCTTGAGTTTTAAATCTTTCTGCAGGCTATTACATGCAGTAGATGCAGAGATCATAAAGGGTTTCTTGCCCATCTCTGTCCGAGATTTGGGGACTGTCAGCAAAATGGAGTTTTGAGATCGTAAGCTGTACTGACCTCCACATTTCCATGTAGTATAAATACTTAAGTAAGTAGGAAGCAGAATAGCCTTATAAGTAAAGGTATACTAATGGTGGCAACCACTAGTTTTCTAGACTCATATGAAAAACAACACTTATTTCTAAAGTAAAAACCTAGTTTCAACTTTAACTTTTTCACAAGAGATAAAATATGCGGCTTAAAAGAAAGGGAATTGTCAATTAAAATTAGCCAGGTATTTGTAACAGGATACAGCTTCAATCTGTTTACCATCCATAGAAACAATAGTTGGGAGATTTAGTGGTTTCTTCATAGAATTAGAGAACACCATTAACTTGGTCTTGTCTACATTCAATACCAGCCTTAATTGGTAAAGTTGAGACTGCATGATATCAAAAACTATTTCTAAATTCTCAAAGCCTTAATGAGACTCGAAGCACAGCAGTAAATGATGGTATCATCTGCCAAAAAATTGAGATTTGCATTAGGTATGTTTTGTCCCAAATTGTTTGTATAGATGGGAAACAGAAGTGGAGCCTTGAAGTACACCCTTAGAGACAGTTAACAAGTTTGACGTGAGACCATCAAATTGAACACACAATCTTTCCAGATAGGTAGTTGACCAAACATCCTACAGCTTGATCTGACAGCCCTATGTTAATCAGCCTTTGGTTCAGGAAAAAAGATTTTATTTGTGTATAAAATTATTTTAACTGTTTGCTAACCAGAGTTTCAAGGACTTTAGCCATGACTGACAATTTGGCGATATGTCTATAATTAGTCAACAATGTAGGGTCGCCACATTTAATGGGGAGGACATAAACAGTCTTCCAAATCTTGGGGAGTTCATTTGAGACCAAGGTGAGGTTAAAAAGATTGGTAAATGCTTGTGCAATAAAATTTGCAGTTAATTTTAGAAAGCCTGGTCTGGGTTATCAGGGCCAGCAGGTTTTCTAGGATCTAAAGGTTTTAGGGCTTTATGTACCTCAGTGACGGACAAAGGTGTAAAATGAAAGGACTGGTCCGTACAACCAGGAGTGTTGGCGCAAGTTGCAGGTTGCGCAGAAGAGGGAGAGACAGATTCAAACATAGAGCCAGAGGCAATTAAGTGTTCATTAAAATCGTTCAACATAACAGATTTATCAGACACAGTGGCAGAACCCTTGGTGATGCATGGGGGTAATTAATTACAGTTATCACTGGTGGATAAGGATTTTATGGCTTTCCAGGATTTCCTAGGATTGTTTAGGTTTTCTGTAGTTGTTGATAGATAAAAATCTGATTTGGCTTTTTTGATGAGATGTGTGCATTTGTTACGTACAGTAGTTGTCTTAAAATTAGCCAGTCCAACTCAGCACCTGCTTTTTGCCTTTGCCCAGGCTTAATTTCTTTCATGAAATAAGCTTGAGAGATACAGAGTAAAACAAGGATTGAATAAATTCCAAGCTGTTTCAACATCATCAATAAGAGTGATTTTGTCTCAATCATAATAAAATAAATCATAAAAAAAACGAAGTGCTTCATATTTATCTTTTGAATAAAACAAGGCTTGGCCTTGGGGACTTTGGTATTTCTAATTGCAGCAACCACACAGTGGCTTACATCATTAACAAAAACACCTACAGAAGAATATTTATGGGGGACATTAATATGGACAATAATAATATGGTGTTCCTTAGACACTTTGAGATTTAAAGCCAAAATTTCAGATGGTTTGCTAATATAATTTGAGAGCACAACATTTACATGAAATTTGTTCTTTGCGAAAACAGTGACACATCCCCCTCTCTTGGGGTGGTTGGTGCAAAAAACATTGTAACCATCAATAGAAATCTCCTTATCCAATACAGAATTACTAAGCCAGGTTTTGGATAAAACAATAATATCTGTAAGGGTGGATGGTGATAGGCGCCACTCGCAGTACCCCGGGGGATCGATAAGTTAAACTGTAGAGTCCTACAGTCTAACCACTAGCTCTGATAATCAGAGAATTAGGGAAGAGACGAACAAAAGGGAGGAACGGAAAATATCACCCAACGGGTGGCTAAGTGTCACACTGACACAAACAAAAGAAATAAAGGACTCCGCAGAGTTAATAAGGTGAGGGTAGCAAAACACCCGGTAAACAAAATACCTTATTATATTTATTTTGAGAAAACAAAACACAGTGGTGGAAATACGTCCACCGGATTACCAAATGGTAATAGAGAAAGCAAACTACTTAGACCAAAGACACCGAGTGTCCGAAAACGGGCAAAGGGCTAAGAGAGCCAAAAGAACAATAATGTAACCCAAAACACAGTCGAACCGACTGAACCAAAGAAACCAAACGAAAGCTCCTAGTAGCGAGCAAGGTTCCTATGGTAGGTACAAATAAAGATGTTCTTAATTAGGAGAGGGATTCGGACAGAGATAGTATTTTCTATAGTAAGTCCTATGATAAGACACAGAGTGTCCGAAAACGAGAAAAGGGCTAGGAGAGCCAAAAGAACAAAGTAACCCAAAACAGTCGAACCGACTGAACAAAAGAAACCAAACGAAAACTCCTAATAGCGAGCAAGGTTCCTTTTGTAGGTACAGATAAAGATGTTCTTAATTGAATCGGGTTTCCGACAGAGAAAGTATTTTCTACAGTAAGTCTTTGTGTTGCGTATTGAAAAAGACACAACTACCTTACTGGCTAAATCGCAAAGATGGCTTACGATTTCGCCCCGATCAAGCACCAGGTACGGGTTTAAATAGGAGGGTGATTACAAATTGACCCAACCTGTGCAGCTCCCACAAGGAAGGCACAACACCGCCACCCGTCGGTGAGTCTGGGGAACAACCATGACAAATATCAGCGTCAGTGGATTCAGGCCAGATTCGTATCATGTCAATTTTTGAGAGCAAACTATGGACATTAAAATGATTAGACCAGACCTACACTTAAAATCAGATGGTTTGTAACATCAGGGCCAGGGTTGAATTCCACATTTCCCAAAATCAGCAATAAAAGAATAACCAGGCATCTCCGCTTTGTAACATTGCATGACAACTCCTTTGATGAGTTCAACATAGTAATAAAATCAGAGAGAGAGTTTTCTGAAACAATGAAACAGTCTTTCAAAACAGAAAGGCTTAGGAGCCAATGTAAGTTCACATTGTTATTGGAGGCCGGGAGCAGGCACTTGTATTTTTAGTTCATGGGACATAGCGCATGTTACTCTAGACAGAATGTCCAGCGGGGTGCATACACTGTCTGATTCACAAACCTGGCAGTGATCATTTTCCCTAGAGTTCCACAGAGCCAGTAGATATAACAAGGCAAAGAGGAGTTTCATTCTCACTGCTGTTTGCAGGCAAGCAGCGGAGGGGGAGGCAGGTAGGCAGGCAGCGGAGGCGGAGGCAGGTAAGCAGGCAGTGGAGGGGGAGAGAGTGAAACAGCAGCTGGAGCAAGGATCACAGTAGGCTGGAGCAGTAGGCAGAAAGGAAAGAGCTGAAAAGGGCAAGCATTGAAAGCAAATTGCCGCAGGTAAAATGAGAATCACTAACAGTGAGTATTTATTGAGCAATTAAAACACTATACTTCACTACACTTTAATAGCTGAAAACGTAGTAAGTGTAGATTTACTGCGACATTTAAAATAAGTTAAAACAGGAGTCACAAAACACAGACAGATATTGATGTGCATGTGATCTTGGTTCACCATGTGAGGCGTTGGCGGGAGTTGGTGGAGTATATATTCTACTAATAATAATTAAATTGCACAAACATACATAAAATAGGCCTACATGCAGAATCACATTGCATAGATCAGTATATCTTAATTAGCAGTTATAAAGAAACCAACAGACATTTGGAAACAGAATAATGAAGTTACTCATTACTAATTATAATATCAAAGCATTTTAAAGACAGAGATCCAACAAGTGTACACAGCAAAAAGTCCGGAGTTGAATTAACTCTCGAGGAGTCGATTTCAACTCTTTTTTGGAGTTTATATAGGTCCACACTCTCCAGAGTTAAATTAACACTTGTAAAATAGTTACAACATTAACACTCTGCCAAGAGTTCCTTCTTTAACTCTTTACCAGAGTTATAGTAACACCAAGGGATTAGACCAATAACACTACTCAGAGTTAAATGTTTTACTCTTTACCAGAGTTGAATTAACTCTCGAGGAGTCGATTTCAACTCTTTTTCGGGGTTAATATAGGTCCACACTCTCCAGAGTTAAATTAACACTTTCAAAATAGTTACAACATTAACACTCTGCCAAGAGTTCCTTCTTTAACTCTTTACCAGATTTATAGTAACACTAAAGGATTAGACAAATAACACTGCTCTGAGTTAAGAAATTTAAACATTTATTGTGTTTCTCCCAGTTAACTCACAGTCTTGCAGTCATTAAAACATTGTAATTGAAGGTATAACATATACATTTTCATCGGAAACATTGTATGAGCTCTGAACATCAAATGGTGTATAAAATTTAAGATCAGACAATTTAATTAGACACCTTTCCTCACTTCGTGATACTCCCAACGCATGATGATGGTCATCAAAACTCTCTGTGAATAGCTTGTTTGTCAAAAAATAAATGTGGTCTTCAACCAAAAGTATGTCACTTATTTGACAAAAGACTGGCATGTCTTCTTCCATTGCACTGCAAATAACAAGTCCAGCTTTATACTCTACACCATCAACTTTAACCCAGGTAGTTGAGAAAACCTCTTTTGACAAGATCATTTCAAGATTTACATTGTTAACCACATTTTCACCTCTGAGGGAAAAATATTTAATTGGCCCATACTCATTTTGTTTGAGGTTGAAGGTTTCCCAGTGATAAGCAATGGCCATCTGATGCCTTTTAGCCAGGGATTTGGTTATGTTTTTGAAATTTTTAAAATAATCTTTAAACATCTTGTGTTTGGCTTCGAACCTCATACACCACATGTGTAATAAGGGGCCAATTTTCCTTATAGAAGATGGGTAATGGATCATGAAATGATGCTTAGGTATTAAATTTCTATGTGGATACAGGTGCTTAAACAGTGCATGGTGCTCAAAAATCAAATGCTTTAAATATGTTGTCATACCTAGAGTGAGAGAAGGTGAAAAAACTATGTTCATTATTTGAAGTAACAACAGCAACAAATTCCAGTGTTTGTCTCCAGCAGGAATAATGTCACCAAACAACAGTGGGATGTTTTTCACAAGACACAAGGTCTGAATAGAATTCAAACCAATGCCATTGCCAGTACTCTCCAAAATGATCTTTGTGGGACGGTTTTTTCGTTCCAAAAATCCATAATCAAAACAATAAATCCTAGAAAGCAAGTCCTGTTCTGACACAAAGTGTTGTGTGAGATATCCAAAAAGCAACTTAATCTCGTACTGAGCCACACCCTCAAGAAGATCATGCATTATATCAAATGAATAGTTATTACAAACATGGAAATACTTCAATAAATTAAGTGTAGAATTTTTTTTCAAACCATACACTGACTTCAATTGTGGGTTTTCCTGGAGAGACTGGCAATGCATTTCAAACACATCTTTTCCACGAAGGATCACTTTAGGATCATCCTCACTGTATACCGCTTGAGTATCATTCTTCTCAATTAAACAAAGGCGACAGAAATAATTGCTACTGAATGACTCATTAAAACCAAGAATTGTGTGCATCCCTAGATTATCTCCTGTGATCTGTGAGATTGTACCATATATCTGCTCATCAGAAAATGGAAGACTTAGCCCTTGGCTTTCCAGTTTTTTCATATCATTTAACAACGGTTCCAGTATAACATCAAAACCATACTTACGGAGATCTTCTACGTGAAAAAGTGATACCAAATGAATGTTCATCAAAACCGAATTAAATTTTGGGGGCAAATTTCTTAAAATAAAATACAGACAGCCTATTTTGTGAATTCCACGTTTGGAGCCAAGAGGATTTGCTGTTTCAAAATCGTCATAGTATAGTTGAATTTGTAATGCATGTCTTTAGCTGAAAACAAAGGGTGGGTTTTAAAATAACTTCCATCAAAAAAGTCGGTATAAGTGTCAGGCTCAGATCTACACTCTTTCTTTAGTAAAACACAAATGTCTGGATTTCTGCACATAAACTTCAATGTTTCTATAATCGGCACATATATAAAAGTATCCTTCACAGGTACTTGATCATAAGTACCGGATTTCTGATTATACCTGCTGTCATATCTCACTCCCAGTGTTATTTCTACTGGCTCTACTACTGCCCATTTTTGGCTGAAGTATTTATTTCGTTTCCATTCTGTATTCAGATTTGTGAATGGGTTTTCAAGTTTGTCTAAAGATTCATTTATCACAGATGTGTTGGGGTCAGTTACAGGTAAAGCAGAAATAACAGTCTGCTTTGCTTGTGACCGAAGCTCACTTGTTAGTTCCTCCAAATCTCCTACAATTGAGGATACCAAACTATTGGAAATCCCACTCCCCTGTAATTTGGCCACGATTGATGCACACAATTCTTTGGTTGGATCCTTAGTAAGTCCTGAATCATTGTTCTCAGAAGAAACACTGGAAGAGCTACACTGATTTTGGGGATTAAAAGCATCTGCATGAGATGAAGTTGCAACTGGCTCACTGGAACCCGCAACAGTTGAAGTTTGAGACATTTGCTCAACATTGCTATGAACACTACTAAGGTGCTTCCAAAAAACCTGTATATGTTAGGAACTGATGCCTACAGCCTTGCTGAGAACAAATCAATTTGAACTTGGGTCCAGGATAGTAACCATGTTGGACTCTTAAATGTGAAATCAACTGCTGACTGCTGGGATACACTTTCTGACACATGAAACAGCTCAGCATTGCTTGAGCCACTTACTCAAAGAATGCGACTACTGTATGGTTAAGGAGTCTGGCTCTCAATTCTCTAACTCTGGGTGTCTCCTTCATTTTCCCCACATCAATGTTATACACTGTCGTCTGCAGGAATGTGTAGAAGTTCACAAGTGCAACATCATAAGACACGTTAAACACAAAATGTGCTTTGAAAAGTTCATCAAATGCCCCGAGCGAGCGGTTTGCCTGGCATGGGATGAGATGCTTATCCATGACGATGTAGAAGGAGTCGATCTTGCTCTTCTGACGCCCAACAGCAAGGAGGTACGGCTGCCGACCCTGCCGGTTGCGGAGATGCTCCTCCAAACTGCAGCATGACTAGGGTTGAGATAAGGAAACTGAACATTAGACAAGAATAATGTGCAGCTGTAACCCCTGTGAAGGGCTTGCCCAGGGGCGGAGGCGGGATTCGATACACGCTCTCCACAGCACATAACACTCCGCAAACGGACGCGCTGCCAACTGTGCCGGGAGCTGGTGTAGCCGGTCTGGCTCTGTGTTGTGTGTTGTCGGGTGCCGCGGCCGGGACGCGGGCCTGGGGCCCTCTGTGGCGGGCGGGTTGCGTTTTGACCAGCCGCGCGAACAAATTGCTAGCTTTTCGCTGGCGTAGCTGGTTGGGGCGGTGGTTTGTCGTCGGGGGCCCCGGTTTGCGTCCTGGCTGTGCCGTTCGGTGGCGCACAGCGGAGTGTCGGATCGGCTACACTAGCTCCTTGGCGGAGCTTAGTAATGGGTGTTTCTTTCTGAGGAGTGAGTTTAACCAATCCACTCTGCCTTACGAGGATTCACGAGGATCGCACTCTATTCGGTTACACAGCCACAGAGAAAACTACATTATAGAAGTGATTATTCAAACATTGTCTCACTGGCTAGTGCAAGATGGGAAACCAAGACCATCCACTTTTTAACAACCCTCATTTACACATGTGGCTAAGAAGCAGGTGGTCAATGGTGACATGTGACAAAATATTATAATCACTTTAATAATATTATTACCTTATGAAAGACTACAAGTCTCTCAACTGCATCCCAGGCACTGACTTTTGAGACTTCGGTCCCCTGGTGGTGGTGGAAGGAGATGCAACAGCAACAACAGGGAGGCCATTTCTGGGTTGTAGGCTGAGGACAAAAGAGTCACAAGAAACAGAGAGAACAGGGAGGCATTAAGTCCGGGGCGAGAGGTAATGTTTTTGGTTCCGTCCGTTCGTTCATCTGTGTCGTCACACCCACCCGTTCGACACACAGCAAGATTACGCAAAAACTACCAGATGGAGGGGTGTAGCATGGGCCACGGAAGAACTTTTGGAGCGGATCTGAATCACGGCTCACCACATAGGGCCATATTAATCATATTAGTCATGAAAATAATGAATGAAGCAACTGCAATTATAGCAAATGCGTTAAAACAAACAAAACAAATACAACTCACTTGTTGCCTCATCTACATCACTTCCTGGGGGACTTTCTGCAGACTGCACCAAGCGACGCAACTCTGGTGTTGAAGTGAGCTGCGAAGCCTCTTTTATGATATTTGGCTTGAAGAACACATCCCATTTCTGAAGCAGCCTGGAGGAGGTCTCGTCATCAAATAGGAGAGTGAAGTCTTGATCCACCTTTAAGAAAGACGATATTAAACTACTACTACTACTACAGGAAATACTTTCAAATGTCAAGCCATTCTAAACATCCCATTCCAAACTTACCAGTCCTTTTGTATCCAGGAATCTTGGGAAGGTGGAGAGGATATCAACACCATTGCCTGGGTCATTAACAAGCTTCTGACGGTGCTGAAAGGTCTCTCTCATCTTCTGGAAAATCAGGAAGTGTCGGTGGTATGGTTGAGCAAAGACATGGCCTCTTTGCAAGCATCCCCGTCAAGCTGCTCTTCCACATTAACAGCCCTCTGGGAACTTGGGCCTCCTGGAGGGGAACTCGGGCCTCCTGGAGAAAGGTCAGTAGACCTGTTAGGTGGCAGTGCAGATCCTTGACGAATCTTCCTTTGGACTGTTTTCAGACGCCAAGAAAGGTATCCTGTGTTGCTTGGAGCATCGTAGAAGTGTTCCTTAAATGAAAATAAATAAATAAATGCATTGTCATACTCGGCTCATAAGAAATCTTAGAGAATTCAAATGTCAATGTCATGCACACAGCTTTATGTCACATCATGCACGTATGACATTAAAGTGTCATGCAAACAATAATAATGACTATTACATAGCCTTCGTGGAATATGGATCCTTGAGCCGAAGGGAACAGCGTCACTATCCCAACAGCATACTCTTCTCTGATTGCTTTAGTGGGGACGCGCCTGAGAGGAGATATTAAATTAATAATTTAAATGTATGCAATGACCATGCAGTTATTTGGCACAAATAAAAGAACATGAAACACACATACCCATGATTATCAACCATGTGAGCCACCAGGATGTTAACCATTTGTCGTCTTGTGTTATCTGTTAGGGCTCCTGTTGTTTGGTACTGCTCTAGTACTTCTTCACCACCGGACTTGCCTCTTAGCACATCTTCAATCAACTAATAAAAAGCAAAAACATGAGAAAGCAAAACATGGTGATAAACAACCTTTCTAAACACTCAGAGTGAAAAAATGTGAAGCAACTCATGAGACTCAAACTTATACAGTACCTGTTTAGCAGACACTGCACGCGTATCCTCAATTCTTTGTCTCTTGCTAGGGACCTCATCTATGATTACAGTTGATGCACTTGAGCTGAAGCTTGAGTCAGAAATCTCAGAAGCAGAGGAGTGATCAGAAAATTCTAAAGGAATAGAAGAAGAAAAAAAGTAGGCTAAATCATTTTATTCTGTAGGGTGTAGAGTGCTTGATTATACCTGCCTTCACCTCACCGTCATTTGAGAAAACTGTCAACACCACATTGCCTTGTCCAACGACATCACTGAATATCTCAGCATCAACTTCTGTCCCTGTTGCATCCTTGTATGTAACTTCTGCATCAGGTGGCAGGCAAAATCTCTCGATGACTGGAAAAGATAGTACAGTGAGATAAAACTGAATGTGCTTTTGAAGTCAGCACTGTTTCTTGTCTCACAGTGAATGACTGTTCACGTTAAATACATTCATCCACCACTGTATAATCATTAAATAGACCTAGAACATTTTCCCTCACAAAACCCATTCCCACTAAAGTCCAAATTTGATGATTGGCTTTACCCTCTGAGGCATGTTTAGCAAGGTTTGATTGGTCGCCTGGTTGAACCAATCATGACAGTTTCTGCCCTGAGAACAGCGTGTCCGAAACCGCTCACTCGTTCTCTATTCCTATTCCCTATATAGTATATACTATATAGTGTACTATTTAGAGAACGAAAGTAGTGTTTTCGGAGACAACAACTGAACGTCATTTGCGTCAAAAAAATTTAAGTGCAGGATATTCAGGTGACGCAAGGCGGATGTGCTCAGTATCATAAACAAACCGAGCACTCATGGCGGCAGGTTTAAATGTGCTAAAGTTTTGATTTTCAAAGACGGGCAAAATTTTGTGTAAATGTAAATAAATGTAAGTAACGTTAAGCTAGCTACCTTTTCTGTATTTAACACGTTAATAGCCTGGCTTTTGTACGTAAAGTTACCTCAGGAATAGCCTGGCTTTTGTACAAAAGCCAGGCTATTAACGTGTTAAATACAGAAAAGGTAGCTAGCTTAACGTTACTTACATTTAAACACAAAATTTGCGGCGGTAGACATTCGGTCATTTCTGTCGCCATTCTTTCCCTTCTCTCCTTCGGTATGACACGACCGCATTGCATTGTGGTAGACGGGATCAATTCGAGGGTAAAGTAGGGTACAGTCGATGTACACTACAAATCACGGTGAATTGTGGGTATTTTCTCGTTCCCTATTTAGTGTACGAAATTCACATTTTAGAATTCGCCGCACTCTACAAAATGGCGTCCACACAAAATAGTGTACTAAATAGGGAATAGGGAGTGGTTTCGGACACGGCCCATGTTTCAATAAGCAAAACTCCCATCTGCTTTAGGCTAACATCCCTGATTCAAACCTTTATCCTAAGCCATGCTAACCTTTGTCATGGAATTGCAGAAAGTCAAACCGTCCTTCAACCTCATCCAACTTCACATACTTCTGCAGTTGTTTGTACTTCACCTGGACCAGCATTTTTACTCAGAACTGCAAGAAAGTTTGACAAAGTGAATTAAAACTTAAAAGAAGAACGGTAAAAATGAAGCTACGTCCACACAGACACGTGTTGGGACATGTTTTTTGCGGCCCCTTTTATGTTCAACCCATACTTGCCAACCTTGAGACCTCAAAAATAGGGAGAATTTCCAAACCAAAGCGTTCTAATATAATTTTTCCATTCCTGATACCGATTCCAATACTTGAACTTAAGTACCGATCCGATACCAGTGTGTAATATAATCAGTGACGTGCGGTGTGGTCAATGGTTGGGGAGGCACTGGATATCATCAGAGTAGGGCGACCAGATTTTCAAAACCTCAAACCTGAACACTTTGTAGGCTATATGAACGCGCCGCACCTGCACGCGCACCGAAAATGCAGATCTACAGTGCTATTATACAATGTTTTAATACAGATAACATAAACATTCTGATTTTCACACCAAATAGCCCGCCCCAATTATTTAAAAAAGACGTTATATCTGACGGCGAGGACCGGAGGGGCATTCCTACCGACCCCTGGCCTCGGCTATGTAAGCGCTGAATAACGGGAAAATTTGAACGTGATTGTTAAAAAACGGGAAAAATATAGCTGATTTTAGATGCAATTCACTTTCGTTTTAGTTAGTTTTGTGTCGTTCATTGTAGATTTTATTTAGTTTTTATTTTCATTTCAGTTAGGCTATTTCCACTGCTATTATTTTGTTATAATCCTGACACACGCACAAGTTAAAGTGAAAATATTGCTTAGCTTACCTTTACTTGTAAATTAAGTCCATTCGCCTTTCTTTCTGGACGAAAATCTCCGTGACTGTTGTAAAAGTTGTTGTTCTTTTAACTTTTGCAAGAGTAAATCGAGTCGTAAACTTCAGGCTCACTATCGCCCCTGTCTGTGAGGCAGAGGTACTGGCTGCCTCAAGGCAAGCCTTTTCCTTGTGGATTTATGTCAGATCAATAAGACTTAAATATTACACACATACGTGAAATACATTACCGAACACTATGGAAATTAAGACGTATAATAAAAGTGTCTTCAAACATGATATTGAAACATACAGAGAAATGGCAACAAGCACGCGCCAATTGCACGCGCTCAATTTAGTTTGTGATTAGTTAGTAAGTATTAATGTTTGTCCACTCGTCTGTGCTTTCAATGCAATTTCGGTGTGGTTCCTATAAGATCGATTTTATAGTCAAAATCGCTGAAATTCTGTATTTCCTGTTCAAATACAACAGAGAGACGAGAGGTGAGGCAGTGACGAGCCGAGCCTATATATTATAATATATATAGCCATCTGCCGCGACGATAAACTGTCAAGTTAGCTAACGACGTTAGTACTAGGAAGACTGGGCCAGTTGCCAGCTAGCTAGCTAAAAGTCTCCACGATTTAACATCATGACGATTTAGCATTCACATGCAAGTGCGATGAAAAACAAAGCTTCGTGTGTTTTTTTACTATAACGTTAGGCGAGTTAATGTAATTTTTCGGTCACTAACGTTATATGGCAAATGGCCCAAACAGTCTTCTTAGCTAGGTTAGCTAGCTAGCTAACAGTTAGCACATGGTGACCTGGACCAATTTACTGTTCAGTCCTGACAAGCGGCTTTGTAAAGCATAAAACATCTCCGTAGATGTTTCATCGTACATACTGCAGTTCACAGCACCAATTGATAAATGTTTCAATAAGTTTGTCTTAATTGCACTTACCATGTTAGAGCTGCACGCATGGAAGAAAATGGTTCCGACTTATTTCTCTCCAACAACTGAACAAGTGAATTGCATGTGCGTAGCTTAATTAACTCTCGGCGGAGTTGGGTAAAGGGAGTATATTGAAGTCTTAACACTGATGTGATAAACTCCGTCAAATAACTCCAACACTGAACACCATTTAACTCACAAGGTGTTAAAATTACACTTTGGGAGTGGAAATTAACTCTGAAATGTTTAACCCTGAAATTTCAACTCTCTAATTTTTGCTGTGTAGGTTGCCCATCCAACCAAGGAAAAATTATCCACAATGAGTAGGTTATTATTATAATATTATCAACAATAATTATAATTTATAAGCAATAAAACAATAAACAATATAAAAATGCTACATTGCTTCAATTTCCGTAGGACACAGTCAGTTCTCCACCACAGACAGAAACCACAGCTAAATGCATTCTTCTTGTGGTATGTTCACGGGCCAGCTACTGTTAGCTACAACTGCTAACCTTTAGTTAATATTAAGCCTACCGGTAGGCCCATGCTCCTTTGGAAGCCACGTAATATCTAAATTACATAACATAACATAACATAACATAAGGGGAAGAGGAGAACAGGCCATCCAGCCCAACACTGCTCGTCCATTCCTACCACTAGTCTGCTCACAATGCTTAGTTTATCCAAAGGCTAGAGTGTCTAACACTAGATCGAGCCTAGCCTTGAATACCCCTAGTGTCTCAGCCTCTACTACATGTCCAGGCAAGCTATTCCACGCATTGATCACTCTCTGTGTGAAAAAATATTTCCTAGTGTCCGTGTGAAATTTACCCTTTGTCAGTTTCCATTTATGCCCCCTCGTTCTGATAACCGAACTCAACTTTGTAAACCACATTATTGAGACTCTACCTCGACCCTCTATTTAACATTAAGCTATAGATTTAAAAAAAGGGTGTGCCCAGGGAGTTCAGTTTTGAAGCGTAGCTTAACGTTTGGCCATTGAACACTCCCTTTGAGCGAGCATAACAGAGCTTTTGGAATCATGGCTAAAATAGCAAACCTATATGTTTGTGTTTTTTATATACCTCTTCTTATAGTATCAACACTTGTGTTCAGGTTGTCCTGATTCTTTGGAATATTGAGCAGATATATAATTTCAAAATGCTAATGTCAGAATCCTAATCCACCCACAAGCCACCCGGAAGAACTACAATTTGTACTGATTTACACCACACCATAAGGCTTTATGGGTATTGTAGTTGTATTCTTTTTTACCTATGATCAGAAGTTGTGAATATTAAAGTTACAATATGTAGCCAGCGGGACCCTATGTTAGGTGTCCAGCATGTAAATACCCCCCCTTTAATGTAAACCTCTTCTTTAATATCAGGTCATTACCTCACCGTTAATATAAGGACACCAGCACAGGCATATGGGAAGACAGCTAGCACGTGGTTCAATGGTGGTTTGCTGGCCGGGCTTCCGTTGTGCATTCAGATTATGTGTTTGCAGCTGAACTTGATCAAGGTACGTGTTAATTTCACTTTACTGTGTTGTATGCTCAAGACAATATCGTCAAGCACGTCCCTTTTTCTTTGCATTGTTGGCCTACTAAATGTGTATATTATCTTGTTTACCGCACTCCTGTCTTTTGATACACCCCGCTGTACGGTAGTTACCTCTGTCCTGAACGAAACGGTATGTTGTCGCTAGGTTTATTGTTTGGAGCATGAATGTCCAACATCACGTAGTTGAACGTGTTTCTCTTTATCGTACAGATTTGCCGTCAGCAAGCCTGCCCTGTGTTAAAGGAGACTTCGCTGTAGTTATCCGGTTTGAGAATTGGTATGTAACCACACTGCTATGTACTTTACTTGATAATATTGGTGGCTAAACATGTTTCCCCATTTTGTACTGTGTAGATTCTAACCCTGTCGCCGTGCATACTTAACTTGTTTGGGTTATAGATGCCCTGTGTGCAAACGGTATGCAACCATTGTTTTAAAATGTAACTCCAAACTTATGTCACGTGTACAGTGTATTGAGTATGGAATAATTCTGTCTCTTTACAGGATTGCACCCCGCTTTGTCTGCATGTTGTTCATCGCTGTTCTTTTTATATATATTGTTTTAAAGATTGGGAATACTGCTCTGTTAGGTCTAGTTTGTGACATTTTGGTATAGCTTCTGTTATGACTGACATTCAAACAGTCAAAAACAAAACATGGAGACCAGACAAAGTAAATCATTTTAAAAAATTTATTCAAAAATACTCTGTTTGTGTGTTGATGCGTGTCAGTGTGAATCTGTAGGGGGGTGTTTGAGTGTGAGTGCATGTGGAGTGTGAAAATCCCAAATAACAAAAAGACAAAGTACTCAAAGTACCAACCCGATGCCAGCGGCCAGCAGTCACCAGCCCTGTCAAGAGCCAAGTGCAGTGTGAGAAATCAATCTCTTGAGCATCTGGGCGAAGCCACTTATAAAGGGGTTTTCCCAGGTGCTACCACTAGGTAACTAGCCACAAACAGCAATTAGGCAATTCCAGGGGAAGGGAGGGACGGCACGCAACACTGCCACCCACGGGCCGACAGCTACTACTGCAGTTGAGGGAGACAGGGCACGGCCGTCACACTTCACTAGCTGGCCAGCTAGCCGTGAGGTGGGCTAATGGGTTAGCCCCTTAGATAAGTACGGTAGAGGTTAGCCTGGCTGGCTAGTAAATGTCTTTTGTTTCCTTTTTTCGTTCTTTTCCTTTTGTCTGGTTTCACTAGCCTCCTCTTATAAGGCTGTTCCACTGTATGAGCCAGTGTTAAGTGTTCCATTAGCCCAGACCGCAACTCGTATCCAGAGCTTTTGCAGTGGCTTCACATTTGCTGTGAAAATTTGCTGTGAAAATATATTCTCTTAATATATTCTTTTTGACTTTGGATCAGTTGTGTGCGGTGCACCTCCGATTTATGAATTGCAGTGTATATTTAAGGGGTGGAACCTTCAGTATACTCGTATTGAATATCACGTGTGCTTTGAAGCTCAAAGCTCAGTTGCTCTCTGGGCTATCAATCCAACAAATTTTCCACTGTGCTCCTGTCTGTCTATACAGTTGGCACCTTGGCCTTATTTTTTATGTATTATGAAATGTATGTTCTCCAACTAGTTTCATCCAAAAAAAGAATAAAGACTATTTTTCTTAGCTCTGGTCTTTGTTATTGAGCTGTAGTGCTTGCTTGGTATATTCAGAGCTCCCCGTTCACTCTAGGTATAATCCAGGGGTGGCGTAGTCAGTAGCCCAATTTGGCGTAGTTGGCAGGATCAAACTTATTTTTCAATCTACTTGGAGAACAATTACATATAGTGGAGGTTTTTGTCTGAGAGCAGTTTAGTTTTTTATATTTTGTGTTTTTGAAATAACTATAACAGAATAGCGGTTGGCAACAAAGTTTGAGGACTTGGTTGACCAAAGACTCCCCAGAGCGCTTCCACCTTGTCTACCAGCTGTACCCTGGTCGAATCATGGAAGAAGAGTTGGGAAGATTACGTGTTCAAGTACAACGGCTCCAACCTGAGAATCAGACTCTGTCTAGTGAGCGAACTGGTGGTAATAGAGATAGCCCTGCTGGTAGCAGTGCTGAGGACCTGCCCCAGCGCAGGGAGCCAATGGTTTATCTCCCTAGAGAAAGGAAGTGCCCTACATTTTCTGGTTCTCTGTCTACCGGTGCCATCCCAGTTGAAGAGTGGGTGGAGGAGTTGCATCAGGTCCAGGTATATGTTTGTTGTGGATAAGGCAATGTGTGTCTATGACCACTTGGAGGGAGAAGCCCATAATGAGATTAAATACAGACCCTAATCTGTTAAAAGGGACCCTGAACAAATCATAAAAGTGTTGCTGGAAATGTATGGTTGTTCAAAGTCTTATATATATTTTCAACAAAGGTTTTTTGACAGGAAACAGAAGGAAGGTGAATCCTTAAATTAGTTTTCACATGCATGAATGGCTCTAATGTAAAGGGTGGAACAATGTAAACCTGGCTCTGTGTCTAATCCTGAGGCTGTGTTAAGGGATCAGTTCTGTGAGAACGTGAGGGACCACATGCTTCGTCGAGAGTTGAAAAGGCTTTTGAGGTGTAATGAGGCACTGTCCCTTCTTGACGTTCTTCGAGAGGCCATCCGCTGGGTGGAGGAAGGTCAACCCAACAGGGACAAGTATGTACACCCACCACTGCAATCATGTGAAACACAAATTGCTGCTAGTTGTGATGTTACAGAAGCTAAGCCTACCTCTGAGTTTACGGAGCTTAAAAACATGGTTCTTAAACAGCAGGCTCAATTAGACTTACTGGTAAAACAGTTATACCCTTTTGGCCGTGCCTCATCAGGGCCACCACGTAGTAACAACAAGTTTAGACGTACACCTGACGGGCAGCCAATCTGTGTTCGATGTAACATGCCTGGACACATAGCTTTCTGTCGTTCGGTACTTCCTCCCCATAACCCGACGCCCGGTGCTAATCCATCTGGTGGGGACTCCACTGGTCAACAGAAAAAGCTAGATCCCCCCTGTGTGCAGAGCCACACACTGGGAGGGGAACAGACAGGCTTTGATAGTGATTACCCCACAGCTTTTGACCAGTTAGTGGGGCTTTGCCCTGTGTTTAATGCTAACATGGGTGGAGTGTGATATATGCCATGGAGTGTGTGTCCCTTGTTTAATTGACACTGGTTCCATGGTCTCTACTATCACGGAAACTTTCTTTTTCAAACATTTATCTCATTTGAGTAAAAGGGATTGTGAGTGGTTGGACCTCAAAGCTGCCAATGGGCTAGATATACCGTACATTGGTTGCATTGAGTTAGATGTCACGGTCCTCGACCAGTGCCTCCCCAAGCGAGGTGTGTTGATTGTTAAAGATCCTATGGATGCAGATGTTAAGAGCCGTAAAACCGTAACTCCTGGCATTTTGGGTATGAATGTTCTCAGCGACTGCTATCGCACGCTGTTCAAACAGCATGGTCCTGAGCTATTTCACTCCCCTCTAGTGCAGTCGGCCACCCCTGTCTTTAAGCACGCCTTTCGTCATTGTGAGAAGACTGAAGCTATAGTTACTCGCTCAAATCGCATTTGGAATTTTCAAGTCTCACGGGTCAACAAACTTGGTGTTATCGTCTCTGTTCTGCAGGAATGGGTTCTGAATTACATGCATGTATTTCTGGATATTATTATAGGCAGAGTACAAACTTGTGTTCTCCTTCTGCAGGGCCACATTCATTCTGGCTAGCAGGGGAAAAATTCAGTTAAGAAACAGTAAGCACAGAATTAATTTGGGATTCTGCAACATGTCAGCCAAAGTACTGGAACTTTCTCGATAGGGAACAGAAACCTTGTTACCATTTGCAGTGCTCTCAAATATTGTGCAAACACAGATGCGGGAGAACTCCTTCTTTCTAGCTGGGCCACTAAAATGTGACAATGTAGCTTGTATAGTGTCCTCTACAAAGTCTGGTATTTCCTTTTCTGCATCTCTAGACATTAGCACCTGTCTGTGTGTCATGCAATGTTGCACAAACAACTCTCCAAATTGGCGCTTTAATTTAGCTGCAACATTGCTCTCTCCCAACTGGTTGCGTCCGAGCATTACAGCGGCACCATCCGATGTTAAACTAACTAGCTTTTTGGTTGGGTAGTTCTCATGATCAAAATGGTCAGTGATGGCCTTAGAAATGTTTTCAGCACTACATTTCTCTGTGATTTTGAATAGGCTCAAAAACTGAGTCTTAATTTCCTTGGCCTTGGTGTCCACAAATCTTTGGAAAATCAATAACTGGGTCTTATCAGTACTGTCAGTGCTTTCATCACACATTACATGCACGAAAGGTGACTCCCCTACATTAGTTAGGCTGGCAGCTGCTAAGTTCTCCCCTATCTTTTCTGTGTTTCTATCGACAGTGCTAGCACTGCTGTGGAGCCTGTTGAATGCAAAAGATTTCGGGTCAATTTTCTTTGCGATTTCTTTGAAAGTGTCACCTGCTGTAACTGGTAGTTTTGCTTTGGCAAGTCCGAATGTTAACATGAGGTCATTTTCATGTTCAACTTTCTCTTGACTGACGAAGCTAGTCATCAGCTTAACTTGCTCTGTTCTGCCCTCTTTTGCCTTGCTAGCAAACAGCTCCTTCTCAACGGAATACATAGCAACATGCCGTTTTAAAGAATCTTATAGCGTGCATTGGTAGCTGGCTCACCATGAAGCGACTGTTTCTATGCGTGCCTCCATGTTTATTTATCTATCGCTCTTTTATTAGTGTGTTATCTTGTTATCTTTTTGTTAGTGTGTTTCCATGTTCTGGCCGCGTTCCTCTACTGGTCACAATTTAAATATGTATTTAATAACTTGAAACACTAAATACATTACAAATGGCATACCAGGGGAATTCTAGTAAAAATTATACAAAAAAATACTATTCAATCCATGTTGTGTTATATTTTTATAACGTTATATTTTTTTCATTTTGGATTTCAGCACCCCTAAGTCAAAACATCTTCCTGCGCCGAACAAGCGGCAGAGACATATCAGATAGCAGATCAGGGTTTAGTCAAGGCAAGACAATGGTACAATACACCTGACAATGGTATGACATGCTTAATTATTTGTATTTATTGATACAATATGTTTGTATTGAATTGCTATTTATGTCAGCACATCAACAGTGTTCTCTGTCCTGACCCCTTGCTGGTGGAACGACCTTCCGCAATCAGTCAGGACCGTGGAATCACTTGCGATCTTCCGCAAGAGACTCAAAACCCACCTTTTCAGACTCCACTACCACTGAACTCTGTACAGCTAGCTAATTGTCATCACCACTGCCTACTTGCTCTACACTATATACCCCTGCTTACTCCACTTAATAAAAAAAATATTTAAAAAAATAAACTTTTCCTTCCCAGTGTTACAGGTATGGTACGCAGCTACCTGCAATGATGTCTATCGCTGTATTACTGCACTGATCTCTTGCGCGTACTATGATTGTTCCTACCATGTATTTATGCACATCTTGTGAGTCGCTCTGGAAAAGAGTGTCTGCTAAATGCTTAAAATGTAAATGTATTGCTCTAGCTAGCGCATTATGTTAGCAGTCGAATTCAATTATATTGTTAAACTATTTGGATGAACTCCATGAACTAACAACATACGTAAACACGGCCTTCATTCCAGCTAGCTAACGTTATATGTGAGCCCAAAACAGTTAATACTATATTCACAACAGCGAAAAGCAATTTGTTCAAATAAATTAGTTAGCAGTTCCACATTGTGGTATTATTTTACACTGGCACAGGCAATCGCTACCTAAAATGATACAGAATGATGTGGAAAGCACCCCGGAAGTGAGAGGGAGAAGCCATCCCGAGCAATATTTCACACTTGAGCAAATTTTGTCACCACACCGGCACAGCAGACAATGAAACTTGACAGTGTGCTAAGTAAAATAAAATGTTTGGTGCTCCATATTCTCTAATAAAAAGTGTTACAGCACATATATATTTTTATTATGCTGTCCCATTTTAGGCCAGGAAGCCATCTTTGTAGTTTTTATACTGGCACTGAATGGGGTTCCAATACATCCATCAAAGGGCATCTATTAGGGGCTTGCCTTTGACTGAGCTGGTGCCTTTTTCAGATATGGGCTTGTCCCAGTCAAGTTTCAACAAGTAATGGCCATCCTTTGTTGACAGCCAATACAGAGGGGAATGAGGTACAGCTGTACAAAATGACATTGCTGGGGCACAAAAGGTATTGCCACATGGGGTCAAGTGAGACCTTTATTCAGACCTTTTGGCCAAGCCTAGATAGTAGACATTTCAAATTGTAAAATTCAAAAGCAAAAACTGGATGCAATGCATAGCCTACAAGGTGGGTGAGTCCAATTGAATGATGAATGAAACTTGTGTACTGTTGTATATAGTGTACGTACTGTTGTATATAGAATGTATATTATAGTCTGATGTCAGTCAGCATGCTGTCCCCACATTGGAGTTGTTTAAAAACAAAATGTCCTGGAGTGGCCCAGTCAGTCCCATTGAAAATCTGTGGAAAGATTTGAACATTACTGTTCACCAAATGCTCCCCATCCAATCTAATGGAGCCAACCAATTTTATAAAGAAGAATGGGTGAAAATGTCAGTGTCCAGATGTGCAAAGCTGGTAGAGACGTAGAGCTGTAATTACAGCTGTGGAAGCCATATAGAAGAAAATTAACCAGATCAACATAGAGTAGTTGCACTGGACCTGGGATGGTGCAACGCCAATGACGGGTAAGATCTCCCAAAAAGGGGGACAACCTAAGGCATGCCCGCACCACCAGGCTCCTCTCCTCTTTCTCCTACCTAAGCTGAAGCCTGTCACCATAACACAGAGGACCATATATACAGCAAGCTTATTCAGCTTTTATCCCTCCCCCCTCCCTGGAGCAGACAGCCAATTGACGCCCCCTAGTGGCACTCCCGGCAGAACCGAAACTGGGGGGACCTGGTGGAATTGAACCCCGGTCGCAGTGGGCAGCGTCGGATGTTCTACCACTACACCACCCAGAAGGCCCCCAATTAAATCATTTTTGATTCCACGAAATCATAAAGTAAAATGTCAACTGTATGTGCACCCTCCCTCAAGTTACGCAATGGCATTGTATGCAAAGACATTCTGCAAGTCTTATTTCCTAATTCTGTTCATTTGACATGCAATGACCAAATGTGAGCTCTAGTGACTTGTGCAACTGGTTAGATTTTTTAAGGCCGTGAGGCTTTTAGACTCTCAGCTAGGTTAAATTAAGTGGTTAAGTTAAGTTAAGTTAGGCTAAATTTGCAGACTAAATATGGAGACCCTTCCCTTGGAATCTATTCCCGGCTTTGCCGATGACTGTAAAACAGAGTTGGAAGAATGCATACGCAACGCAAAGAGCGGCAACTGTGCAATTTCTTTACTTGACTTCTGGAACAGTTCTGAAATTCTGAAAGACAAATTACTTCCCAATCTGACATGAATGGTGAAGTAATATTTATCAGTTGTCAACAATTACACAGAGAGGAGTTTTTTCTCCTATGGACATGTTTTATACACTGTTACGACAGAAGAAAGCGAATTTTCTGACCATCATTAAATTCAACAATAAAACATAACATTTTGTGTCCCCTTAGCCGAATTAAAAAAAATCTCAGCTGCATGCTATTATAAGAATACTTTTGTTATTTATATTTTATTTTGTCCTTACAAAAAATATTTTGCTTTCAACTGTTTAAAAAAAAGAATGTAGTTTAACCTCATAACTGTCACCGGCCTGCCGCTGGGCTATCTATATAACATAGCACGTTCTCCTTTAAATATAGAAAATATATGTGTTATATGCACAGATCAGGTGTAATCTTGTCTTTTCAACAATGAATGCCAATTCACGTCAAAAGTGATGTCGTAAAAGAAATCCCGTTCCGACCTAAGGCAGGGTACTCTAGGACAGGGGTGTACGCATTAATGCCAGTTCACTCTCAGATTAGATTACAGTAAACATTTCATACAGAGACACTTGACACTCTTCAGCTGCCATTCATGAGCTTAACAGGAAACCTAGCTAAAATTTCAGATCATGTACAGCCCTCTTTGCCCACCCCTCCTCTAGGAGAATAGCTGGTTCTTACCTTTGGTGAAGTCTAGAAGTCCCAAAATATGAAAGATTGTTGATAATGTGGGCATCCTGATCACTGTAAGGGTCTAACGAACAGAAGTAGGGACCCTGTTTTGTCACAAGGGCAAGCCAAATCAAGAGAGTTCCAATGTTTTTTGTGCTTTGTATTGCCGACAGCAGCAAAGATGTCATTCTCCTGGGTCTAGGAGATATGTTGGAATATTTCCCATAGGACTGTTTTGTATCCTTGCAATGATAAATCTTTGCTACAAAATAAGCCCACACCTCTCATTCTCGGATAAGTATTGGCCAAACAGACCCCCCTGAATGGCAACCAGCACCACCAGTAATATGATCATGCGGCATGATCCAGGGGCATAATTGATATTACTTCTCTTTATATATACTGAAATTTGTCTATGGTCACATGCTATTTGACACCGCTATAAACTCCAATGTGTTTACTTTCAAATGATACCAAATACATGTACTGTGGCCATCACAGTTCTTGAGCTATGAACTGTTATATTTGGGTATATACACTATATGGCCAAAAGTCAGTGGACACCTGACCATCACACCTATATGAGCTTGTTGGACATCCCATTCTAAAACCATGGGCATTAATATGGAGTTGGACCCCCCTTTGCGGCTATGACAGCTACCACTCTTCTGGGAAGGGTTTCCACAAGATTTTGGAGTGCGTCTGTGGGAATTTGTGCCCATTCAGCCAAAAGAGCATCTGTGAGGTCAGGCACTGATGATGGACGAGAAGGCCTGGCTCGCAATCGGCGTTCTAATTCTTCCCAAAGGTGTTCAGTGGGGTTGAGGTCAGGGCTCTGTGCAGGCCAATCGAGTTCCTCCACACCAAACTCGTCTAAGCATGTCTTTATGGACCTAGCTTTGTGCATGTCCATGAAGCTCCCGACGCACAGTTATTGTGCTGATGGTGCTTCCAGAGGCAGTTTGGTACTCTGTAGTGATTGATGCAGCAGATGATAGACGATTTTTACGCGCTATGCGCTTCAGCACTCGTGCAGTCGGCCCGCTCTGTGAGTTTGCGTGGTCTACCACTTCGTGGCTGAGCTGTTGTTGCTCCTAGGCGCTTCCACTTCACAATAATAGCACTTACAGTTGACCGGGGCACATCTAGTAGGGCAGAAATTTCATGAACTGACTTGTGGCAAAGGTGGCATCCTATGACAGTGCCATGTTTAAAGTCACTGAGCTCTTTACGAACCATTCTGAATTCTAAATGTTTGTCTATGGAGATTGCATGGCTATATGCTGGATTTTATGCACCTGTTGGCAATGGGTGTGGCTGAAACACCTGAACTCAATAATTAGTAGGGGTGTCCACTGACTTTTGGCCATATAGTGTATATGGGTACATTTGGGTATATACTGTATATGTCCAAATAGCCGTGAATGCAAAAAATAGTGGGTGACGTTTAAGGGGCTAAAAATATCAGCCCACTCATTTCCACATGATATATCCTACAGAAGGGGGCAACAGACATATTTTTACATTTGACGGCAGTACTTTTAAATCAATAAGCATGCTCACGTATGGGTGTGTATCGCTCCACCTGCTGACTAGCTTACTGCACTGCAACACAAAACTTATTTGTGATAATTGAATGATTATTTGAGATTGTAGGATGTTGATTGCTTATCAAGAAACTTCAGAAAGTCATCCTCTTGGTGTTGGAATTTTACTTGGTCTTAATAATAGAGCATTGGGACTTAAAAAACACTTGCTGAGTTAAGGACAAACTGAAAATGTAGTTGGATTGAATCCAGACTCTAAATTACATAAAACACCAGGGGAGATATTTGGATTTGCGGCTCTTAAAATGAAATGTATTCACTTGCATTTTGCTTGTCAGAGAGATTTTGTACAACTAATTAAGTAGTCAGCAAGATTGATTTAAGCTATTTGTGGGGGACTCTTGAGTATTAGGTGTTGTGACAGTGATATTTGGAAATTGTCAATTTATTTTGAATGGCATGGCATATACGTACAGTACCCTGACTGAAATGATTCACACCCTTGATAAAGATGAGCCAAGAAGACTGTATAAAATGAACAATACAGAGGTTTAATTTATGCTCAAATAATGGAAAAATTGTATTCTTTAATACTAATACAATTGCTCAGAGGCAAATCTTTTATTCCCTAAAAGATAAGTTACAATTATTCACACCCCTAATAATTATTTTAAATAAAATCCAAAGTAAATGGTTACAAACAAATAAATAAAAAACTAAAGATATCACTTTCCACTATTAGGTGAATAATGAAGAAGTCTGCATGCAGACGTGCATGTTGTTCCCACACACACAGTGAGAAAAATGAAAATCCAAGAGCCAGAGTTTGAGGAAAAATTTAAAAGGTAGAAATCTTGTCAAAATCTACCATCAGACATCTCTGTGCCAATATACTTTTTGGAAGGGTTGCCAGAAAAAAGCCTCTATAGAGGGAAATCAACAAAAAAAATAAAAACGGAATGGAATCAGGTATTATGGTCAGATGAGACCCAAAATATTTATTTTTGACATTCACGCCAGCGCTAGGTCTGGCGTCCAAAGAAGGAACTGTATGTTGAAAACAATGTCATACCTACTGTGAAATAGGGGTGTTATGGGGTTGTTTTGCATCTACTGGTCCTGGGGCTCTTGTTAAGGTCAATTAAATGATGAACTCTAACAATACCAAGATATTTTGATCTTTCAGCAAGACAATTATCCCAAGTATACCTCAAAATCAAGCAATAAATTGTTAACTGACCACAAAATAACTTTTTTCAATGGCCCTCTCAGTCGTCAGACCCGATCGATTTGTGATTTGTTGATAATGTGATTTGAAATGAAGAGGGCAGTCCACAAGTGCAGATGAAAGGATAACAACAATCTTGAAAGATTCTGTATGGAGGAATGGTAAAAGATCCCAATGTTCACTCATTCTATAAACCACCATAGAATATGACTCAGTAGTGTTATCCTTGCAAGGGGAGGGTGCACATATAATGTGACTAGGGGTGTGACAGTATACCGGTATGAAGGTATACCACAATATTAAAATAGGAACTAGTTGTATCATAAACTTAACATAATACTGTGATAGTAAATTATGTGACAAAAGCTATTTTCATGTGGGGGAAAAAATATTTCAACCATTACCCTGTTAAAATGTCTAAATAACCCATATTAAATAATATAATACTGGACCTGGGGTGTCTGCTATTGTCATTTAATCCCACCACCTCTTTGGCTGTTCTTGCATTTTGTTTTGTTTACAATGTGACAGCATTCTCGCATTTCCCAACTCTGGTAGGTAGGTAGCTAGCTAGCTACACGGCATAAATCTCTGTTTGCAGTCCCTTATAAAACTTGTGATGTGTGACACTGATTCCGATGCTGAGGCAGTCTGTAATGACGAATTATATCCCCCCAAAAAAGCAAACTAGATCCGATAAGTTGATAATGCGACAAAGCAAAATGTTGCTTAATTCACAAAGTCAATTATTTAAATTGATTTAAACATACAATTACAAGGAGTGAACTAATTCAGTTGCATTTTTTGTTTTATATACCATTTTAAAATGGTATATAAATCTGCAAAGAGCCATACAATAAACAGATCAAGTTGTTAACTTTGTGTGATACATTTTAGCTTAAAAACTGATACTGAAAACCGTGATATTGAGTAGTACGATTATCATACCATGAAAATTTCATACCGTCACAGCCCTAATTGTGACACTTTTTTTGTTTGTTTGTGCGTACAATACAGTCCATTACCTGTATTGTTTACAATCTTCTTTGTTCATCTTTATCAAGGATGTGAATCATTTTGCAGGGTACTGTATATATTGTACCTACCATATACATAGTGGAATTCTCCAATATTATAAATCCGGCAAACTCTGTGAACTGATATTCAAACCAGTCATATGTTTGTCTTACTGTTGTCAACTTTTGTCAAACTGATAAAAAATGTCACAATTTCTTTTAAATATTACCCATATTTACAACATCCCCAATGATTAATTTAATGTTTTCAGGCACACTAAAACTTCTGTTAGTCCTCTGTTAGCAAATTGAAAGACATGAGAACAACCCCCGTATTTAAAACCAGTAATTGGTTTCTTTTAACCCAACTTCTTGGCTTGGGTTACATTATCCTAAGCATAACTAGAATGACCTTGAGTTCAATGCAACTAAAGATTTCTAAATTTGTCTGTGGCACTGGCTTCTCTGTTAGGATCATTTGAAAAATGTAAAAGGTTACTGGCCACAGTCCTTTCTAAAATCCATTACTCGCGAGTTCTTTGCCTAACATTCAAGGCTGCAAGTGGACCTTGCTAAAGAAAACGTGAATGTGTGTGTCACTGTTCTCATTTTAGTTTTCTTGTAGCAATATTTCTGTTTTCAGTTTGATTTCAATAGAAATATATAATATAGATTAAATTAAAACAGGAAACATTCATTTTAGGCATGAGCAATTTCACAGTTAAGGTACAATTAAGTACTCTTTACTGTGAGAGGTTCCAGAAAAATGACTTGGCCATGTATGAATCGTATGGGAACCCTCAATCAAATAAAGGTTTGCAATCACTTTATTCTGCAGTCTGTCTCAACATTTGTATTCTATAGAAATATACTGCATTGTATTCAAGTTTTCATTAGATAATGATGGCACATCATCAGTAGATTCCTTCTTAATAATGTATTATAAGTGTTGTGATTACTTATTGTTTCTCACAGACATAGTAATGGATAATATTTGTTTAGAATGCTTGTTCAATTATCTTTAAGCAACAATTTCAGCCTATGAAGTTGCGAAAGTGATACCACACACACTTATACACACACAAACGCAGACACACACAAAGGATTTCATTATATAAGTAAGGGCTTTATTAAGGGCTGTATTTTACTTACGCTCCCGTTCAAAAGTTTGGGGTCACCTTCCATCTGGACTATGGCTAATCGGGCACTCCTTCATTCTTCAGCAAGATAACGACCCGAAACACACCTTGAAGTTGTGCAAGAACTATCTGGTGAAGGCAGGGCCGCGTTAAGCCTCCCCTGGGCCCAGGGCTAACACACCTCCCGGGGCCCTATGTCCACGATTTTCAAATGGAAAAGTAAAAGCACATTGACGCGACCAGGCCTGGCAACGTTAAAGACATGCCGCAAATTCGACAAATAGGCCTATGACAAAGGATATCAGAAGTAGATAGTGAATATGTTACAGAATGAGACCTACAATTGAAAACTTTGAATGTTGTAATGTATTAAAAGCCGTCAAAGAGTACCGACTCTTATATTACAGTGCTCTCGAAATATTCACATCTGTTACCCGAAAGCATGAGTTCAAGTTCAAGTCATGACCAACCTTGCCCAGCATGGCAGGATAATGAAAGGGAGTAGTAGCCTAGTGTACAAAGTAGGCCTACAAACCAGAAATTTGACCACAAATGACAATGCACAAAACAATACACTTCCCGTTCAACCACTAGCACCAACAAAACTAGCCTTGATATAAATGATTTAATGTTACTCACCTATAGGACAAAGTATCATACTTTGTGTAAGTTAATTGAGCTACCGTTTTAATTTCAACATGTAGCATTAACACCTGCATCTACAATAAATGCGAATGTATACAGCAAACTTCACATAATTTAAGTTTATACTAGCTTTTAAAAAATACTTTTGTCCAAGCATTGCTACAAATTAAAGGCCAACTTGCTAGAGAACATTAGGCTATTAAATTGCGTTGTTGTTGTTCAGCTAGCTAACGTTACTTACTTAGCAACCCAACTAAGCTATTCGGTCATGCAAAATTAGCCCACTTCGTTTTCTTCAGTCGAACTCGAATTAAGATGAATTTATCTGAAATAGTTTGTTGACAGTTATAAAATGGTGGTTGCTTGGGGGGGAATAGGCTACAACATGTTTTTTTGCAGCGAACCCCGTTATAAATAGTAATTTATTACTTTCTGGTTGGACATCTCAGGTTATAGCTCTAGCTAAGTGCGGGTTTGCTCGCCAATTTCAGCAACTAAAGTATCAAAATGTTATCGCACGTGAAATTGACATAGGTCATTTTCTAATTTCACTAAAGCAGAACGACAGTGCGCATACATGTAGCGACATAATTGCGCCGTGCGACAGGTTTACCTCTGCTCGTGACAGTTGCGACAGGACAATGTGGACTACTACAGGTGGGAAAGTGGACCAAAATGTACAGTAACAGTCAAAACACCATAAAACCGTATTCAAAAATCCAATGTAGGCCTAAAGTAATCTACTATTCCCGGGGCCCCCTAGTGGCCGGGGCCCTGGGCTGCAGCCCATGTTGCCCAATAGGTTAACGCGGGCCAGGGTGAAGGAGGAATGTGAACAACAACTCAAACTAAAGACCTGGCCTGCCCAGTGTCCAGACCTCAATCCCATAGAACTTGTATGGGACAAACTGGAAAGGAAGAGTCAAAGCAAAGCAACCCACAAGTTTCTCTGGGAATTGCTGCAGGATAGCTGGGAAAACATGTCGGGTGATTTCCTGCTAAAACTTATTAACCGAATGGCCACTGTTTGTGAGGCTATTCTCACGCCAAAGGGTGACTATTTTGAGGAATCCAAGATTCAATTTTCAATATAATTTTCTTGAACATTTCTTTGATGTTCATTTTGTTCATTGTTACATGTGTTTTTTGTCATTTTAAAGTATTTACAGAAATGTATACGGTGTAAAGCATTGTCAATTATGAGATAAAAATAGTTTCCAGCAGGTGACCCCAAACTTTTGAACGGTAGTGTATGTCAATTAAAACTAAACTAAACAACCATTTTAGATGTCTAGTTTAAAGTATATGCCATGCCATATGTTGTTATAAGAAAGGTACAATTCTAGTGCTTTATAGGGTTGTTCAACCCCATAGTGGGAGGAGCTACAATGAACTATCAATCACTGTTTTATTTGAATCAATCAAACTAAATTGCTATCAGTAGCAGAGCAGTGTGAATGATATTCAGGGGTTCATGAAACCTCATTTTCATATCACTATAATACTCTTGTGAAGCTGGGAGGAGTGGAGAGGGTTGCGCCTCCATTTAGGCCGCTGCCAGGTTTTCCTGTTCCATCAGCAGTGGCCTCACCTACAAGCAGGCACAATTGTTTATATTTCAACAGGGAGATAATGCTTCTGTATTGCTCCCTACGTCTGTATCTAAATTGCTTGCAAGTGGCAAGGACCCTTTGAGGTTGCATGGCGATGTGATTCATTCTGACAGGGGAGGGGCATGCCAAATATACCACCTTAACCTGCTCTAACTATGGATAGAGTTAGACCCTGTCTTGCTCCCCATTCCAGAAATTGTGCAAGATGACTGGAAGCACCAAATGCTATCACTAGTCTTCCCATCCTCATTGACAGCCATATTGCACCAGGGCAGCAGGCAGAGGTGGCCCAGTTGCAGCAGTATGTCTCTGACATGTTCTCTCCCCTGCCAGGATGAACAAACCTTGAACACCATATATCGAGGGGTGAGAACCAGTGTCCGCAAGTGGCATTTTGTGCGAAAATGAGTGAAAAAGGACACAACAGAAATCATGAACAGTATTGAATAGAGCAACAAAACAACAAAGACATAACACAAAAAGGTCTGCATTGTTTGGAGGCAGAGGGGCGTAAGTGCACATACACCCTTCTAGCTCTTAATAATGCATTGTGTGTAGAGCCTTAAAAGAGCACTTAAGTCAAAATGGCTGACAGCACAGCAAGGTCAAAAATGCAGAGAAGGAAACCTTTAACGGCAGAAGAGGTTTTAATGAGTTTAATGGAAGAGCCAGATGATTCAGAAGAATCCTTCCACACTCCCAAGAAAGATCCTTGCAAATACTGTGAGTGGTCAGTGCTTAGAAGACCTCAACGATGAATTTAATGCCCATCAGTCCAGGAAAACACAGAGAACATAAAGTGAAAGCACACAAACACTTTATACAAAGTTGTCACTTTTGAACCTTGAGCAAGCTTTGACCACTCCCTGGAGCAACATCAGTAGCCTGTTCTACTGAAGTAAGTTAAGTATATACAATCTCACTGTTTATGACTTAGACATAATTCACCATAAGTATATGGAATCTGGTCACAGCCAGATGGAATGCGACAGCATCCATGCTGCAGTGGAGACAGCAAGACGAAAAGTGCCAATCCAGCCCCAGATGACTACTACACCCTTGTCAGAGTTGCGATAAGGAAAAAGCCATACCTCATGCATGAACTGGTCTTCCTGGACTTCAAGTCCTTTTTGAATCACACAATCAAAAACAGGGGTAAAGATGAGGAGGGAAAAGCAGTCCGCTGGCAGAAATGAAATGTCTCCGTTACTTGAAAGAAGAACCACACACCATCTTCTTCAAATACTATTTTTTCTGACCAAGAATTCAGAAAGCTGAATGTGGCACAGCAAGCCACCAGCAGAAGCTGTGTGACCAACCTAAGCCCAATGTATTAGAGTCCTCTGTATTAGAGTGCTGAGAAAAAAATACTTGCTGTGCACAAATGGAACTATTCCACAGTCGTATGAGCAGTTCTACAAGGCATTATATGTGGTCAACAGTGTAGACTCACAGAATGAAGAGTACGTTGACATAAGTTCTTGAATTCAACACGAAAATAACTGAGTATGAAACATTTTGAAAGGAAAAAATGATTGTGAATTGTTGTGGAATTCTAAAAGAGAAAATGTGCAGTCAGTGAACATGCTCACAAGAATGAATTGTGAAATGTTAAATGAAAGTGAAAAGCACTGACAGAAATTATAAACCTCAGGGTGATTTACATGAAGAAACATGTCTATGAAGAGTATATTGTGCAGGACTATTGCTCAGACTATTGCTCAGTTGTTTTAGTTGAAACTTAACAAAGCAATATATTTCATGACAAAATCTATGGAAAAGAGAGGATATACTGTGAAATTGTGAAAATCTATATTTTAATCAGTTATTCAAGTGTTTTATAGTGAAACTTAATTAACTGAGACAATTAGTTGTAATTTTGTAATTGCAACCTTATCAGTTTTTGCATTATTCAATTACTTACGCCCTTCATTTACATGCTAGAAACTGTAAATTGTTGGTGCCAAAAGTTGGTGACTTTTGTTGCCCTAATTTCAATGTTTTAAAATATTTTATTGCCAAAATATTGTGCATTGAGTACTTCTTCATTTAAGAATGTATGTGGTTCCAATGTTGTGGTTGAAAGTAAATAAACACAGTTCATCAAAGTTTGGTCAAATTTTGTTTTGGCTCTCCTGTAAAGTTGGCCAAATGCCGCTTACGCCCCTCTGGTTCTCACTCCTCGATATAGACTCCACCAGGCACTGTAGTTCGGAGTCATCCATATCATTTGCCTGAAAACAAGAAAAAAGTGGTTCAGGAGAATTTATGAAGATGGTACACATGGGAGTGATATAGGAGTCACATAGTGACTGGTGCAGTCCCATCATTCTTGTTCTGTCTGTTTCTGCATGGCTTATAGAAAGGTAAATGCAGTCTCGAAATTTGATGCATATCCAATCCACTGGGTTGACAAGCTGCTGAATCAGTTGGGAACTGCTCAATTTAATTCTACATTGGATTTAACCAAGGGCTACTGGCAGATTCCCTTATTTCCAGTGTCTAGGTAAAAGCAGCAGTCTCCAGTGTCTGGGTTCTCTACTCCATTCGGTTTACACCAATTTCTGGCCTCGCATTCGGTGGCATGGGGCTCCAGCTACCATCCAGTGCCTAAAGCACAGGCTACTTTGACTGCATGCTGCATATGCTGCCACGTTCTTGGAGGCCACCATCATCTATAGTAATGATTTGGAGTGGTATATGCACCATTTGCAAGCTATCCTGTGAACGCTGTGGGGGTGGCTCACTGCAAATCCAGATAAATGTGCTTTGGGAAGAGGAAGGTATGGCATCTGGGGTTGTTCATGCAGTCTGCATGTGTGAATGAGGGGGACAGCTGAAGTTTTATTTCATTTATTTTTTATATATGTGTTCTCTCCCTCCTTCCCTCTATGCCTGCGGAAGAAAGAATAAAAAACTGGAATTCACTGCTTTGTTTTGCCACAACGGTGAGTGAAAATGAAAAGTTTTTTAACTAATCCAAAATTGACTATTGTACTGAATATAATAGGTCCGAAATTACATTTTTTGTTGGATATAATAGAAAACAGGATATCTTGAAGTTTGACTGGGAATATCAGCACTTCTTCAATTGCCTTCCAGGAGACAGATGATGATGGGTTCATCCAATGTTGAAAATGAGGTAATGAAAGTCCCGCATCAGGTTTGGAACATTGCAAAATAGTCAACCGTATCCTAGGGTGTTTTCCATTCCATATACACTACCTGTTAAAAGTTTTAGAACACCCCCAGTTTTTACTGAAATTTAAGCAGTTCAAGTCCGGTGAATAACCTGAAATAGTACAAAGGTAAGCGTAAACTGCCAGAGGTAAAAACAAAATTAAAAAAGTTTAGGTCACATTTTTTGGCAGTGAGTAGTTTCCTACACCATCAAAAAGCACTTGGAAACTGGAGGAAACTCAGACAGGAAGAGGTCTGGCAGACCCAAAGCCACAACAAAATCAGAAGACAAGTTTCTGAGAGTCAACAGCTTGCGTGATAGGCGGCTCACAGGACAACAGCTTCAAGCACAGCTTAACACTGGTCGAAGTAAGGAAGTCTCAGTTTCAACTGTGAAGAGAAGACTTCGAGCTGCAGGTTTGACAGATCGAGTGGCAGAAAGAAAGCCATTGCTAAGATGGCAAAATAAGAAAAAGAGGCTTGCCTGGGCCATGAAGCACCGCCAGTGGACTACTGAAGCCTGGAAGAAGGTCTTACGGACTAATGAATCAAAATTTGAAATCTTGACATTTTGAAAGGTTTTTGTAGGCCGTCGCATAGGCGAAAAGATGGTTCCTCAGTGTGCGACCCAAACTGTCAAACATGGAGGAGGAAGCGTGATGGTCTGCAGCTCTTATGCTGGATCCAGAATCGCCGACTTGCACAGAGTGACTGTTAACCCAAGTTAACCCATTACTTGTTCCCTGTAAGTCTGAAATTTACATTATTTTTCAGTTTTAAGTAACCTAAACATTTTTTTTTACCTCTGGCAGTCTACCGCTTACCTTTGTACCATTCCAGGTTATTCACTGGACTTTAACTGCTTACATTTCAGTAAAAACTAGAAAAATGTCAAATGTTTTGACCAATAGTGTATATTTACGAAGAAGTCTATCAATCTTTTTCCAATAATCAACTGGCGGAGGCAGCGGAATCATCATGCTAAGAATGTTAGCATGGAGGCAAAAAGGAGGAAAAAAGTTAATTTTCATTGCTGCAATTCTGGTCTGTAAGGAAGCTGGCATGTTAGTCAATTTGGCAAAATGTTGTTCAACATCTTTACATATTTTCTCATAGTTATACAGGTACTTGGATATTTATACCCAAGTAATTCAGCTGTGTTATGACGGGAATTGTTGAGGAAATAGAGATCTTTTTCGCATTATCATTGAGTAGCATCAGTGCAGACTTCATCCAGTTTATTTTGTAACCAGATAAAGCGTTAAATTCCTCAAGGATTGATGAAAGATTTGATATTGACTTCTCAATATCTGTCATATACAGGATGATGTCATGCATCAAGCGACGGACATTGTCTGCAGCAAGACGTACCTTCATGAAACGCAACTGGTCAAAATGTACTAATTTATCCATGAACTTTTCAAGTCTTGAGGCCAAAACCTTGGAGTGCACTTTAATATCAGAATACATCATAGAAATTAGCCATTAATTGCCACAGTCAGTGTGATCTTTCCCTTTCTTCGACAACAAGTAAATTAATGCAGTGTTCATGTGATCATGAAAGGAACCCTTCTCAAGTGCAGACTATATGGCTTCAAGTAAAAGAGGGCCAAGAAAATCCCAGTCCGAAAGCAATTCTGGGGGTACACCGTCTGGTACTGGCGCTTTACCTTTGGTAGTACCTTCCAGTGCTAACTGCAATTCTTCCAGAGAAATGGGACGGCCCAGGTCAATTGATTCTGCTTCACTCAATTTTGGCAAGTTAAAGGTTTCCAAAAATCGTTTACAACTCTCTGTGTTAAAATGACTGGTAGATGTATACAAATCTTGATATAATGATTTAAATGAAGCATTAATTTGATCAGGGTCAGACAGTAAACCTTCTGAGGCTGACTGGATGAAATCTATTGAAGGAGCCTGCTTGGTGTGCTTCCAATAAAATAATATTTTTGCCGGACTCTTTTTTTTTTTTTTTGCATGATGAATTCTGCCTTTCGAATTAATATATGAGTCATTTCTGATTTAGGCATAAAAAAAGGTCATCTCGTTAATGATTAGATGCCAGATTTACTAGCCTTAAGTTGTTGCATCTCTCACGATCCTCAAGTGGACCATATTATCTCATAGCTTGTCCATCTCTGAGATAAAAGCACTCACCTCTTTTTTCAGCCCCCTTGTTTCGGACTGAACATGATCCACTCCAGACTCCGAACCATTGACATATGCGTCGCCATGTCCCTTTGAAGAGAATCCACCGATTCCTTGACACTAACTATAGCCGCACTGACCACGTTAGCTACAATCACCTATAGTTGCTTCTGCTGTAGGGCGAGGGCCTGCAAAATGGCTTCGGACATGTTAACCTCTGTCGCTGGTTTTAAACGCTTCCCCAAAGGAGACACAGCTGATGATGGAAGTACTTTCGTGTAGAAATAAATGTAGAAATAAACTGAGATGAACCTGAATAAAATATAAAACTAAGGGATTGGGGGAGAAGCTTAGAATCCTCCGACCATTGCACCTGTAGGTGCACCATTGCAACCCTACTGTTTTTTAACTAACTGTTGACCCATTGTGACAACGTGTAGTTTCCAATATACTGTATATCACTTGTTCTTTCAACACACTGCATGGTTCTGTGTCAGCTGAGCTGTGTGTATTTGACAGTATGTTTGACTTTTTGCTCAGTATTTACATGTTTATTTAATGTGCCACAAAATACATGGGGCAGATATTTTCAACAGCTTCCAACTTTGTCTTGATAGATTTATGAACCAAGATAAGGAGACAGACTCTGTTTTCTGCAATATCAAGATAACACTTCTAATGCATCTGTCCTCATTCCAATGTAAGATTACTGATCTGAATCAGAGGCAATATAAAGATTTTGGGCCAATGTCATACACTTTATCTTCATGTCATTATGTTTCTGTTACCTTTTTTGTATTGTACACACTTGTTTGCTTAAAGTTATGAACAGAACATCTTTCTGAAAATAAATTAGGTCATTTATCATATATGTTAGCTAGTTAAGATTAGGTATTGATGTAGTTTCAGTATGTATTCAGTAGTTTCAGTATGTAAATATTTTTGACATTTTATATATTTATATACTGTATAGTATTCTGGGAGGAAAGCATTAATAAAAAAAACTTTCATGGAAAAACAAATACTCTTTCAAGTATTATTTAAAGCCGTCTTAAATTATGGTTTTAACTAATTTGATATGTGTTGAATATTTGGAAATATTAGAAAATTGTGTTTGTAATGGAATGCATTTTTGAATAGGCTTTAAGTACTATATGAAAAAGTATTTGTTTTTCCATGAAAGTCTTTTTTCCATATTATATGATACATTGTATAAATATTATAAAATGTCAACAATTTTAGGTTGCTGAAAGATTTACAGTCTTTGATTTAGAACATAAATACTTACATTTTACATATGACAAATTTTTTCATATAAGTGTGTGTGTGTATGTGAGAGGTAGAGTATGAATTATGGCCTATATGGCCCCTTATAGAAACATTGGAGCTGCCCATATAAAATCATGCAACTTTGAAGGTTAACTATTTTTATAGTCAATGTACCACTTCATTCTGTTATTTACTATGTACAGATATGAAAATATGTTTCTTTCTTACCCAATTTTAAGGTAAATACCCAGTAAACAATTTGCATTGAACCTTGGTGCACTGTCATTTCTGAATGTTGGTCAACAGTTGTTCTTGCTTTTCAGCGTTACGTTGTGCCATCATTGATGGCCCTACATCGGTCTTCATTGTTTGCTTAAAGTTATGAACATAAAATTAGGTCAATTATCATTTATGTTAGCTAGTTAAAGTTGGCTATTGATGTAGTTTCAGTATGTATTCAATAGTTTCAGTATGTAAAAAAGATTTTTTGTTTCTCCCAAATTTGGTGGCTAATTGTACCCTTTGTTGTTTCAACTGTCCACCCCCCACAAGCCCACTGCTGGCCTAGTCTGATACTGTTAGTGGCAGGAACGAAGAACTGCCTCCTCAAAATTAGCGATGGAACTCGCTAATTGCCGACGTGAATCCGATACAGCCATAGAGAAGCTTTCTGCAGTGAGCTCATGCCGGCTTCCCTCCCCTCTCCCTGGGGGGTACAGCCAATTGCCGCCCCTTAGCAGTACTCCTGGCCAGAGCCAGACTGGCGCAGCCGGGAATCGAACCCCGGTTGCAGTGGGCAACTTGCATTCCAGACAAATGCCTTTACCGTTACACCACCCGGGAGGCCCAGTATGTAAATATTTTTGACATGTTATATATTTATATAGTATAGTATTTTTTTTTCAATGTAAGTAGTAAAAAAAGTAGTATTTAAAGCCTTCTTAAATAATGGTTTTAACTAAAACCATTGGTCAAACTAATGGTTTTAACTTAGATCTATCTGCATAAAAGAAATGTGCTACAGCAGTGAAAAAGGCCAACAGAATGCTGGGATACATAGCAAAAAGTATTGAGTATAAATCAAAGGAGGTTATATTAATGTTATACAATGCCTTTGTCAGACTTCACTTAGAGTACTGTGTGCTGCTCCAGATTCAAGCAGATAGAAGCAAAAATGGTGGGGTTGGAGGACTGCAACCGCAGATCAAACATCCATAGTGAAGGTAATGAAGGCTCCGATGCAGTGGCCTTTGTCACTGGATCTCTCCCTTGGTGGTTCCCTTCTCTGGTTGCCAGAAACTGTGAGATTATGTGAGCTCACCGCATATATGGCGACAAAAATGATAATCCAAACAACAGGCAGAGAAACCTGCTTTTTAGCCTGCTCCACTACCCCGATTGCCACCCCGATTGCCAGGCCCAACGTCGGAAGAATTTCTCCCAGGTGATCAAGTGAGTCCGTGACAATGTGCAAGCCTTTCTTCTTTACCCTGTCAGGCTCAATTTGATACACAAATCCTAGGCCCATGTGTTCTCCTCTCCTGCAGCAGCTACCAAGTTTTTGGACTCGCTGTGCCCGAAGTGCCCATCACTAGTTACTTCAATGGACAGCAACAATTGACTTGCGAATTCCAGTGTCTTTTATCCGGTTTGCTATTTTTGTACTCTACTACAGTAACGCTGGTCAGGTGATTATGGTATTGCTAGCTTGCCAAGGAAATGTGTAGCCAGGCAGGATATAACGTTAACTGTGTCTCAAAAACGAATCATTTTTTACGGGGTGGGAAGGCAGGGGGGACTGGGGATTTTGGGGGTCCTTGTTTGAATTGTCCTTGCTGTGGGATGGATACTGTGTTCATTGTATATATGAATGATTGATTATGGATAATATCATTATTATTATTTTAGTTTTTTCGATTTTATTTTTCTGCTGTTTTCTCCCCATTTTTAGTATCCAATTATATCTTCCTTTTCACATCAATTATATATGTTCGCTGCCGTAGTCCTGATACTGGCAGTGATATGCAGCTGGGCACCACCTCCTCCGAACCAGAACCCGCCAAGTCATCACCGTAACTCCGGTATGCGCACACAGGGCTATTCCTATAAGCAGCAAACTCGCATCGGATTCCCTCTCCCCACCCTGGGGCAGACAGCCAATTGCCACCCCTCGTGGGCAGCCAATTGCCGCCCCTTGTTCATCTGTGAGGATTTTTCAGAAAAAAAGATGGTGTTTTTGAGAACGGATCACCTGTCTAGAGAATGTGATTTAAATTGATTTAAGCATATAATTACAAGGAGTGAACTGTATTCAGTTGCATTTTCTGTCTGCAAAGAGCCACACAATAATCAGATTGAGTTGTAAACTTTGTGTGATACTTTTTTTAGCTGAAAAACTGATACCGTGATATACCGAAAACCGTGATATTGAGTAGTACGATTATCATACCTTGAACATTTCATACCGTCACAGCCCTAGTGTTGATATTGCTTGTTTGCAGGAGACTCATTTATTACCTAAGGGTGTTAATCATTTGCAAAACAAACATTACAACGTGATCGCATTCTCGGCTGTTGGGAGTAGGCAGAGGGGTGTTGCTATTTTAACCAAAAGGAAGCTGGACAGTTTGCCACCAGAACTGTTATTACTGTTATGGAAATAGATTGGCCCCCTTCTTTTAAATTCTATTAATTATTCCTTAGAGATAGGTTCATTTCACAGGGACCAAAAGTCAGCCTTGACATTTATTTATTGGAAAAAGGCAAGGACCCTTTAGATTGTGGTAGTTATCGATCGTTAATTTTGTTGAATTCGAACATTAAAGTATATGCCAAATGTGTGGTCCGTCGCCTTGAATCCTTCATTCATTCTCTAATCCATCACGATCAGACAGGATTTATAAAATCGAGACATGCTTCAGATAATATACATTGTTTGCTGCATGTTTTAGACCAGGTTGATATTCTTCCCTTGCCATCTGCCGTCCTGTCATTGGACGCAGAAAAAGCCTTTGACAGGGTGGAATGGCATTACATGTTTGCAATGTTGAGACGATTTTGATTTGATTCTCCCTTTATTTACATTTTACATTTCTACATTTACACTTCTAATTGTCTGTACAGAATTATTTTCTTTGGAGAAACTGCTTAATTTAAAATCTTAACCTCTTGTAGATGGTATCCATCCTTTTCAGCGAACACATAGGGATGTGCAATTCATAAATGAACAAACCTTTTTGAACAAGTCTCTCAAGTGAACTGGGTGGAATTAAATCACTGTCAGATACCTTGTATTTAGAATATGGTATATGAAAGAGTGACAGTATGTTGATATTAGGTTATTGGTTCAGGGTCCTTGCAATATTTAATTCTAACCAATTAGCCTGTTCTCTCAAGCCTAAATCTTCAACTTGTGTCTGTTCCCCCTCCCCAAACATCAAAAGGAAATCCTTGGAAAACTAAAAGGCTGATGCTGATTGTCCTAATACACAAATAAAATATAGGTTATTCTGCTGTTACCTATCACTGCCAGGGTTTATTACTCCTCTGAAGGATCAGCAAAGCACCTAAGTATGTAGATCAGAGTCAGTTTGATCAGTATGACCCAGAGGGTTAGCACTTGAGGTTCCCTAAATTTGAATGCCGTAAAGTTCCCTATAGTTGAATTTTGGAACACAGAGAGGGGCAGGGCAGGAAACACGAGGAGCACGAACAGGTGGATCGGGAACGAGACTGGAATAAACACGGACGCACGAACATGAGGAAACAGAACACGGGTAAACAAAGAAACCGCTGGAAAGTTGTGTAGGCATAAGCAAAGCACAAGACAATCTGGCAACAAACATGGGAAAACGCACAGCTTATATACATTTAGACATAACGAGAAACAATCAGGAATTAACACGAATGCAGCAGACTGCAATCAGACACATGAGGAATAAGTGAAAACGATAATACAATGACGAGACAATCTGGTAATGAACATGGGAAACGAACAGCTTAACTACATCAGACATAACGAGAAACAATCAGGAATTAACACGAATGCAGCTAACTGCAATCAGACACATGAGGAACAGGTGAAAACGATAATACAATGACGAGACTGGAAACAGGTAAGCGAAAGTAAAAACACGGACCGGACATCCAGGAAAACATGGAATAAACTACAAACACCTAATTACGGGGAACACGAACACGAGACGTGACACACTGACTATAAGTCCTTTCTGCTCTTGTACATTTACATTTTACATTTTAAGCATTTAGCAGATGCTCTTATCCAGAGCGACTTACATGATGTGCATTAATACATGGTATGATCAATCATTGTTCGCGCAAGAGATCAGTGCAGTCATACAGCAATATATATAATTGTTGGCAGCTGCATACCATACCTGTCACACACCGGGAAGGAAAAGGTTAGTAATTAAAAAATATATACATATTATTCTTTTTTTAGAGGAAAGGAGGCTCGCATTGCATGCTGCCTGCCTGGTGTCCAGGTCAGAGACCTCCTGGAACATGCGGACAAGCTCCTGGCCAGAGCAGTGGTGGATCCAGTGGTGATGCTCCATGTAGGTTTTAGGTTCTGCAGGACAAATTTATAAAATTAGGATCAAAGTTAAGGAGCAGAACCTCCACAGTGGTCTTCTCTGGAATTCTGCCAGTACCACATGTTAGTAAAGGCAAGCAGAATTTTACAAACCTGGTGCAGGAAAGAGGGGTACAGGTTTATGGGGCACTGGGACTCCTTTGGAACAGGGGCAACCTGTACAGGTGGGAGGGGCTACACCTGAACCGGAGGGGTACGGCTGCATTGGGCCAGCGTATGCTTAGGGTAGCAGAGGGATATTTAAACTAGGGACTGTGGAGGCAGGGAGGGAAATTAGTAGTAATATTAAGGATAGGGAGGTACAGACTTCCCAGATGGAAGATACCAGGGCGGAGTATAGTAATTTGGTACAGGCTGTTACTCAGCCCACGAGAGGCAAATCAATACTGGATCTGGTTTTGTGTAATAAGTGATCACAGTGCAGTTACTTTTGATATTTGGTAAGTTAAGACCACCTCATCTAACTCGACAATTTTGAACTTCAGACGAGCTGACTTTAATCAAATCAGAGAGAATTTCAGTAATATAGATTGGGTAAAACTTCTAGATTGCAGAACTGTCAATGAAAAATTGACTACATTTAAAAGGGTATTATAGATATAAAGTGTAAATTCATCCCAAAAGTAAGGAAAAATAGGATGAAAAAACTGTCTCTGCAGTGAGGGAGATTTTGAGGCAAAAGAAGCGACTGTACAGAATATATAAAAAGGAAAACTCAGAGAGAAACAAGTTAAATTATTGTAATATGCAGGCTAAGGTTAAAAAGGAAATAAGAGCAGCTAAAAGGTGGTTTGAAATTAAAATTGACCAAGATGCAAAAAGTAATCCTAAGATGTTTTTTCAATATTGTAGTAGAAAAAGGAAAGCTAATGATAGGGTTAAGTGCATTAAGAATGCAATCCATAAACACTGGAGAAATACCAGATGACTGGAAGCAGGGTAGTATAATTCCAATATACAGTGGGTTCGGAAAGTATTCAGACTCCCTTAAATTTTTCACTCTTTGTCATATTGCAGCCATTTGCTAAAATCAATTAATTTCATTTTTTTCCTCGTTCATGCACACACAGCACCCAATATTGTCAGAAAAACACAGACTTGTAGAAATGTTTGCAGATTTATTACAAAATAAACACTGAAATATCACATGGCCATAAGTATTCAGACCCTTTGCTGTGACACTTGTATATTTAACTCAGGTGCTGTCCAATTCTTCTGATCATCCTTGAGATGGGCCTACACCTTCATTGGAGTCCAGCTGTGCTTAATTATATTGATTGGACTTGATTTGGAAAGGCACACACCTGTCTATGTAAGGTCCCACAGTTGACAGTGCATGTCAGAGTAAAAACCAAGCCATGAAGTCCTAGGAACTCTCCATAGACCTCCGAGATAGAATTGTGTTGAGGCATAGATCTGGGGAAGGGTATAAAAACATTGCTAAAGCATTGAAATCACCCAGGAGAACAGTGGGCTCCATCATTGTGAAATGGAATAAGTTTGAAACCACCACAACTCTTCTTAGAGCTGGCCGTCTGGCCAAACTAAGTAACCGGGCAAGAAGGGACATGGTCAGGGAGGTGACCAAGAACCCAATGGCCACTCTAAGAGAGCTTCAGAGTTCCTCTGCAGCGATGGGAGAACCTGGTAGAAGGACAAACATCTCTGCAGCACTCCCATCAATCAGACCTTTATGGTAGCACTTGGCATTCAGGCCAAAAATGTCAATTTGTGTCTCATCAGACCGGATAATCTTTTTCCTGATGCTCTTAGAGTCCTTTAAGTACCATTTGGCAAACTCCAGGTGGGCTGTCATATGCCTTTCACTCAGAAGTAGCTTCCGTCTAGCCACTACCATAAAGGTCTGATTGATGGGAGTGCTGCAGAGATGTTTGTCCTTCTACCAGGTTCTCCCATTGCTGCAGAGGAACTCTGAAGCTCTCTTAGAGTGGCCATTGGGTTCTTGGTCACCTCCTGACCATGTCCCTTCTTGCCCGGTTACTTAGTTTGGCCAGACGGCCAGCTCTAAGATGAGTTGTGGTGGTTTCAAACTTATTCCATTTCACAATGATGGAGCCCACTGTTCTCCTGGGTGCTTTCAATGCTTTAGCAATGTTTTTATACCCTTCCCCAGATCTATGCCTCAACACAATTCTATCTCGGAGGTCTATGGAGAGTTCCTAGGACTTCATGGCTTGGTTTTTACTCTGACATGCACTGTCAACTGTGGGACCTTACATAGACAGGTGTGTGCCTTTCCAAATCAAGTCCAATCAATATAATTAAGCACAGCTGGACTCCAATGAAGGTGTAGGCCCATCTCAAGGATGATCAGAAGAATTGGACAGCACCTGAGTTAAATATACAAGTGTCACAGCAAAGGGTCTGAATACTTATGGCCATGTGATATTTCAGTGTTTATTTTGTAATAAATCTGCAAAAATTTCTACACACACTGGGTGCTGTGTGTGCATGAACGAGGAAAAAAATGAAATTAATTGATTTCAGCAAATGGCTGCAATATGACAGAGTGAAAAATTTAAGGGGGTCTGAATACTTTCCGAACCCACTGTATAAGAAGGGGGACCATATTGACCCAGGGAACTATAGGCCTGTCAGTTTAACTTGCATCGAATGTAAAACACTGGAATGTATTTTTAGGGACAAGTTGGAATCATTCTTGAAAATTAATAGTATTAAGGGAGAGCCAACATGGTTTTCTCAAAGGGAGGTCATGCCTAACAAACCTCCTGGACTTTTTTGAAGAGGCTACAAAGTGTGTTGACCTGAACCAAGCTTATTATATTATACACTGCCTGGCCAAAAAAAAGTAACCACCTGGATTTAACTAAGAAAATAGTTAAGAGCCTTCCATTGGATAATTACCACAGTGATTAATATGTTTTAGCTGGCAACAAGTTATTTAACCCTAACTGATGCAGTGAGTAGCTTCTCATTTCTTAAACAACCATGTCGGAAGACATATCCTGTGGTCGTGGAAAATATGTTAATCTGTTTCAGAAGGGTCAAATTATTGGCCTGCATCAAGCAAAGAAAACAACTAAGGAGATTGCTGAAACTACTAAAATTGGGTTAAGAACTGTCCAACGCATTATTAAAGCCTGGAAGGATAATGGTGAACCATCATCTTCGAGGAAGAAATGTGGTCTGAATTTTTTTTTGAATGATCGTGATCGGCGATCACTCAAACGTTTGGTGAAATCATATCGTAAAAAATCTACAGTAGAACTCACGGCTATGTTTAATAGTGAAAGTAAGAGCATTTCCACACGCACAATGCGAAGGGAACTCAAGGGATTGGGACTAAACAGCTGTGTAGCCTTAAGAAAACCACTTGTCAGTGAGGCTAATCGGAAAAAAGGCTTCAATTTGCTAGGGAGCATAAAGATTGGACTCTGGAGCAATGTAAGAAGGTCATGTGGTCTGATGAGTCCAGATTTACCCTGTTCCAGAGTGATGGGCGCACCAGGGTAAGAAGAGAGGCAGATGAAGTGATGCACCCATCATGCCTAGTGCCTACTGTACAAGCCTATGGGGGCAGTGTTATGATCTGGGGTTGCTGCAGTTGGTCAGGTCTAGGTTCAGCAACGTTATGTGCCCAAAGAATGAGGTCAGCTGACTACCTGAATATACTGAATGACCAGGTTTTTCCATCAATGGATTTTTTCTTCACTGATGGCATGAGCATATTCCAAGATGACAATGCCATGATTCATCGGGTTCAAATTGTGAAAGAGTGGTTCAGGGAGCATGAGACATCATTTTCACACATGGATTGGCCACCACAGAGTCCAGACCTTAACCCCATTGAGAATCTTTGGGATGTGCTGGAGAAGACTTTGCGCAGCGGTCCGACTCTCCCATCATCGATACAAGATCTTGGCGAAAAATTCATGCAACTCTGGACGGAAATAAATGTTGTGACAACGAAATATTAGAGTGTGTGACCTTTCTTTTGGACGGGCAGTGTATATAAGGTACCACATGAGAGGCTCATTGTTAAAGTGAATTCAGTAGGAATTTCAGGAGTTGTTTCAGAGTGGTTTCATACTTGGCTGCAAGGGCGAATACAAAGAGTAACAGTAGGTGGAGCCATATCTGACATATCTATCTATGTGCTGTGGGCAGTGGAGTCCCACAGGGATTGGTGCTGGGACCTCTGCTCTTCCTTATTTACATTAATGATCTTGATAGGGATGTAAGTAGCAAAATAGTTAATTTGCAGATGATACTAAACTTGGGGGGTTGGCAAACAGTTTGGAATCGACTAAAGTAATCAATTTAAACAATAAACGATTTAAACAAAATCCAAGAATGGGCAGAAATGTGGAAAAGTTATGCATGTGGGAAATAAAAACATAAGACAGGAGTATTTTATGGGAGGAGAAAAATTTGTAGGTATTCAATTTGAAAAATACTTTTTCACTTTTTTTGTAGTTGATCAAAGTCTATCTGCATCAAGGCAGTGTGCTACAGCACTGAAAAAGGCCAACAGGATGCTGGGATACATAGTAAAAAGTATTGAGTATGAATCAAAGGAGGTTAGGTTATATTAATGTTTTATAATGCCTTTGTCAGACCTCACTTAGAGTACTGTGTGAAGTTCTGGGCACTGCACTACAAGAAAGATATAGAAGCTCTTGAAAAAGTTCAAAGAAGGGCAACTAAATTGATACCTAGTATGAAAGGTAAAAGTTATGAGGGTAGAATTAAGGCACTCAAACAAAGTGAACTACCAAATATATTTTAAGATAAGTAGGGTCAGCAGAACAAGAGGCCATAGGTGGAAATTAGTTAAAGCCAAATTCCACACAGATATTAGGATGTTTTTCTTTACACAGAGAGATGTCAATGCATGGCCAGCTTGCCAGGTCGGGTAGTAGAGGCAGAAACACTTGGGCTATTCAAGTCTAGGCTGGATGCAGTACTAGATACTCTTTAGATTAAGACATGACGAGCCTAGATGGGCTGAATGGCTCACTATACTTAATAGTAATTGTGATGCCGGGAGGGGTGGAGGGAGTACTAGAGAGGGCTGCTCCTCCTCTTTGGCTGCTGACAGGTGCTGTTCCCTTCCAAAGCCTGGGAGCCTACAGGACCTTGGAAAGTAGCGGCTTCACAAACAGGCATGTTGGTGCCTATTGCCTTCATTATGCCTCTTATAAAAGCACAGCCTGCCATGCCTGGGGAGAGACTTTTGGGACATGGAGGAAGTGGTGCTGAGTTGTGTTTAGCTTGACTTTTCTTTTCTATATATTTTATTTGTTTTTGGCTGCCCAGGAAAGGGGGAATAAAACAGCCGTTGGCTGGAACACTTCTCTTTATGTTGTTTCTATCCACTCCCAATCTGGCACGGTGGCCAACCCTGTCAACCTGTCATAGTAGTGTACTGTTTTAAATATACCACTTCAGCCTCTGGCAAGCAAACAGTTTCCTCTAGAACCCTATATCTAGTTGTACATTACAGTAAGATAAACAAATTGGAGTATTACTCCTATCATTCCTGCAGGTCTTTTTATTAATTTACTGTAAATTCAGCCATGAATATCCATCTAATCTCACAGAAAACATAGGCTACTTATTCTCTGTGGACTTTTGAAAAAAACTATGCATGTGGCAAATCCATATTTGACAATTATATGGTATTACAGTTGAGGATGTAATTGTATGTCTCATGAACTGTGGTCTTCTGATCATAGTGCACTTTCCATCCCACTCTCCATTAAAACAAAAACATAAATCACAAAAGTAGACTATGCAAAATAACTTCCAGTGGGGAGTGGGGAGGGGAGGTGGTGTTTTGAGGGGATTTGGAAAAGGGATTTTGATAGTACAGAGCATCTTGTTCTGTATAATTCAGTATGGCTTTGCCTGAAAAAACTATTGTAAAACCACTATTGTAACCTTCACCATGATACAGTAACAAGTATGCTATTGATTGTGTGTTGATTATGAATTAAGTGTTGCATGACAAGTGTTACATTTCACACAGATAAAGCAATGATTAATAAATAAAAAATAAAAATAAAAGAATTAGATATTTTCCTGAAAAGTAAGTAAGTAAGTAAAACTTTATTTCTATAGCGTACAAAGATAATTTCAAATGAAATGTGGTTTTAATTGGGAGAATAGAATTTAAATAATGGGACATGAGAAATAAACTAATTCAATAGTTTTGCAAAACTGTTTTTTGATTCACGGTATTGAATATTGTGTTTTGAAGAATTTGCTAAATGTAAAAAAAAATGTGCATGAGCAACAGAAAGTTATATGAATCTAAAGGTATATGTGACACAATTTAAATGAGATATTATACGTATTATAGAATAGAACAGAGGTGTCAGATTCCAGTGCTGGAGTCTTGGAATTTTACAACTTGTAGCGTTATAATGATATACATATGTTACATAGCCTAATGATTTGATATGCTATTTTATATGTGCAATTGTTATTATGCACTTTAATTTCTATATTTGCATGTTAGTCTTAGATGTTAGCTATTCAAAAACCTTGTCCATACATTAGCAAAATGCTTTAGTAGCAATACAAGTCCTTAGACCTTTGCAGAGGGCGTAGGCAGTTAAATAACCCAGAGGAGGCAGTATTCAAAACAAAACAATTTATTAAACGAACAAACACGAAAAAGGGTGGGGTCTTTGGGGGAATTCAAAACACATATCCACAATCCTTACTTGTTGTCTTTGTCCAAAATCCAATTCCAAAATCCAACAAAGTAACTGTTTAGTTAGTTCCTTCCTTATTCTTAATGCACTTAACCTCCTCCTTAACTTTCCTTTTTCTACTACAATATTGAAAAAACTTCTTAGGATTACTTTTTGCATCTTGGGAAATTTTAATTTCAAACCGCCTTTTAGCTGATCTTATTTCCTTTTTAGCCTTAGCCTGCATATTACAATAATCTAACTTGTTTCTCTCTGATTTATCCTTTTTATATACTCTATACAGTCGCTTCTTTTGCCTCAAAATCTCCCGTAAAGATTTAGTCATCCACTGCGGAGACAGTTTTTTCATCCTATTTTTCCTTACTTTTGGGATGAATTTACACTGTACATCTACAATAACCCTTTTAAATATTGTACATTTTTCATTCACAGTTCTGCAATCTAGAAGTTTTACCCAATCTATATTACCTAAATTCTCTCTCATTTTATTAAAGTCAGCTCATCTAAAATTAAAAATTTAGATAGAGTTAGAGGAGGCTGTCTTAACTTGCCAAAAAATATCAAAAATAACTGCACTTGTTATGTTTTTCTATGTTTGTTCTGTTTGTTTTTGTATTTTATTATTTTTCTCATCATTACGGTTCATTCACGTCTGTTTCCCCGTCTGTCTGTGTTAGATTAAGTTACTAACATTACTAATTACTAATTATCTCACGCTTCTATCTACTGCTATCACTCTCTCTCTCGTTGTCCTATCCCTGTACGCTTCTCTCCTTTCGCTTTACCTGCACGCAGATTTGCTCTCCTCCCCTTCGAACTGTGCACGTGTCTACCTGCTATTCCAGGTAGTTTTATTTCTGTGTGTTTATGTGCTTCCCAGTCCATGTCTTTTGTCTCCACTCGTTATCGTATTAGTGATCCCTATCGTTCTCACCTGTGTTCTTGCCCTTCTTCCCTCCCAGTCACACCTGGGGTCTTATTTATAAAATGTACTTACGCACAGATTTGATCTTAGAACATGCATACGCTCAAATCCACGCCAAAGTTCAGATTTATAAAAACGGTCTTTGACGTGGAAAAGTACTCAGCTCCACGTCAGGTTTCAACTTGGCGTACGCACGTTTCCTTGTGGCAATGTTGGAGTACTGCAGGTATTCGCGGTCTCGTTTCTTCTCTGTCCTGAACCCTCGCTGGTGGACCTACCTTCCACAATCGGTCAGGACCGCGGAATTACTTGAAATCTTCCGCAAGAGACTCAAAACCCACCTTTTCAGACTCCACTACCACTGAATTCTGTACATCTAGCTAATTGTCATCACCACTGCCTACTTGCTCAACACTATATACCCCTGCTTACTCCATAAAAAAAATAAAAATTGACTAACCTTTTCCTTCCCAGTGTTACAGGTATGGTACGCAGCTGCCTGCAATAGTCTATTGCTGTATTACTGCACTGATCTCTTGCACATACTATGATTGTTCCTGTGTATTAAAGTACATATTGTAAGTCGCTCTGGATAAGAGCGTCTGCTAAATGCTTAAAATGTAAATGTAATGTAAAATGTATTCGGAAATCTAACAGCGCCAACATGTCGTCTGCTGCCTAATTGTTTCGTCATAATAATAATAATTATTATTAGTAGTAGTAGTAGTAGTATTACCTGATTGAACACATTGCTTAGGCTATACGTAATGGTTTGCACAATACATTTATTAATAAATTAAAACAACATAAGCTAAGCTACTTGTGGAAAACAAAACAAAAACACACATTGGTTTTCCAAAACTACCCCAATTAGCATAATTGACACATCCTTGAAATGTATTTAATACATATTATGGTTCCACGCGTGTAAAACATTTCGGTCAATCTGTAGGCTATAAAATGTCCAATAATGCAGTGGTTTGCAAGAGGAAGAATGGCAGCATTGTCACTTCTCGAAGATATCGCCAACCGCGCAATAAGAAGGGAACGAGTTATTCGAAATTTTTCTAATAAAAAGTTTTAAAGTTTTAAATCAGACCAGATCAGTCCTTCAGGGACCTTTGCTGCCCCCCCACCTCGTTCACAGCCTGGGCTACAGACTGCCAGGCCACGTACTTGGTTTTACTGGTAAAGCCACTGGAAAGGCTCCCAAACAGCGTCCCTGCACGCATCTGCACCTCCGCCAACAGGACCTCGATTTCCGCCTCGCTAAAATTATTTTTCTTGCAGCTCGCCATTATCAAGTAGAGGATTTGGGTTTTGATTCGAGCTCCTTTATATGCTAATGATATTAATTAAGGGGCGTTTACAAGGCGGAGATCTAAAACCATTCACTTGCGCACAATTTCGAGATCATTTGCGATTTATAGATTTCACATCTGGGGGACTGGCGTACGCACGTTTTTTTGTGCGTACGTTCAGTTTCTCTGAATCACACTTACGCACATTTCAGAAATGATCTTAGATCAAATATAGGATGGTTTCTACGCAACTTTTTATAAATGAGGCCCCTGATTCCTATTGTGTTTTCCTTCCCCGCTTGTATTTAAGTTTCATGTCTGCTCTCAGTATTTGTCAGAATGTTGATCATCATTCACTGTGCCGATTGTGTGTAAGCCAGAGTTTGTTTGTATTTTCCGAGACACCCCTTCTATTTGACTTTGAGTTTTGCCTTCCGATTTTGTTTGTTTGCCTTTATGATTATTTGGTTTTTGATTTTTGGACTGCCTATTTGACTACTTTTTAGGATTTCGATTTTGTACCTTATCTACCTCTGACTATCGGCTTTTGAACCCTGCTTGATCAATAAACGTTCCTTTCTTGCCTTATCTTGGTCTGCGTCTGGATCCCTGTTCGGTCCATCACAGTACTGTGGTCACTTGCCCCTAGTGGTTCTCCTACCTCTGTGCTGCAAATTCTATCAGGATTGTTACACGAAACCAGATCCAGTATTGATTTCCCTCTCGTAGGCTGAGTAACAGACTGTACCAAAAAGCAGTCATTGACCATATCTAAAAACTCCTCTTCACATTTGCCCTGACCTGTCACTATCTCCCAATTAATAGAGGGGTAATTGAAGTCGCCCATTATTATCGTCTCTCCTTCAGCACAGGTTTGTTTTATGTTACCAAAGAGCATACTATTTATGTTACTGTCTGAAGCTGGACGTCTATAGCATACTCCTATATTAAGGCCCTTCTCATGATCTCCCAGTAATCTAATCCAGATGTCCTCAAACTAACGAGTTTATACCTGGAATTTCCTGCACATTAAGATTGTCTTTCACATAAAGGGCCACTCCTCCTCCTCTTTTATTAGTTCTATCCTTCCTAAACAATTTGTACCCTTCCACATTATATTCATCCCCATCCTCTCTGCCAAGCCATGTCTCAGTAATCCCACCAATGTCATAACACCCATTCAACATGACAGCCTCCAGTTCCAAAAATGTATTTTGTATGCTTCTCGCATTTAAACACATGAACTTCAGAGCCTTACTCACACTTACGTTGTCCTTCCCCTCCACACATAACTGTGCCGAACCACCTCTATTTACATTATGATCCAAAAAATATTTATTAATTATATCCTCAGATTTATTATACTCTGCCCTGGTATCTTCCATCTGGGCAGTCTGTACCTCCCTATACCTAATACTACTACTACTAATTTCCCTCCCTGCCCCCCCAGTCCCTAGTTTAAATATTCCTCCGCTACCCTGAGCATACGCTGGCCCCCCAGTGCCCCATAAACCTGTACCCCTCTTTCCAGCACCAGGTTTGCAGCCACATGTTAAATCTCCATATAAAATTCTGCTTGCCTTTGCTAGCACGTGGTACTGGCAGAATTCCAGAGAAGACCACCGTGGAGGTTCTGCCCCTTAACTTTGATCCTAATTCTGTAAATTTGTCCTGCAGAACCTCAAGCCTACCCTTACCTATGTCATTGGTTCCAACATGGACCATGACCACTGGATCCACCTCTGCTCTGGCCAGGAGCTTGTCTGCGTGTTCCAGGAGGTCTCCAACCTGAGGACCAGGCAGGCAACATGCCATGCGAGATTCCTTTTCCCGTGTACAGACTATACTGTCTATACCTCTAATTATAGAATCCCCCACTAATTAACTCCCTTTTCCTGGGTGGCATGGCCGCCAGGGTGCCCTGGGGCTCATCAGTCCTCCCACTCACAGCGGGCTGGGCCAGATCCTCTTCCTGCAAGGGCTGGAATCGGTTGGACACCACAATCTCTGGAGATGCCGCCCCTGCATGTGCACGCCCTTTTCTACGCTGACGCCCTACCGTCACCCAACTCTCTCTCCCTACCTGCTCTAGAGGCTCCCCCCTACCCCGCTTAAGCGTGCAGGCTAACTCTCTCAAGGGCGTACTAATTAGTTCCGGGAACTCTACAAATTCTGCAGGGCAGTCGAGACCAGCAAGTTGGGTTTCGAGAACAAGAATCTTGCTCCTTCCAGAAACGCAATCATTCTACAACACTCGCACTGCACTGCCGATTTCACCCCTAAATATATCTACTGCTCTCCCTGCACTGAACAAATTACTGCCAAAGTACTCTAGGTTTTACTCTAGGTAGTACTCTAGAATTACTATTCAAAGTATTCTAGTGGGAACTGAGTAGCACAACAGTGGTGGTTTGTTGAAAATTGACAATATATTCTTATTCATTCTATCCTTTTACTCTTGATTAGAATTAAGTCATGTTCACTCTGCCAACATCTGTTGTCTGTATTGTTAGACTGTCAGCAGTTCGCAGTTCTGCTGATACAGTCATTAGAATTAAGTTTGATATAAATGAGTGATTAATGAGCCTTTTAGGAGATTCCCTTAAACGTAATCAATCAAATTAAATATATCTGCTGTTGAAATGCTGTGCAATATGTGCAATGTTAGGAAATGGTCAACAAAACAACACAAAAATGTTGCAATGTTTGAGGATGTATCTTCAGTCATAGCCAAATTGTTTAGACAGTGATTTGAATCATTCAAGGCATGCCATAGGTGGATCCAAGGGCATTTGATTACTGTGGTTTCATAGTTGAATGCAGTATTTATTTTTTCAGCAGCTGGGAGAATTTTTCCATCATGGCATGTCGTAACATGTTGGTCTGTATCTCGGGACATGGGTCTGTCTTTGTGCATCATCCCAAACTGTTCATATCATGCCTGTGAGCTGTGAGCTGCCTAAGTCACAGGAACACTGTATCCACACTCTCCTTCTGACAGGGTACTGTGAGTATTTTTTTATATTGTGCCTAGCCTACACATATTCAATTCAGACTACCAGCACTAGTAATGGTGTTCAGTACAGAGGATATTTAGCACAATGGCGCATCACAATGAAAGAAATCAGACTGCAAAAACATCTGCAACTTTGACACTCTCCACATTTCTTTCTATCACCTTGTATTTTAAAATACAAGAGTGCTTAATCCTTCAGACCACTCTCACAAAAGCTTAATTCAGTCCAGTGCTTCTCCTAGATGCCTAGATGCACTCTCCTGGATCAAATATATGAAAATACATTGTTTTGAAGCTTACTGTCAGCCTTTTGAGAATCAACACTGACCAATCAGTGAGGCGAAACCATGTGTCTAGTTAGTTATTTGCTGTCACATCCCTTCAATAAGCATTAAACATGGAACAACATATCAAATCATCCTAATACTAATCTATTGTGGAACTACAAACGTGTCACTTTATGGCATCAATAGCATCAGTCTTAATGGGATGTAAACTACTGCTTCCAGCACAGTAATTGCCTTAGGTGCCTTGAAATTACCTTTTTTATACGAAAGTTGTTTTTTGGCAGGTAATTATTTTATAAAAAAAAGGAAAAACAAATGGCCCTCTTCGCACATCTTAAAGCCAACAATGACTTATGATGGTGAAATTGAATAACTGTGTAAGGAATGTTGAATAAAAAACAGCAGAGGTTGGTTGCATCATCCTTCTCTACCACAGAACATCTCTAATGTCCACCAAAAAAAATTAATAACATTTAATATCAATAGACATTTAATTAAGCTGAAAACATGCATTTTGTTCTCTACAGTATATTCAGATACATTTTTAATTGCATTTTTGAGAATATATAAACCTATTCAAAACAGCCAACCACTGGGCAGCCCTGTCAAATGGCCAGTTTAATTGAGAACTGAATAATTTCAAAGAATATGCTGTGGTTTTGGTATTGATTATTCAGTAAATTAATTGCTTGATTGATAATCAAGGAATGTGAATGAAATAAGGTTTAGAGTAATTACGGTTTGAAGGTATGGGTTTCAGCCTCCTTTATGTTGATTAATTGCTACTGGTATATAATAGGTAGGGCTCTGCGTTTCCTGATGCTTGATTTTAAAACCTGTAATTCAGTCCTCCTTCATCAAGGTGCTGATAGAGCCTCCTCATGAAGCCAAATTTTACACAATCATTCAGTTAAGGTAATTTAATGATTTCAATGAGTAATTTAGTAATTACTCATTGCATATTTGTGTGCCTATTAAAGGAGCGGTATGCCTCTTGGTCAAATTGTATTCAGCAGTATTTAATATAATCTGTTGATAGTATAGCCAACTAATTAGCTACCAAAAGAAAATTATTTGTAAAGTGGTGATTGTGCATTCTTTAGTTGGAATACAAATACACATTTTTTATTGTGTTTTAAACAGAATTGTTATCATTTTAACATTTTCCTGTCATTCCATGTTTATTCTTACACACATTTTTCTGACAGTGAAGAAATGTCTAATTATTAGCTGCATGACACCTCAGCCATATTCTGTACATTGTAAAGACAAAATTCACCAAAACTATTTACGATAAAAACATTGACTACAAGGTGTAAATGTCAGTGAAAAATGAAAGAAAGGTATGGCACATTAGATTTGGCTATTAAACTTCAGCATGGTCATTTGATTAACCAAATCTTCAATCATGGCCTGATGTGTAAAACCTGCCCACACACTTCTTTCAGCATCACCTGAATTTGTCACAACAGACAGTCTTTGCCCTGCACGTTAAATTAGGAATAATTTATTCTGCTTTTGTCAAAAAGGCACTCACTCACAAGGCAAGACACTGGAATTTCTCTTTCATAGTTTTTGTATGCGTCATTTTTTTATTTATAGTATTTGCCAAACTCTGGAATTGAATCCAAGGGAAGGGAATCTATATCTAGTGTATGTTGTGGGTCGAATCATCTCACTGCTTTCATAAAATAGTGAGCTGTTTGAAAAAAAAATCGGTTATTTTTTCTTTGATATGAGTCATAGTAAACAGTCAGTTTGTCATTTAAGAGACTCCAAACCTGTCACGTCTCGTGTTCGTGTTCCCCCGTAATTAGGTGTTTTCATTTATTCCATGTTTTCCTGGTTGTCTGGTCCGTGTTTTCACTTTCACTTACCTGTTCCCAGTCTTGTCATTGTATTATCGTTTTCACCTGTTCCTCATGTGTCTGATTGCAGTTAGCTGCATTCGTGTTAATTCCTGATTGTTTCTCGTTATGTCTGATGTGGTTAGCTGTTCGTTTCCCATGTTCATTTCCTGATTGTCTCGTTATTGTATTATCGTTTTCACTTAATTCCTCATGTGTCTGATTGCAGTCAGCTGCATTCATGTTTATTCCTGATTGTTTCTTGTTAGGTCTAAATGTATTTAAGCTGTATGTTTTCCCATGTTCGTTGCCAGATTGTCTTGTGCTTTGCGTATGCTTACACTACTCTCCAGCGTTTTCTCTGTTTCCCCGCGTTTTGTTTCGTTTGTGTTCGTGTTTGTGCTCCAGTGTTCGTCTTGATCTCAGTCTCGTTCCCGCTCCTCCCTGTGTTCCCTGGACTGCTTTCACGTTTTCGACCTTCGCCTGCCCACTGACTACGCCTTGCCTGCCCCTGATACCCCTGAAGCCCGAAACGAACTCTGCCTGTCCCCGACCATTCTTTGGATCCCTGCATTGCTCTGTTTACCCCTGTATGACCATTGCCTGTTTATGCAATAAAAGCCATTATTGCATTTCTGGGTCCGCGCCTGGTTTTCCGACACCGTTCCTGACAAAACCCTGATAGAGCCTTCACATCAAGGTGTTTTGTCACAATTCGAGGGAGGCATAGTTGCCATACCAAGGTTGTCATACAGCAAACCCATGTTTCCAATCATTTCTCCTCACTCAGTAATGGTGTTTTTTCTCCGACAGCACGGTATGGCACGACACGGTAACCATCCGTACCTGTAACTATCCCCTTCACGGGTCGAGTCCCTGTGTCATTTTTCCACCGCACAACAGAACCGTGAAGATAGGAGGAGTTATATAGGAGGAGTTATCTGAAGTGACAAAAAAAGAATGCGACCGCTGTGGTGACATTAGCATTGACATTGTAAACATTCCAGCTCAAATTCACAAAAGCAGAATACGGCTTTCTCCATAGCTACAATTTTCTTACCTCTACCTAGGCATTTCGGAGTCATGTCGGGGCAGCGCGTGCAGGAGGTACCATGCAGTGACTTCACACTAAGCTATATAATCTTTCATATTTATTACTTGGCATTGGTCCTCCAATTAATTGCAATTTACCAAGATCACATTTAATACATTTAATCTGTAGCCTACATTTTTTCGAACGTATAAAAATGAAAACATTATATATATTTGTCTCTGTGTTTACATCTGTGCTTTTAAGTAGCTTGTCACTGCAAAAGTATGTCCAGCACAATCTACGAGTAGTAGTGACAATATATCATATTCCAATCGCTATTCCGATATGAGAATTTGCAATATCATACCACCAAAGTTTGCAATATAAGCCTATCTCTCAAAGACACAACAGTGAAAGAAACATTAGGACAGCTGTGTTCATTCAGTAATGTGATTAAGAAGTTCAACAGAAACAGCTGAATAATTTTTCAACATTTCAGTAGGCTAAACTAATATTGGGAAAATAGTATTGTTTGGGTTCCCTTAAATCACTTAATACAATGCCTAATCTATGATGTCTGGAACACATATGTCAATGATCAATTTTCCACCCATGTGTTTTGTTACATTGCGTGCTATATCGCAATCACAATATGTAGTAAGATTACCAGAGCTACCATAAATGTAAAAATATTTGTAAAAATAATTGTAAATATTTAAAAAATATTATCTGCGCTGGTGCCAACGATGTTCAACTGAGGCAGTCGGAAGTCACTAAAAGCAATTTTGCTTCTTTGTGTAAGCTTGCAAAAACAATCTGTTGGGAAGTGTTAACCACTGGCCCTATCACAGCCTGTAGGACTGACAAAATTTAGAGTAGACTTACTGTATATCACTCAATTGCTGGCTAGCTAACTGGTGTACCTATAATGACTTGGACTTCATGGACAACTGCCCTACCTTTTGGGGAAAGCCTGGCTTACTGAAGAGAGACAGACTCCACCTGAGCTGGAGAGGTGCTTTTCTACTAACTAGAAATCTTTCCTCTAGTCTAAACTCTGTGTGTGACTTTTCAGAGGCTAGCCAGGCAGCAGACACTTGTTCCTAAACCAGTGCTTCTCAATTATTTTCTGTTACGCCCCCCCTAGGAAGAAGAAAACATTTCGCGAAAAAAACTGAGACCAGTTGTTTATTTCTGCGCGCGAAAAAATAATTGCGCCCCTCAGAACCGGTCCACGGTGCAAAAAAGGTTGTTTTTTTTACGTTTTCTTAAATTTTGCGCCCCTCAAAATCTTGACCGCCTTGCACCCCCCACGCTACACCTCTGGTCACACGCGCCCCCCCTGGCATCGCCCCACTATTTGAAACACTGTCCTAAACTATTGTCTGCTCGCTTCCAAAAACCTGTGACTAGCTTATCTATTGAGACTGTGTCTGTCCCTCATTTTTAAAATGCTTTTAGAAAGCTAACAGAGACTATCGTGGTATTTTGCTACATTATCTCATTCGTTTTTTAAACCTGTCAGCTTTTAAACCTCTCTTAAATGTGGATTGTTACATTTTAGATCACTTTCCCTCAAGGCAGTTCTTGCAAACAAACTTATCACTGACCTGGTTAGTATGATTGAAACTTGGCTTAAGCCTGAGAAATACACTGCACTTAATGAGGCATCTCCTGATGGTTATGCTAATTGTCAAGCATCACGTCTGTCTGGTAGAGAGGCGCAGTGTTGCTGTGATTTATAAGACAAAATTTAGTTTTACATCTAAATCTGGGGATACTTTCTCCTCTTTTGAAGAACTTGTTATGCTTTGTGGACAGCCAAAAGACAGTTTTTCTTTCTGAGTTTGCAGAATTTCTATCAAGCTTGGCAACTATGCCAGATAAAGTTGTGATTGTTGGAGATTTCAAAATGCATGTGGATAATGATAGGGTTGGTATTTGCAACTATTATTGACTGTTTAATTCAAAATGTGTCTGAACCAACCCACTGTCAGAATCATACCTTAGATTTAGGCTTACCAGCCTGTGCCATCAAGCCACTGCAACTAGTCAAGATTACTGACTAGTTGCATGGCTGGTGTTCTGGATAAGAGCGTCTGCTAAATGCTTAAAATGTAAAATGTAAATGTATTACTGCAGCATGGCTGGTGTTCAATCAACCTAAGTTCACCCATGTCAGCACTCTACTCTCCTCTCTGCACTGGTTCCCCATCACAGCACGCATCAGATTCAAATCACTGGTGCTTGCTTTTCAAGCAGCTAGAGGAACTGCTCCCCCTTACCTCCAGATACTCATCACACCCTACCCCAGCCAGACCCCTCCGCTCTGCCTCCTCTGGCAAACTGACTGTCCCATCCCTCCAGGCGCCCAGCAGCCACTCCTTGCGGTCTCGCCTCTTTCTGTCCTAACCCCTCGGTGGTGAAATGACCTTCCGCAATCAGTCAGGACCGCGGAATCACTTGCGATCTTCCGTAAGAGGCAAATCCATTACCACTGAACTCTGTACATCTAGCCAATTGTCATCACCACTGCCTACTTGTTCAATACAATTCTTGTATATGTATCCCTGCTTACTCCTCATTAAAAAAAAAGACTAACCTTTTCCTTCCCATTGTTACAGGTATGGTATGCAGCTGCCTACAACAATGTCTATAGATGTATTACTGCACTGATCTCTTCCCTGAATTATGTATTAATGCACATATTGTAAGTCGCATATTGTTTTAAATGCTTAAAATGTAAAATGTAAAATGTAGTGTTATCCTATAGCATTTATATTGTTATCCCATAAATCCAAACTATCAGATACATTAATTGACAATTTCAAAATGTATTGAATTACTTCCCGTATCAAGTGATGATTCAAACAGCTTTTTGTCAATTGATCTTCTAACAGATTGATCATCCAATAGATATCCATCACATGATTTACCCCCCACTTGGAGGTGCAAAGTCAGCCAGCCCAGGGTCTCCTTTGGACTGACCCTGATACGGTCTTTTTTGTACGCACCCTGTGCTGGCCAGAAGAAGATAGGCTTCCCCCCTTTAGTCAAGGTTTCTCCCTATCATTTCGACCAAGGGATTTTTTCCTTACCACTGTCGCCTTAGGCTTGCTTTTGGGGGGCCCAAGCCTGGATTGCGTTGTATCTTTTGTGAAGCGTTTTCTGACAATGTATTTGTAAAAACAACTATACAAATAAATTTGCTTTGCTTGAAATTTGTTTTAATTAATTCAGTGAATTTATTGCATGCTTTGTGAATTATCATGTCTCGACTTTCAAACCAGTGTATTAGGTCCTCAAGTCCCTTTCCGTGATCAGTGAAAGTTGTAAAGGTTTTATCCATTAATAATTGTTGTAGGTCCTTCAACACCGTTATATTTGTGTAATGGCCATTTTCATTACCACAAAGCCTGGGTAAAACATTAACCTAGTACCTGCAGTGGTACTGCTGCATAATACCAATTGCCCCTTTGTTGTACTCAGTTGGAAGCTTTACAGGCATCGTATTGTCCTCCTGTTGGATTCCCTCTTGTAGATTATCTTTTAACTGCAGTTTTCTGCTCAGACAAATTTTTTTGATTGTGCAGATCATCATGAGTTGGCCACATATTACTGGCATGGGCTACAATGTGGGCATTGCACGTTAAATGGATTGAATTGGGCAACATGCCACAAATAATGTCATTGTATGCCTTGAGCATATAGCTGCCATTGTCACATTATGACAAAGCCATTTATATTTTTTAAATCTATTTTAAATTAGTTTAAACATCTCACAATTGCCTGTGCCACTGAGGAGTCTTTTGCATCAGCAGATTCATCAGTCATGATACAAATATGTTCAGATGTTTTATGTTGTTCAAAAATGTTATGCTGATTTTTGCTACATATTACCATCTCAACTAATTTGCAGTGGAGATTTCTTTAAGACAACGAGGGAAGCGACGGCTTCCCCTATAATTTTGTGGGGGATGGGAGATATTTTTGAAATAGATCAAAGATTTTAACTTAATACACTACCAGTCAAAAGTTTTAGAACACCTCACTTGGCACCAAAGGCACTTGGTTGGCCTCCCCCGTGGTCCAGTGGTTACAACGTTCGATGCTGGCCACGGTGACCGGGGTTTGATTCCCCGTCATGCCAGAGTCGGCTCTGGCCGGGAGTGCCACTAGGGGCGGCAATTTGCTGGAAGGGGGGAGGGAAGCTGATAGGATGTTCGCTGCGCACAGGAATGGCTCTGGGGTGCTGTTTGTAGTCTGTTTTCTGTTTGTAGAAACACCATTGGTTGCCCTCCCCATTGATTTGTTTGAATTCCTCCCTTCCCTTTTCACTCCCTCTTTACCTTTTTGTTTTGGGTCTTTTCTTTTTGCCTATTGTTTTGATAAGATTAGTGGGTGGCCATAGTCATAGACCTGGCCATCTTATAGACCCAGAAAGACCCTGTTTTTTTACCCTGAACATCATCATCTGTTCATTATCATCAAATTATGTTCATCATCATCATAATTTGCTTCCTAAGCATTGAATTAATATCAATCATGATAAGAATGTCATCACAAATTTAGGTGCATTTTAAGTTACATGTCAATAGCTTCGGTAATGTTGTAAAGCAAGCTAGCTAGCTAGCTATCCGTGTTAATTAATGTTTATGTCAAAATTTGTCATCATAAATTGCTTGCAAGTATTATAGTAATGTTAAAACATGATAACAATGTCATCATGAATGTATGTGCATTATAATTTGTTTCGTTTGGTAGCTAATATCGCTAACGTTAGTCAATGCTGTCCAGTGCCTAGAGATAAAATTTGTCATCATAAATTGATCTCTGATGAGTACTAGCTAACGTTACTGCCACAACTGTCCTTATGCATCATAGTATCATGCCTCAATACAGTAAGCTAAAATGTATCATCATAAAATTCTTGGCTTGCTTTAATGTAATGATAATATCAATATAGTAATAATGTAATGGTCAATTTAAATAAATGTTTTGCCATATTTGATGCTACTGTACAGTATGCATACAACGTTTTCCCCTCATCATATTTTTCTGGATAGCTAGCATGGGTACTCAACATTATGGGACACTTTTAATACGTTTAATAATGTCAGGCAAAAATGCTGTTTTTGCTTCCACTCATCAATTTTCTCATTTTTGGTTATTTTGCTTCCAGAACATGTTTTCTTTAACACTGATATCATAAAAATGGCCAAACTGCACATAAATATGTTTATTTTACTATATTTGTTCTACTTACATCCACAAATTGATCCTAACTTTAATAAATGTTAGCATATTTGCATGCGGTATGGCTCCTCAATGTTTGAAAAAACCATACAGTGTAATATATTGTTTTAAAGCTTGTTCCCTGTAGTGTAATGTTAGAAGATCAATATATGATCATCTTCCCTGTAGTAAAGACAATTGCTGAATGAACAAATGCTACTTTTTTGTGTAAAGGTTACTAAAAAGAGACATAATCAGTTTCTGCCAGAAGAGGTAACTGTCATCCTACACCTGACGATGAGTCTGCCAGAAAGTTACCAGCTGTCAGTGCCTTAAGGCACAAAATTGCCGAAATGGAGAAAGCTCCGGACGATTAGGATGACAGACCAGCCACACAACTGTGGCTTATAATGCATGTGTGGCGTTTGAATGAGCTGCTGGATGGATTGCTATGTCCAAATTGCATGGGAATCTCTCTCTATATAAATATAGAAACCCCCAAACCCTTGGTTTTGTAGCAGTCTCTTAGAATGTAGCAAATGCAAACAGCTAATTTCCTGGTTTTTAATACATTTTGTTATTTAAAAAATGCAGAAAAGGCATTTTTAATACCTGTACATAGTATTTTCTGATTTATCAAATTTAAAAAGGATGTATCCAAAATCTGTTCTACAAATACTTTTGTCTCTACTATGTTGTCAAAATGGAATAAAAATGTGTTTGTTTTTTCTCAATTGATTTGACACATTTCTCCAAACTAAGGTCCGTTTAAACGCTTGATAATTTTGCCAAACTAGTAGTACGTTAAAAAAATGTTTTCACACAAATTAAAAAACTACATACACCATTTTTCCAAACATTACAAACAAAACTCTATATAAAGTTCACATTTCATTTCAATTTGCCATAATATCATAATAACATGACGTGCTCAATTTCCACCATATTGATGTCACGTGGGTTAGTAAAGCACACAACACAGAAAGTGCTAATTGCTAAATTGTTCACTCAATAGTCACCATATTGTCACCTGAAGTACCATTTTTTTCTGAAAGCTATGGAGCCTGACTAAACAATGGCACAGATGAGAGAGTTGCAAGAAGAAGAGTAAAAATGAGAGTAGGTGGAGGAAGAGGGGATGGGGAAGGGAGGGGAAATGGGCAAGGAAGGGGAGATGGTAGAGGAAGAGATAGGGGAGGTAGAGGGAGATGGAGAGAAAACGGTAAGAAGAAGGGTCTCAAATAACTTGAGAGAACTCTAATTGACTTTGTCATCAATTGTGTTTTTTCCCTGAGGCAGAGCTTATGATCTAATGTGTAAATCATCAATACCTCTACCTTCTTAGTGTATCGTAAATAGACAAACATGCAAAAATGTCAGATATGACATTACCAAAATTGAAACACTTTCCATGTGCAAATATTGTGGCAGCCCAAGGGGCTGCACAAGGAAATGTCTGCCTGGCCTACAACACATGGGAGCCAGGAAACACTAAATTTCCCAGCAGGCTACAATCACACCTGAACGGAGTGAAGGCAATGGAGCTAACGGTCAGCTGAAAGCCATTTCAAGGCCTATTTAAAGGGCTGATCCTGTGACACACATTGAGAGGAGTATGAACGTGTGTGGGAAGGAGTTGCTGTGTGTTTGTAAGAGTGAGTACTGTGTGTTTGTAAGAGTGAGTACTGTGTGTTTGTAAGAGTGAGTACTGTGTGTTTGTAAGAGTGAGTACTGTGTGTTTGTAAGAGTGAGTACTGTGTGTTTGTAAGAGTGAGTACTGTGACGTCTATTTGACCAGCCAGTATTTGGAGAAAGAGTGATTGTTGGAGTGTTTTTGTGTATGAAATTGGATTGTTTTGAGGACCCCCTTTGGATTGACTACGGACTGGATTGCGGAATTGACTTGGATTTTGAATTGGATTACGGACATTGACAACGAGCTAGGATTGTGGACTTTATGTTTTTGTATTCCCCTGAAGACCCCACCCTTTGTTTGTGTGTCAGTAATAGTTTAATAAATTATCATTTTGTTTGTGAATACTGCCTCCTCTGGGTTCTTGAACTTGCCTACGCCCTCTGCAAGGTCCGTGTGTGTCGCCCAACCCCTGGGGACACCACAATATGTAAAATATTACATATTACAGTATTTCCAAAATTGTGATCAACAGATGTTTTGCATAAAGGAAAACATTTCATCAACAAATTATTGTAAAAAAACATGTTTTTATTCATGAATATTGTGCTTAATGAGGAGAATTGTGTTGTGTTGCATGATTTCGCCAAAAGGTAATTTGACAGTCCAATTTTTTGGAGTTAAATGTGAGATGTTTTGCAGGTCTTGTAATTGTCCATAGTATCAGTTTTTGTGTGGAAACAATTGAGAAAAATGAAAAAAATGCTAAATCTATTCAAGCTTGCATCTATTCATGCAAGATTTGACAGATTTTTTAATTCATAAAAAGGATTAACAAAGTGAACTACCAAAGATTTTTTAAGATGAGTATGGTTAGCAGAACAAGACGGCACAGGTGGAAATGAGTTCAAGTCAAATTCCGCATTTTTCAATTTTTTTACACAGAGTTGTCAATGCCTGGAACAGCTTTACATCTCAGGTAGTTGGGGCAGAAACACTTGATGCACTACTAGATATTCTTTAGACTAGGAAATAATGAGTCTAGATGGGCCGAATGGCCTTTTCTCATCATTATGTGTTCTTATGTTTATATTTTGTGTGACGCTTATTTGAATTTGGAGTGTAGTGCCACTGTGAGTAGGCGGTAACTGTAGAAGCTCTCTGCCCATGTACTACCACTATAAAATGACATGAATTTCCAGAGGAAGTTAACTTTGGGACAAACTTCAGCTCTAATGCTTTTTGGCATGTCAGGCTGCAGGTAATACTGTTAAGACATTCAGGAATCAATATATGAGTTGCAGAACTGATAAAAACAGGATGGGATGGTATGCTTTGGCCTACCTATTATCAACATTCGGGTGAGGTCGCTGAAACTCGAATGTTGATAATAGGTGGCATGCGGCATTGACCAAAACAAATGTAAATAAATGCATTCCCAAATGTATTACTTATTTATACTTTTGATATTGAAGGGTGTCCAACAATGCTATGTCCTTAGAAATGAGACATAGGGCCACAAAGTGTGGCTGACACGGTCAGCTCAGTTTGATTTATTTTTCTTCTTAGTTTTTTTATTGCAGTATTTAACTTTAGTCTAGCTTTAAATTGTCTATTAATGTAGTTAAAGCATATAACGAGACAATTGTGTACTTTCTGTGCCTTTGTAAAAGTAATTGGTTTAATACATGCCACCTTGGCATCATATTATGACAGTGGCTCCATGGCTGCTTGTATAGTCTTAAATAGCTCCCCATCAAATGGGAGGTAGCCAGTTCCCTGAGAAATGTAATAGGTTTGCTTTCAGGTGGGAAAATAAAGCAAGCCAATGGGACATGCCAGTGATGTGGAATTTCCTTTAAAAAGAGTTAAAGTTGTTCCTTCGTACCTTTGTTAGTAGAACAATTAATGCAGGCTGAAGTCTTTGTTTCCGTGTTTCAAAATGTATTTCTTTAATAGAGTAGAGAACATACTGGGTTTGTCCTCTCAAGTACAGATTGACAAAAAACCAAAGATGCAAACAGAATGGTCGTGCTTTATACATTGTAGTTTGTGTTGTTTATGAGTGTGTCACATCTCACAATCAAACAAGATGAGGTTTCAAAGACAGGAGATTACACCTGGGGAAAGGAGGAGGGGAGCTAAACTAGGGGGAAGGACTGGGGCACCCAAATGGCACCATTGTCTTAGACACATCAGGGGAAGACACACAAATGGGAGGTAGCCAGTTAGATGTGCAAACTCTCCAACATTGTATTCCAACAGCCAGCAGTTATTGGGTGTTATTCTGAGGATTCAGTCCGGCAGCCTAAGGAAAGTGATGACTCCAAAATTGAGTGTATGTAGGTGTTTGATCCTGGCCAGAGCAAGCTGCCTATTGAGAGCGTATGTTCCCTTCAATCACACAGATTATTTATAGCGCTGTAGCTGACCAGAGTGACCGGAGTGATACGTACAGGTACAGTGAGAGCGGCAACCTCTTTTTTTTGGTTGGATGGTACAGTAAACTCCCACAGAACCGATGTTACCGGATTACCAGATAAACCGCCGGTCCTACTTAGATGTCAGTTGTCTTGGATTGACAGCCTGGCAAAGTGCAGAGCAGTCATTGAGAGCTCTTCACTGTGTAAGTAGCAAAACTAGATTAATGCAGGGTAAACATGTAGACGAAACTATTTATTTAACCATTATTTGACCTGTAGAGGTCTTGAGGTTGAAAATATATTGAGAGACACACTGCAAATTCTCTATGCGAAAAGAAAGAGGTATGTGCAAACACTTTCTCTGCATGTAAACAGCAAAATGTGTTTCAAGGGGCAAAAGGCAAAAATATATGTTCATATAGTGTAACCAACCATCAAAATATTTTTGGTCATGACTGAGCCTTTAAAGTGTTTTTTTAATTTGCGCACATTCACATTCTAAATTGCATTGGTGGTTATGTTTAATTTAATTATTAGATTTATATGACCTTTCAAGTATCCACTGTACCTCTGGTCCCTACGAGATCAGTTATTCGGGAGCATACTGCTGGCAATGTGTAGTTGTGAGTGTGGGAGTGTAGCCTGGAGTGTGGAGTGAAGTATAGTGGGGGCACAAACTACCTGAATGAGGCGATCTGTTGCTGTCACTCGGGGTTTACATTTACCATGGGCTGGTGTTGCTTGGTGGGTCGGTGGACACCTGTGAAGGGAAAGAGGGAAAGGGATAGCATGGGGCAGCTCATGAACTCTGACATCCTGTCAAAATAATAACAATGTCTGGAAATTAGAGTATCAAAGACACATAAACAATTTGCTTTTGTAAAACCCAACCTCAAGTCATAGTTGTGGGCAGCCAGTAGATGCTGACAAGCCCTTATGAATGTACTTTGTTTACTGTCCAAAACAGAAACTCTCTGAACACTACTAGAATGGTCTGAAATGACCACAGCTGATTACATCATACAGCTGGTGTGCAGAGTATATTAGAAGTGCAGATCCAGTTATGTACATAACATTTGCCTCCACATATCAGCCTCAACATTTTTCTATAATAAGAGGACACAGAAAAACACTTAGTTAATCCACAGATGTTACTCTTCTGATGCAGTCAATCAATGATTTATGTCAACTGCTACATTATTAAGCGTTATCATTTTCAGCTTGAATTGCAAGCACTCTTTCACAAAGTTAATGAATATGCAGAAGAAAACAAAATGACAGTGGAATGATTTTGAGTGAGTCTTGTGTTACTTCCAATCAACCAACACCAGACAAGGATCACTTGAGCAGAGAGAAGAGTTTCTTAAAAGTGGTACTTTTACCTGCCACTCTTTCTCGGGTGGTTTATTCCTGGAATTATCATAATTAAACCACTTGAAGAACCAGAACTGACTTCTATTTCTTTTTAAGCGCAGGCAAACAAACAATATACAGCCAGGTCCAGAATTATTAGCAGCCTTGATGAAAATGAGCAAAAAAGACTAGAAAAGAAATAATACCATTACTGAGATATATTGTAATTTTCCAACATGTGGAAAATATTTTCTTTATTAATGAATCAATGGCATTTTTCTCATTACAGATTTATTTTGAAAGAAGGGTTATTGCCACCCATGTTTTTAGTACTTGGTGCAGCCTCCCCTGGCAAGGATAAGGACACCAAGGTCCCTATTTTGGTGCCGGCGCTAAGCGGCATTATGACCTAGCGCAGGCGAATTGCCAGTTTTGTCTGTCGCAAACTGAATATTTCCCGTCTCCGCCGAGTTTGGCAATTCCGTGGTGCGCAATGAAGCCGCTTGCGCGACTATGGGTTGGGCAGCGCAATAGGGAGTGTGGCAATGAAAACAGTTGGGTGCTATGCAAGTTTGGTGTCAAATAATGAGTTTGTGTTATCGTCAAACTAGACCACCTCTTAGCGCAAATCCTGGCGCTCTGTGCAATTTGGTGACTTTATTGATGCGCACATATGAACATAATGTTATCTGAAATCATATGAGAATGTTTTGTGAATATTTTGAATTTCCCCCCACGTTGAGGCAAATCGTCCAATCCATGGGTAACTTGCAAGCGTAATCAATTAAGCTAAAAACAATTTCACCACAGCTTGTGGTTATTTAATGCACGGACATGAAAGACTGAAGCCAGCAGGCCATCCATCGCTATTGTTCAGTAAGATACACCTGTTAAATAAATATATGTTTGTATGCACATTGTTTTTCTTATGTGAAAGGGTTTTATTCTTTCCATTTGCACTACAGAAAATGGAGTACATAATTGGACGCCGAAGGCGATCCCGTGAGCGATACCCTGGGTTTGGTAGCCGGTGTTGGCCAGTTCAGCTGTACATGCAGTTTCTTCCAGTCTTGTCCAACATGCAAATTAGTTTATTAATTTTCCTACACCTGACAGCCAGCAGAGAACTAAACAGGATAAAACACTTTCTTTTAACAATGTAGGTCTCAAAATATAAACTCAAATCATGAAAATAACAAATTAATGTCATGTTTTCCCTCTGATTTGCGCGCCAACTTTTCCGCAATCCTCGCTCTCCTCTTTTAAGAAGCGCTCCTGGCGCAGAAGCGCAAAACTGTCATGCATGTCAGGAAATTCCAATTTGCTATAGCGTTAGCGCACTGGTATTTAAAGGGATAGAAGATATGTGTTCTGATTGGCCATTATGAAACCAAACCCCCACCATACCCACATGTATTTTTTAAAAGTTAATCCAACCTCTTTTACAACTGTGCCGGAGGTGCGCTATCATCCTAAATCACAAAATTACCGAAATTGCGTTAGACATGCCCTAAAGCGCCACCATCTTCGCTTTGCATCTGCGTTAACGACACCATCCTAATTCACCAAAATAGGGCCCCAAGCCTATTTCTGTAATGTTTAATAAGGTTGGAGAAAACATGTGTAACCATGGACCATTCCTCCATGCAGAGCTTTCAAGATCCTTGATTTCCTTAGGTTTACACTTATGGACAGCCCTCTTCAATTCAGATCACATGTTTTCGATAGGGTTTAAATCTGAAAACTGAGATGGCCATTGCCAAACATTGATTTTGTTTACAGGGAGCTATTTCTGTGATGAGTTTGAGGTATGTTTGTGGTCATTGCTTTGTTGGAAGGTCCTCCTATGGCCAGACCTCAGCTTCCTGGCAGAGGCAACCAGATATTTGGTTAAAATGTCCTGGTACTTGGTGGATTTCATTATGCCATTGATCTTAACAAGAGCCTCTGTGTCACGGTTTTACCTCGTTCAGCCTCCGGAGGGTGCATGGTCATGTGATGGTCTTTTCCTCTTTCTTCTGAAAGGAATCATTGTCATTTCTGCCGCCCTTATATGGTCTTGTGTCAGTGGGTTCTCTGATCGCTCTCAGCTGAGAGCAATCAGTATTAATCCCATCTCCTACTTAAGTTCTTCTTTGCCTTCCTCATCATCTTCCTCACTATGTGTGGGGACAACATGCACTTGCTTCCTCTTCCTGGAAAGTTTGCAACTGTTCCAGATGTTATAATCGACTCCTGTCTTTGCTCTGGTACTGGCCCCTCTGCTCTCAAAAGGGCCCATGTCACCCCCCTCCTCAAAAACTCTCTCTGAATCCTGCTGATATTTCTAACTACCAACCTGTCTCTCTCCTCACATTCTCATCCAAGACTGTAGAACAGACTGCATATAATCGACTATCTCGCTATCTCCTACAGAATGACCTGCTTGATCCCAACCAATCTGGCTTCAAGGCAGGCCACTTTACTGAAACTGCTCTGCTCGCAGTCACTGAGGCTCTCCACTTGGCAAAGACTAAATCACTCCTCCTGCTTGAGCTATTGTCTGCATTTGACACCGTTGACCACCAGATTCTGCTCTCATCTCTTGCTGAGATGGGAATCTCAGGATCTGCACTGGCATGCTTTGAGTCATACCTGGCTGACCAGTCCTACCAGGTGGCCTGGAGAGGATACCTCTCCTCTCCCCACACCCTCTCAACTGGTGTCCCGCAAGGTTCAGTTCTAGGACCTCTCTTGTTCTCCCTGTATACCTATTCACTTGATTCTGTTATCACTGCTCACGTTTTTTCATAGCACTGTTATGCTGATGACACTCAACTATTTTTCTCCTTCTGAAACTCAGGTTCCGGCACATATCTCTACATGCTAGGCAGACTTCTCTGCTTGGTTGTCCACCCACTATCGGAAGCTGAACCTGGGGAAGACTGAGCTGCTCTTCCTGCCAGCAAAGGGCTTCCGGGTGATTGATGCCTCAATCACCATGGAAGGCTCCATAGTGTCTCTGTCCCGGTCTGCCAGGAACTACTCACCACACTTCACTGGCACCCAATAGCAGCATGTATCAAATTTAAAGCACTGGTGCTGGCATATCAGGCCACAAGGGGAACTGCTCCCTCCTGCCTCCAGACACTCATCACACCTTACACCCCAGCTAGATCTGCCTCCTCTGGCAAACTGACTGTTCCGTCCCTTCATGCGCCCGGCAGCTATGCCTTGCGGTCTTGCCTCTTCTCTGTCCTGACCCCCTGGTTGTGAAATGATCCTCCGCACTCGATCAGGTCCACGGAATCACTGGCCATCTTCCGCGAGAGACTAAAAACCCATCTCTTCAGACTCCACTACCACTGATTCCCTACATTAATTACTGCCATCACCACTGTTTACATGTTTAAAAATGTGAAGAAAAAAAAACAAGCTAACTTTTCTTTCCCTGCGTTACAGGTATGATATATGCAGCTGCCAACAATTATGTATATTACAGTGTTACTACACTAATCTTACCATGTTTACATGCACTTTTTGTAAGTCACTCTGGATAAGAGTGTCTGCTAAATGCTCTAAATGTAAATGTTCCAGATTTTTCAGACTTTTTCATTATTGCCCTAACAGTGATTACTGGTATGTTTAACCGTTTATATATTTTTGGTACCCATTACCTGAGTTGTTGTTGTAGGTCAACAACCATCTGTATCTTTTGATTTGACAGTTCTTTGGCTTTCCCCATGGAGATGGATGACAAAGGGATTTTAAATATGTGTTTCCTAATATTTATACCCTAGTGAAACAGGAAGTGAAGGAAGGCCACAATACAATTCCTTAAGACTGAAATGACCTTAAATAAGTAGAATTGTATTGCAGATTTAACTTTGTTTGGTTTTATTTAAAATAATCTTTAAGGGTGCCAATACTTTTGACACCTACGTTTTCCCCCCAAAAAATTGAATTACTAAATAAAAAGAAAATATAAATTAGAATAATTGTATTACACTAAGTATGTTTGAGCATAAAATATAGCTCATTCTCTGTGTTTATTTAATACATCCTTTTTGCTCATTTTCATCAAGGGTGGCAATAATTCTGGTTCGGACTACATTTTCATATTTAAACTGCCCTCGTTGCACAACAAACATCTCTAATTAAAGAGACTCGATTAATAAGGTAAGGCAGAGGCCTTGAAAAGAAATTGAGTTAATCTTAAGCAGATACATTTAACACCATCTACATAAATGAAGCTCAAATGTTGAGGCCCAAGGCACCATTTCAAGGGCTTGTCTACATGCACAGAAAATTATCTTTTTTATGTACAGTTTCTCCCCCAGAGCAGCTGTTAAGGAAATTCACAATTAATGCTGTATTCTGATGAGCATTCAGAATTAAAAGCCTATGTCTCATGAAAGTTTTCAGAAGGCATAATTTGAATAACAAAATCCACACAGAATAGAATAGCATCCTTGGTTTCTGTAATGTAACTAATGGGAATTGTGGTACAGTATGCTATGTGAAGTGTTATTTCCATGTGTGTAGTCATAACTATGTTCACAGATGACTTAGAAAACTGTGATGCCAGGAGGGGTGGAGGGAGGAGTGGAGAGTGTTGTGCCTACCCTTTGTCTGCTGTCAGGGATCCCTGTTCCCTCCCACAGCCTGGAGAGTACTACAGCACCTTGGACAGCAGTGGCCTCATCTACCGGCAGGGTCACCTGAGACTGATCTCAAATCAAACCCGGTGTTAGCCATTGCCTTCATTAGGCCTTTATAAAAGCACAGCCTGCCATGCCTGAAGGAAGATTGTTTTTGTCATATGGAGAAACTGGTGCTGGCTTTTCATTTTTATCTTGTGTTTTTGTTTCATTTGAGTTTTGACTACCTTGAAAAGGGTTTTGAGTTTTGACTGGCCTACTGAAACACTAGCTTTGTTTGTTTGTTTCCATCCACTCACCACCTGGCATGGTGGCCACCCCTGCCACCCTGCTACATTGTCATACTACAGAAACATTTTAAATGATCTCCTGAAATATAGATTTATCCAGGATTTGTCAAACAAGCTATTGAAACATGTTCAGACATGTAGCAGGTGCAATACAAAGAAAATAAAAACAATAAACACCAGATATTTATATAGATGTAAAAATACAGGTAATACATTTGCAATACTTGATATCTTGCAATCATGATTTAAAACCATTACATTCCTCAGTAGATTATGTGTATAAAATCCCCCAAATAAACCAGGAAATTTGACACCAGGACCATCATGCATAATTAATAAACCATCTGAATGTCCCCAATCCCTGACCCAATAATGAGGTTGAGAATTCAACTTCTCAACATGTGAAGGAAAAGTATAACCCCTTAACCATCACCCAACCAACCATAATTTTTGGCATTCACGCCTATTTGGACATACCAAAATATAACAGTTCATAGCTCAAGGACTGATGGCCACATGCCTACATTTTCTATAATTTGAAAGGGAACACATTGTAGTTTACAGGGGTGTGATAGTATGTGGACACAACACATTCCAAAGGACCAAAGATCAAACATACAATAAAGTAGGCTTTTATAGTTTTCTTGTGTACAATCTCATGTTTGAAAAGCAAAAAGGCACATTTCATGATATAGCTGTGGATATTTGAACATGCCTTGTACAAAACAAGAATAGACTTCTAGACCCAAGGACTCATGAACTAGAGGCCATCATTGATCACCGGTGATCTCCAAGTGTCCCAAAATCTATCCAAGGTGGCCAAATTTGCCCAATGATTTCTATTTGCTTCTGTGACACTGGAAAACATAGAAACAGGTTTTATATTCATCAAAACATTTTAGTTTCACCCATCATTCTTTTGCTCACAAAACAGATACTAATGTGATGGATCAAAGTGTCTCCTAATGTCTCCAAGTGGTACAATTCACTTCTGTGACACTGAGAATCACACTACAACATGAGCCACACAAACCAAAGTCAAACCAAAGCAAAAGTTAGCAAAGCATTTTTTCCAATGGAAAAGTAACCAACAGGCATCCATTATCAAAAAAAACTTTAAAAAAACAGCAACAGGTATCAAAATTATCAAAACATTCCGAAATATGAATTTAGCCAAGACAAAATTGCACTTCTGGCAATTGTCTGCCCTCATTGCACAAAACTATTTACAGTGTCTTTTTCACTTAAAACCTCCCGCTTACCACCACCAGCGGCAGCAGGGTTACTGTCCTTCACCGAACTACCGACACTATGATGTATTGACAACTTGTCCACAAACACATTCTTATGAGTAAGAACATACTCATCAGCAAGCACAGCCTGTGAAATCAAGCTTACCATTTGTTCATTTAAGTAAGTTACTACACTTTTGCTCAGGCAGACAATTTTTTTATTCTTCCACAATTATCAGTTCTCTGAATTGATCAAGTTTATGCACTTTTTGCGAAACACCACCGGTCAAACAGGTCCTCTTTCTCCTAAGCAAATTCCACAAAATGTTTTCTGTCCGACCTTTGATACTGTCTGAACCTTTGCCGATAAGCCTCAGGTACCAATTCGTACGCTCGCAAAACAAAAGCTTTCACTACCTCATAATCCAAACTCTGTTCTACTGATAGTGACGAATACGCGTCCTGGGCTTTTCCCATCAACACGCACTGCAAAAGCATTGTCCAGTTGTCCTTTGGCCATTTCAAGGACATAGCAACCCGTTCAAAGAGAGAAAAATATTTTTCCACCTCAGCCTCGCGTAATGGCGGAACCATTCGGATATTTGTCATCACATCAAAGTCAAAAGGCTCTTTTGCCAGAAATTTTACTAGCCTCAATCTCCAGCTCTTTCAAGTGCAATGCATCTCCAATTCCTTCAAATGTCTTTGCATATCTAATTATTTATCTCGCAACTGCTGATTTTTAATCTTGCCCTCATGGGCAAACTCAAGGCGTTTCATCTCTAGTTGAAACTGGTTACGAGTCATCTCCGTTGCCTCCATAGCCAACATTTCCTTATCATCAGCTGCCTCAATATCACCCGAAATAACTTGCTGCTCCACTAGCAAATCAATGATCGCTTTTTTCATTACTGCCTTAGTAACCTAGCGATTTACCTTAATGCTATAATATTCAGAAATAAGCAACAATTCCGCTTTCCTACAACTGTTCCATAGCTGATCCTTAACAAACGTGTCCAGGTTAAACTCCATTTATGTATATGGATAACAATTCTCAAAAGACAAAACGAAGCACAACTGCACACACAACTGATCCGGACTACCGCAACACGACTTTAAAATGCAATCTCGGAATGAGCCCCCAATTGTTATGACCCGCCAAAACCACACACACTGCAATAGCCATGTGGTGAACCAATACAGGACGCGACAAACAAATATTCCTTCGAGTCACGAAAAAAATACAGGATTTATTTAGGATAAACGACAGATAATGGACATACTCACAAGTCATCGGAGGAATACACAAAAAATAAATAAAACAGTCTAGTTAAGCCCTAGCCATAAACAAGGAAGATTCTAAACTCTCTCCTGTATCAGAAGGACGTTCTTCTGCAGACTGCTTCCCCTAATTTAGCTTGACTAGCAAAAACTGTGGCATTCTCTCTTTTTTTTTTTGTTCCCCCTTATAAACTCCAGACAGGGGCATGGCTAGACGAGGTTGAGGACAGTGCAGTTGATGATGGTCCAATCAGGTCCAGGGTGATCACACAGCCTGAGCATGGCCTCAATCAGCAATCACAGCAGCGGGAGCATGCCCTCAGACAAAAATCAAACACCTGTTATTCTCGAGGTCAAATAAGTTAAACGGTATGATAAAGTTTCTTCAAACCGAGATTAGAGATGTTACCTTGTTACATTTTAATCATTTAGCAGACACTGTTATCCAAAGCAACTTATTGTTCTTTGTGCTTTTCAAACATGTTTTTTTAAAGTTACCTTGTTCATTTTGCAGTAATCACAGACAATAGACATTGTTTTTCAGCTGGTTAATAAATTATAGCTGGTTAATAAATATATATTTTTATTTATTTATTTTTGCTAAAGTTTTAAGCAAGGATACATATTACAAAGCAGTATTGACCATGTAGGCAGTGGTGATGACAATTGGTTAGATTTCAGTGGTAGTGGTAGTGGAGTCTTAAAAAATAGGTTTTGAGTCTCTTGCAGAAGATGGCGAAACAGCGAGGAGTGGCTGCCGGGCACCCAGAGGGAAGGGACAGTCAGTTTGCCAGAGGAGGCAGAGTGGAGGGGTCTGGCTGGGGAAATTCCTTTTTTATTTTGACCCTTTTCACATTTTTATTTTGGTACAATATTTAACACCTCAGCACCTCGGTGTCATGATTTCAACATTATGTGATGAACCGGATAAGGACCCAGACACAGATCGGGATAAGGCAAAATAGTTGTTTAATGGGAAGCAGGGGTCAAAACCAGGAATCAGATAATCGAAGGTACAAAAACACGAGGCAGAGAGTAGTCACAAAAAAAGGCTGTCCAAAAAGTCAAAACAGGTAGGCAGATAGGCAAACAAACAGAATCGCTAGGCAGGCTCGGGGTAGTCAACAGAAGGGGTGTCTCGGAAAAAATTTCAATAAACTCTGGCTTTACGAAAAATAGGCTCAGGGAATAAAGATCTACGTACTGACAAAGAGTGAACATAAACACTGAACTAATATACAGGCAGGGAAGGGAAACACAATGGGAATCAGGTGTGACTGGGAGGAGAGAGAGGTAGGAACACAGGTGTAAACATAGGGAATCGTTAATCTAATAACGAGGGGAAACGCAAGACACGGACTGGGAAACATACAAACATATAGACAATAAACGACCTGGGAGATCAGGCAGACATGTGCATAGTTAAAGAAGAGGAACGCAAAGAGAGAAGCTGCGTGCGAATGAAAGGGAAAGTGAAAAGCTAACAGGGATACGATAATGAGAGAGAATGACAGCGATAGTCAGAAGCGTGAGATAATTAGTGATTAGTAGTGTTAGTAACTTAATCTAAATCCCTAACGTTAGTAGATTAGTTAGTTAGTGCTATATACATCAAACTAATATATACAAAGTGCAATCTAGAAAGTAAGAAGGAAGAAAACGAGATAATAAGCGAAGACGGAAAAAACCCGAAATGCAGAACTTCCCGAAGTGCATGACAAGACAAGGAGTGGATCTCGAAATACACGGAACAAAGACAGACAGGGACCAGAACGTGACAGAACGATGAAAATGCAAAACAGAATAAAGAATAATGAATAAGGACTGATGAAAAATAAACAAAGTACAAAAACAACAGAACAGATACTCAAAAACATAACACATTATTCATTTCTGTATCTGGCTAGCTAGCTACACTATGGTTATTCCCCTAATACATTCTAATATATACCATAGATTAACTTTTACTAACGCTAAATCATTGAACTTGATGATTGTAACGTTAGTGATTGTGTCATCATTTTAATGTCTCCATTCAGTTATCTAGAAGGTAGCTAGTAGTTTAGCATACAGTATAACAAATATAGGTGTACAGGCAGTCCCTGGGTTACGAAAGTCCGGCTTACGGACAACTCGTACTTATGAATGGACTGTCATAAGGTCTATTATATATTTTTTAATTGAGTTAAATACAATGGTTCGTAATAACAAATGCACGCACTACTTTGTGATGCTCATGAAAACATTGCGCGGTTTCAGCGGTTCGTCGGCTCAAGGAACAGAGACCACCGTCCGTTATTTTAAGTCAGATCACAGTCCCATTTTTCTCTTTCTCTTACCCTTATAACGATGCCTCCAAAGCGTAAATCTGATGCAAGTGCTGGTGATGCATCAAAGAAAAGGAAAACAATCACCATGGAAAGTAAAGTTTAAATAATAAAGAGATCAGAGAGAGGTGAAACGCCAACAGCTATTGGGAAAGCATTAGGCTACAGCCGGTCAACGATTGGAACAATTTTAAAAGACAAAGGGAGAATAATGGAGCATGTGAAAGCCATGCCCTGATGAATTCCACGATTATTACCAAGCAACACAGTGGTTTAATTATTGAGATGGAAAGGCTATTGATAATTTTGATAAAATATGTTTTTTGTATTTGGAAGTTTTTCTTAAGTGTTTTATATACACAGAAAGGTAAAATAAATACTACACTAAGACAAACATTTGTGACAAACAAGTGACGATTAATAAGAACTGTATGTACCTGTTCCGACTTACATACAAATTCGACTTAAAGACAGACTTAAGAACGGATCTCGTTCGTAGCCCGGGGACTGCCTGTATTAAAATTTACCATTTTAACACATTCGCTAATTTCATATAATATATACAGCACCCCTTTAAAGTCTTAACCCCATCTGAAACATTTCACCTTTTGTTGCCTTACAGCCTGAAATGAAAGCATATTAAATCACTTCCACCGTTATTTACACATTTTACCCTACAACTGAAAAATAAATTCTCCAAATTTCTGAAAATAAATTACAAATAAATAACTAGAATAACTTGGATTGATAAGTCTACACCTGTTTATCATACCAATTGTAAACTACCTCTGGGGTAACCAATCACCTTCCAAATGTAGTGGTGGGCCATCAGGGCTAGCAGGGCCCTGTAACCAATAAAATTAAGTGTGTGTAAAATGTATTTCTTGAGTATTTAGTTATCAGTTTCAATAGTGTAATATCCACAAAATTACTTATGGTTAGTTTTGTTGAGGCTGAACTGGAATTTCCTACATCAAAAAAAGTCACTTAAACACCTCACAGTGATTTCAGCTGGCGGGGGCCAGCACTACAGATACTGCTAGCCTTTTGTTGAAAAACCACACATCTGATTTATAGTAAGCATTAGTGACAGAATCATCAGCCAATCAAATTTTGATGTTCAATGACAGTACGCCCTCTGGGCCTAGCAACGTGTCCTGGGCTACCCCCAACTTTCATCATGAATTTCCTACGTAGCTTGAGCGAAAAGAAAATGTAGGTATGTTACAAAATTTTGAAATGTTATAAATCGAGCCTGAAACTTATCCCACCAGATAGAGCATGAAAATTCGTGAAATTCTATACCTTATTCACTCTCATATGTTACGTTTTAAGGAAGTTATGGTCATTTTAACACTTGCAAATTTGCATATTTACCCCCATTGCTTTTCAATGGGCTTGAAACAAAAGCTGTGATCCAATAACATAAATGGCCATAACCTTCTTAAAAATGAAGATAATTGCATGACATTTTCAGTAATTACAGATTGAAGCATTCTAATATATGATATATATCTAAATTTGAATTATCTGAAATTACATTACATAATCAATTAATCACATAATTACATGTTGCATACCCGCCGCGACACGGAAAAAACCACAGCAGGCAGTGAGCATTTGGTCAAAAATATTGCATTTCGCATCAACAGATTTCAATGAAATTTCACCAGAAACAAGATAAAATGTTAAATTACCGCCCTGGGTACCTTTTATTTAGTCCTGAACTTGCGATCTATGACTTTGAAAGCACTAAACACGAGTCTGACTTTCAAGCGTAGCGTATGACCAAACCGAGCAATGTTTAATCAAATTTCGGATATCAAATTTCGGCTCTCAAACGCATAAAAACCTACGCAAGGAACACAACTGGACAAATAAGACTGTCTTCTTTGGCATCTCTCTCCATTGAGAAAGAACTGCTCAATCAACTGAAGCAAAAAGGACAACTACATGAGGATGTTATTGAACGCTTTCTCAAAAAAGACAGATGCATGGACTTTATTTACAAGTGACGGGTGAGTGCTTTACTATTTGCGTCATTTGAGTGAAGTGAATGTGCACAGTGACACAAGTGTATTAGTAGATTACTTTATTGATCCATGTGGGGAAATTTACTCTGCATTTAACCCACCCTAATCTAGCCTATTGTTGTAATTGTTGATCAGCTGTCGTGTTGTTGAGAGCCTGCGTGTGGCATAATGTGCGCATTATTTGCATATGGCTGCGTTGGCTGTAACAGAGACGTGTAAGATGTGTGCATGTGGTTTACAATTGCTTACTGAAGGCCCTGACTGAACCCCCACGGTACGCCACTGTCCAAATGACACACCAAGCTAATTGGCCTCCAACTGTGTTGAATTGCAGTGATTCAGATTACTTCAGAATAAAATCAGCTCTTCCTAGAGGATTCCACTACTGGGTAGTGAATTTCAGAGTAAAGAATCCACTAGGAGCAACAAGGAGCTTTCAAAAGAACTCCAGGATAAAGTTGGGGAAAGGCACATATCAGGAAATGGGTATATAAAGATTTCATAGGCTGCAACAATACAGAAAGTTCTCCACAATTCTGGCCTGTATGGTAGGGTGACAAGAGGGAAGCACTACTCAAAAAAACTTTGAAACTGTGATTCCTTGAATTATAACATGTGTTCGCATAGAACAATAATCTAAACCATTGTGGCAGACCAGACTTGAGTCACCTTGCCTTTTCATTTTGTTGTTTTTATAATTGATTGTTCAAAGGCTAAAGTCATATATAATGTATATAATATGTAATATATTAATATTTATACATAATTAATACATTTATACATATTTGTGTAGTCACATTATATCTTAAGTTCATGACTATTGATTTTCTTGCCATTCTATTTAATGATTTGATTTGGTGAAGATCCTCTGAAATAAGGCTGACTGTGTTGGTGTGTAGGAGTCAAGCAATGGGTCACTTCACCCGTCTCTGCCATCCTTGGTCCTCCACGGGGTTCTCTCCCAATTGTCAGGGTCTTCTGTTGAACTCAAATATATAACGCTTAAATACTTAACGCTTAAATCATATACAGTGGGGAAAATAATTGCCCCCTTACAAAAAAGGAACGGTCTATAATTTTCATGGTAGGTTCATCTTAACAGTGAGAGACAGAATATTTTTAAAAATCCCAGAAAATTACATTATATGAATTTTAAACATTTATTTGCGTTTTATTGAGGAAAATAAGTATTTCACCCCCTAGCAAAACAAATAAATGTTTAAAATTCATATAATGTGATTTTCTGGGATTTTTAAAAAATATTCTGTCTCTCACTGTTAAGATGAACCTACCATGAAATGTATAGACCGACCGTTCCGTTCCTTTCTTTGTAAGGGGGCAAACTCACAAAATCAGCAGGGGGTGAAATACTTATTTTCCCCACTGTACATATATGTTTATTTGCAAAGTTTGCAGTTGAGAGTTACATAGACATTCAGAGTAACAGAGTAACCTGCGCACAAGGCATATAAAGTAAGTCTCACACACTTCCCCATTTCTGTCTAGTTCTTATACAATTTCGTATTTTGCCTACTTATACAAGGCTGCTCCTTCTCCTTTTGTCTGTTGCTATGCCTGTCTCAGTCCTGCCATCCAATTACCTTCATGCATTTTCCCACGTACCTTAGGCACTTGTGCAAAGATGCTGCAACGCATCTGACTGTTATTCTCCTACGGGGTGGTCACTTTCTTTCAACATGCTAAAACTTCCATCTTGTGACATTTATCTTGTGGCTAACTGTTTTTCACATGTAAGCAATTGTCTTAGCTCTGTCCGTTGAAACAGGATATTCCAACCTCTAAAGGTTTGTCAACCCTTCTGCATTTTCTAACACAATGTATCATAGTATCACACATGAGCTTCAAATTCCTTTACTATTAGAAGAAGACAAAATTCAACTAGATAGGCCACTTGAAGAATGTGAAATTTTAGAAGCCATATCAAATATGAAAGGGGGAAAATCTGTAGGACCAGATGGATTGCCAGTTGACATCTTCAAATTATTTAAATACAAATGAGTAAAGCCCTTGAAAGCTATGTACAAAGAATCTTTTCAAAATGGCCATTTCCCTCCTTCTTTAAGAAGTGCATTAATTGTATTGATTTTCAAACCTGATAAGCCTCCCACTAAATGCGAATCCTTTCGACCAATTTCCTTAATGAACTCCGATACTAAGTTAATAGCTAAAATTATGGCCCTCAGATTGTATAAATGCCTCCCATCTCTAATAAATATGGACCAGAATGGATTTATACAAAATTGCCAGGCGTATTATAATATTAGAAGGTTATTAAACATAATGTATGAGAAAGAGGGGCCCCAGGATACCTGCATTCTCTCACTTGATGCTGAAAAAGCATTCGACAAAGTAGAATGGTCATACATGTTTGAAGGGCTTTCTCGATTTGGATTTGGTGACGACTTTTGCCAGTGGGTTAGAATCCTGTACTCTGGTCCAGTGGCGGAAGTTGTCACCAATAACATTACTTCTAAACCATTTAATTTGTATCGTGGAACTTGTCAGGGATGTCCTTTGTCCCCAATGTTATTTATTCTGGCCTTAGAGCCTTTTGCAATCGCGATTAGAGGTCATCCTCTCATTAAAGGAATCCAAATTGCAGATCTTGAGCATCGTGTAGCTTTATACGCCGATGATAGTTCTTTTTCTGACTAACCTTAGTAATTCTATTCCAGCTCTTAATAATTTGATTAATAGATTCGGGAAATTCTCTGGATATCGAGTGAACAAAAATAAATCCTTTATTCTTTTTCTTAATGAGCAGGAAAGATTCCAATCTAAAATTCAACACCCATTCATTAATGCGACTAATGGATTTAAATATCTTGGTATTATTATTACCCCCCAACTGAAAGCATTAATTCCTGCCAATTATGAGCCATGTATAGCTAAAGTGACTGAATCTTTAAGTAGATGGACTTCCCTTCCCCTCTCCTTGATCGGACGTCATTAAAATGTCATTAAAATGAACGTCCTTCACAAATTCCTGTACTTATTCCAATCTATCCCACTTGCACCCCCTCCAAAATTCTTTCTTAACATGAATAAACTCTTCACAAATTTATTTGGAACAATAGAAAACCAAGGCTGCGCCTCACCTTACTTTACCTTCCATTCGAAAGAGGGGGCCTACAATTACCAAATGTATTATGGTACTATTGGTCAGCCCAGTTGAGAGCGGCTTCATTATGGTTCTCTCCACACCTACACATATCCTGGGTAAATATAGAAACATTGGATACAAACTGGCTTGGCTTAGATGCATACTTATACTCCGACTCAGTTAAAACTCTGAAGAATAGTACTCTCAACCCCTTTGTCAGAAACACTCTGTTGGTTTGGCATGAGGCACAGCGCACTCTAGGTGATGCTCCTTCTTTGTCTTGTTTCTCCCCTATTTGGGGTAACGCTAACTTTAGACCTGTGAAAAAACGATTTGGGATTCAGACAGTGGTCACAAAAAGGTATCAGTAAGATCAAAGACTTGTATAACAGAGATATCCTCATGTCATTTAAGGAACTCCAGGGAAAATATGGTGTCCCGCAGACCCATTTCTTTAAATATTTGCAGCTGCGCAGTTTCCTTGGCTCAAGTCAGAACCATTGATTAAATTGTTCTCCTCTCACAACTCTTGAACATTCTGCTATTAATCATCAAGATGAGAAAGGCCAGATCTCCCTGCTTTATAACACGTTTTTAAGTAAATCCAAGGAGTCATCTGACTCTAAGAGAGCAGCATGGAGTGAAGACCTGCATGTTGAAATTTTGGACTGTGAGTGGAAGCAAATTTGTGCTAAGGCTCAATCCCTTTCAATAAGTACTAGACTTAAGTTGATTCAATTTAACTGGACTATGAAATTGTACATTACGCCGATAAAGATAAATACATTTGACCAAAACATCACAGACAAATGTTTCAAATGTCAAACTCATAAAGGTATGCTATTTCACTGCATCTGGGAATGTGAAGAATTGAAAATATTCTGGAAGAAAATAATACAATTAATTTCTCCAATTACTTCTAAAATTATCCCCCTCTGTCCTAAACTCTGTATCTTGGGTACCCTGCTGAGTTATCTTTGAAAAGGCATGAAAAGAAAATGGTTGACCTCTGCTTAATTCAGGCAAAATGCCTGATTGCCATTTATTGGAAAAACATGTCATGTCCTTCCATCAGCCATTGGCTTAAAGAATTGTCTTATTGTCTTCCATTGGAAAAAATAACATATAGTATGAAACATAAGCTCAATGAGTTTTACAAAATCTGGGGTCTATTTTTACATTTCCTTGAGGATGTGGATCTGCGGGACAGTCTGAACCCATAACAATGCAATGCATATTTATTCTGCTTGGAGCTGCATGTCGGAACTTTCTGGGGTTTTGTGCTTTGGCGCCCCCCTGGTCATGATGATTGGTGAGCTGCATGTCACCTCCCGGAGCCGTGTTCTTAGGGGGCCTGGGGGGCATCGAGTGTTGGCCAATAGAGGGAAGCGCCGGTGGTGCCTGATGCTTGGCTAAGGCCAACTCATAGACTGGTGGCATAGGAAAGCAAATTTTTAGCTGTATAGGGGTTCCGGCAGGCAACTTTAATACTATGTCCATCTGGGTGTAGGCGACTTGTGATGTAACTTCCTATGTATCTGAAATATGTCTGAAATTGCTTGATGTTGATGCTCTGTCTTCCACACGTCTGATGGAAAATACTGTGACTGTCTTTGATCTTGCTACTAATGCTGTTACTCTGTATTTTTTTTGTTTTTGTTTTTGTTTCTTTTGTATATTTTATTTATTTATCCATTTATTTTCTTCTTTTTTTTTTCTTTCTTTTTTTTCATACGAGATGACAAGGGGGGGGTTGGGGGTGGTATTCTCTGTGGGGGAGAGTATGGTAGGTGGAATATTCTAAACTGATTGTATGCTTCTTCATTGTTACCTTGTTCTGCCTACAAAAATCCAATAAAAGCATGCATTAAAAAAAAAAGTTTTCGTCGTGGAAATTCTACTATTCAAAGGAAGCGAGACTGTGTTCTCAATTTTCAAATAAAGTTGTATTACTGTTTAGAAACAGGGGAGCAGTCTAACACTCTCGCATGAAAAATGTCAGAGTATCTCCCACGAGATAAAGGAAATACAACAGTATATATCTTTTACATTTGAGGTGACCATCGCCCCTTGGAGTTTCACCCATTGGTCATGGTTGAAACCCATCCTTTATTGATGGGTCCAGACACATGTTTTACCCTCCCAACATACACATTTCTTGCATACATTAGGATGGGGCAACTCTCACCCATGATTCAGTAATAACTTTCCATCCGTGTTATTATGATTTATACAGTGCAATAATGAAATTCATTCCCAAGGCGCTGGCCTTGACGGTTCCTGCTCCCCAACCCAAACATGCCTTGTTTCTCATACTTTCACGAGTTGTTTCTCTCCCACTTCTAGCAATACGCACTTATCTCTTCCTGACTGGATGGTACGCGATATGAGGACAAAATGTTTGACCTGCTCGTGGAAGCAGAAACAACTCAGTAAAGCTGAAAGCGGCCTGTCACAAGGCCTAATTAAATTTTTCCATTACACTCCTCCATTTTGTTACTAACAACCTAAGAAAAAAATGTCATCAGGCAGCTGGAATGGGTGGCTAATATTTCGGGACTAATATATCAGGTGAACATGCACTGTTGCTTTTTCGGCGAAGGTTCGGCATGCGACCTTGAAGCACGTCAGCAGCAGTAATATGAATATAATTATGGCTAATCCATACACCACTCCAACTATATGTTGCCACAGCGACAACTCTCATCTGCTTCTATGTAAAGCCTGTATCTCCGTACCTGTTGCTTGTCTAATTAAAAGGGACCACATGTGCTAAGTGGCATTGGCCCCACCATCTCTCTGAGTGGGGGTCAATAATCTGGCAGTACTCTGATTCTGAATGGTAGTAATCAATGCATCTAAAGGAGGCCTGGCGGCAATTTCTAACACCTTCTCACGCTCCTTCCCTTTACCATGTCAAGAATGTGGGGTGTCCCAGCAATCAGGGTCATTCTAAAAAAAAACTGGTAAGATTACCCCAATTATATAGACGCCAATCACCAAGATTAAAAGGAATAGGAACCATCATAGGGGAGTGGGTGCCGTGTGGCATATGTTGACAAATCCAACAATTACTGTAATTCATTTCTGCAGCAAACTGAATCATCATCTCTACAGCCTGATTCTCAGGGGGAACCGATGGCTGTTGTAAAGCCTCTCCAGCTTGTAAAGTCACACACATAGACATTGCCAACATTGTTAAAAAAAACATATTCGAACAGAAAACATCAGAAAAATACAGGCATTGACTTCCGCCTAACACCCTGACTGTAGGCGTTTGTCCAGTCTATTGCAAAGTCATTGATTATATGACAACATTTTTGTGAGGTGTAGGGCGGCCATTATTCAAGTCCAGCTGTCGGACTGAGATGACGTCATTCGAGCTGTTATGTCCAGTCTGCTGTAGAATCATGTCCTCCCCTGGCCCTGCTTTCGGGTCCCCGAAAGCGAGCATAAGGCTACACACCACAATGGTCAATGTTAGTGCGATAATAGTCATTATTATGCATGGAAACCAGGGGTCATCCTGTGGCTTAACCCCCTGAGGTCGACTGGATCGCCAACGATCCGAGCAGCAATACAAGTATATTTCTATTTCTAACGTCGCAAGATTTTATCATACGCACGCGGCAAAAACATTGACAGAAACCTTAGAATCGCGACTTTCCAATTTGAGCACTGGCAAATAATGAGATTTTTTAAATTAGGTTAATTAAACCAAAAGTAAACCTTGCCTTTCACTCTCTGTTTTACCTGGAAGTACCATCCCCCTTCTATTGACATGGTAACTAGGTGCTAGTTTCAGGGATGGGCGTGGGGCCATGTGTGAAATCGCCGTGTAAACAAATACAATGTCCAACATTATATAGCCTAGCATCTTGTCTGTGTTTACGGTTGCAATCTGCCAGCAACAAACTGTATGCTGATATTTATTTTATTTCCCATGTTTGAAATACTCGTGAAAATATATGAATTCCATGTCTTGTGACGCTATACGGAAACAATCAGAATCATTTCGGACTGCTGCGAATAATTAACGGGAGGATATTTAACCAGCTGGCATTCTCTGTTTCGGCGCTTGGACATTATCTAGCTTAGCTTCATAATACCTATTGTGATTCATGTTTCTTGCCTCTCGAGAACTTGTTTGTTCGTGTGCTTATTCTTGTTTAGATTCCCAGTGTTTAGTTTATTCCGAGTTTTTGGATACGTTTTCTTTGTTCCTGATCGTTGGTTATTTTGTTTTGTTTATGTCTTTGCGTACTCTGAAAGAACAGATTGTCTCACCATGTTTTAATTTTGATTTTTTTGTATATAGTTTGTGTTTTCAATAAATCTTCCAAAATAAAAAATAAACTATTTTTTTTCTGTCTTCTGCATGGCTCACTGACTATTGCTTACTCTGATGGCTTTTGTCTTTATCTGATGGCCTTTTGAAAGAGAGATGGCCCATCTGACAGATCTTACAGGTGTGGACAACCCTCAGCTGTGGATCATGAATATTCAGGAAATTACCATATAGCCCTCCCACAGCCTGAAATAAATTTGACCAGTTCTGATAAAAACAGGTTTTTAGCTATTTAGATCTCAGATGTGCTAAACAATTTTGACATCCTTACATAACCAAGACCTTGATGAACAAACGCATATTGGCAAAACAATTCGTCACTATAGTTTAGTGTGTGCTTTCACAACTTTTGTGACGGCAGAAAAATACTCTTTATAACTTGTGTGTTTGTAGATCTATTTACAAGCTGCATATGATACTGACCAAGCTATTGATGGCATATAAATGTAGCTGTGATTGTCCTTCAAATAAAAATATCAAACACTTTGGAGTAAGTGTGTGTTAAGTTGATGAAATTGAGATAAATATCAGACCACATCAAAATCACAAAGCCTCTCTGAGCTAAGCACGGACCTCAGGGGGTTAAGCAGACACGGGTACCGCCACTTAGAAACTCATCTGCAGTGGGAAGCGTGTATCCAGGTATCTCTGTCCGCAACCTTCACAGCCATGGGGGTTGTCAGTATCACCTGGTATGGTCCCAGCCACCAGGGTTGATGCCAATGCTTTTGTCTGAGGTCCTCCACCACCACCCTCTCTCTCACCATCTCCTGGCCCCAGCGTGTGGAGGAATCCTCCCTTCGTCTCAGGAAGTGCCGCTTTCACCTGTAATTCTCGTGCATCAGCTCCTGTTTGTAGCAGTGAGACATCATTGAGAGAGAATGGGTTAAAGCAAAATGGCTGGCCTGCTGGATCAGCCATCTGCAAAATGAAGGGGATGGCATTGAAAGATACTAATACATAATGCATAATCAGTTTTCTTAGAGGTGAGAAATCCCTTTGGCCCTCCCACTACCTAGAATCAGTATAGATTTACCCTCTGCCAATGAACAAAGCAAAAGCTGATGAGATGTAGGCCACTATGCTGAACAAACAGGGGCTCGCCTGTGGTCCTGTCCCTCTGTGCAGAGCCATCCACGAAATATACCAGATCAAAATTAGGAAGGGGTGTGTCTGCTAGGTCAGGCTGGGGCTTAGCACCAGCTGCTCACAGGAATGTGGCTCCCCATCATCTTCTGTGGGAAGCAAAGTAGCAGGGTTAAGTACAGTACAACGTTTCAGGGTGACATGCAACACAGTTAGTAGCACATTCTGCCAATGTAAAATACCACATTCTGCCAATGTTTTTTTCTGATACAAATAAATTGAAGGGACTTTGATAATTCGGTAAACCTAAACAGGGAGAAGAAGTCAATGCCTGTTTCAGGCGAGTCAAAGCTGTCAAAGATTCGCTATTCCAGTCAATGTGTATTGTCATGGCCATTTTGTGACCATGTATCAAATCCAAAAGTGGTTGAACCAACTCAGCATAGTCCATGAGCCAGGCTTTGCAGTAGCCAGCTTTCCCAAAAGGATCATCGTGTGTTGCTTTGTTGTCGGTTGAGGCAAAGCCAAAATCGTCTCGATTCTGTCCGAACTCAAACGACGTCCTGCAGGTGCAATGTCTTGACCTAAATATTTCACGTTTTGAGTAACAATTAGTAATTTAGCTCATGAGACCTTGTGGCCATTTTCAGCTAAGAATAGGAGCAATGCTCTTATATCTGTTTCACAGGCCTTTTTGGAAGAGGAACACAAAAGTGAATCATCTACATATTGAATTAGTGTACTACCCTCAGGCAGCACGAAATGTTCTAAATTGGCTGCTAATTCAACTGAGAAAATTGTTGGCGATTCGACATCTCCTTGCAGAAGAACAGTCCAAGTCCATCGTTTACCTTTGAATGTAAATGCAAACCAAAACTGCTAATCTGGATGTACCAGAATACTAAAAGATGCGTTCGCTAAATCAATCACAGTGAACCAATTTGAATTTGGCGGCACTTCAAAAAGAAGAGTGACAGGGTTTGGTACAACAGGTGAGCTCCTGTCATTTTACCTATGTCATATTTATTTTTGAGCCCAGAGTGTTTGCGGAACATCATATAATACCTAAGGATTTATCTGATGTAAACTAGGGTGGTCATCGGAAAGAGCTAGCAGCGTGCTGTATGGTTCAACTTGCAGTTGTGTATGCACACAGCGTTGTACAGGCACAGTAGCAAAGAATGGTATTTTTACAACTCCCTTTGATTTAGAACATAAGAACATAAGAATACATAATGATGAGAACGGGTCGTTCGGCCCATCTTGGCTCATCATGTCCTAATCTAAAGAGCATCTAGTACTACATCTAGCCTGGACTTGAATAGCCCGAGCGTTTCTGCCTCTACTTCCAGGCATTGACAACTCTCTGTGTAAAGAAAAACGTCCTAATATCTGTGCGGAATTTGCCTTTAACTAATTTCCACCTGTGGCCTCTTGTTCTGCAACCCCACTTATCTTAAAAAATCTTTGGTATTTTACTTTGTTAATCCCTTTTAGGAATTTAAATTTCTGTCTGCACTCCCTATCAGGCTGCCAGTCAGTAACAGCCTGCATTTCTCTAACTCAAGATCCCACATCTTCCCATTCACATTCGGTAATCTTCAATAATGAAATATGCGGCTGCCTGATTTGTTCAAATAAAAATTCCTGCTCTTCACTCAAGTTTACTAGAACTCCAGTAAATTTCGATCCTGAATACACGGTGCCTAAACATATCGTTTTGTTTATTTGCGGCATGTTCCAGAAACACTCATATTCTAAATGTTTAGTCAGGGGTAAGAAGAGAGCACTGCTATAAGAGTTCGCTGGGGCTGTCTGATCGGACGGAATAAATTCACACAGTTGTGCAATTATTTTGTCATCTATCAACTCCCATGTGTAATACCAATCTATCAATTGTATAGGTACTATTGGAAATAGTCCTAAAACAGGTGACGTGACTGACAACCCATTTTCGTCACATTCAATAGTCATTTTTGATTTTAATTTTAAATTTGACAATGGTGCCCTAGGCAACGCCTCACCTCGTATCACACACCATGAAGCACCGCTGTCAATCAAAAAATATATTGACTTACCCATGACTAGAAGGCTCATTGTTGGCTGGCTTTTGGTTGTATAGTAAATTGTTTTTAACTGATTTTGTATTCCGTGTATGGGGTGCGTGTTTTCCTGTCTTTCCCCCCTCTTATCCTTTAGTCTTTGCTCTTTGCGGCTGTTGGACCCCGACAGCTGCCAGGTTCCGTGTTCGCCCGCTTCTTGCTGTGTCAATGTCCCGTTACCTCCTGCAGACCTGTTTGGGCAGTTTCTGGCAAAGTGCCCCAACTCTTGACAATTATAACACGTCCATTGTCCCTGCTGCTCTGGTTGCCCCCACCTCTGCCTCTTCCTCTGTTTGTTTTATTCCCACGGCTCTGCCCTCCCTGGCGATCCGCTCCTGCACCTGTGGCATCGCTCCGCATGCTTCACATCTGGGACACCAGGGGCTTCTCGCCGTCCCGTCATCTCGTGGTCCCCTCGGGTCGGGGTAAGCCACCAGCGGTTACTGGCTCATGCATGCTATTCCTTCTCTCAGGGGTCGATCAGGAGAAGCAGGCCGCTCCTCTTCGGCAGAACTTTCTTCTTCGGCTGGCGGGGCTGTCGCTGCAGGCGGCTGTTCTTGGTCTCCATCTATCGCTGCGGGTGGCACCCTCCTGGGTGCAGGATAAGGGGGGGTTTGAAGTTCATGTAATAGTTTCTGTCTGTCTTTTCTCTGTTTGCACTTCCCTATCTCCACTGGCTCACTGCCCTTTACTACCATTAAATCTGCTTTATTTCCACATTCGCTTCTTCTCTCTGCTTCTCTCTCCCTGTCTCTCTGTCTCTCTCTCACTTTCTAAAAACCACTTCTAATCAATCACTTCCTTATCTCTTACTTTCTTACTTGCTTCATGCTTTCACACATTCTCCTGCAAAGTTTTTCTGTGCTCAATGTACCATTAGTAGGGAAGCAGCCCCTAGTGATTCTGTGCCATAAGGGCACTTGCTCTAGAGCCATCATTCCCCATTTATCGTACATCACCTGTCCGGGCAGTGGATCAGGGAGACATGACGCCTTGCTCTCTTTGTTGCCCATCCTGCCACTCAAATGAAAAAATAAAAATAAAACTGCTGTTTTGTTTTTTTAACGTTTTTTCCAAGTTTTTTCTTTCGGGCTGTTGCCCTCAATCCTTATGCACACTTTTTATTCACTCATACTCAGGCGCAATTGCATTCATTTTTTATTCACTCACGAGAATATCCTTAGACACCTGTCTTTCAAGACCATCACCACAGCAAGGCAATTCCTGCAACTGCTTTCATTAAATCTTTCCAGTCACCCAGTTCTATGAATAAGCAGTCCACCACTACGTCTTTTCATTTATTTCGTAAATTCTCCCCAGGTAACTCTCAATAAGCAATTGTTATATTTGCAAACTCATATAATTATTACTAAATAATTTATTTGTAATTATTTGTCTTATATATTTAAAAAAAAATAATAATAATTATCACGTCCTAACACCCATAGGACCCATAGCTATGCTTCTGGCCAGTTAGTATTGACTCTTCATAATTCCCCAGTCTCCAAACTTGGAAAAAGCTTTAATCAAATACTCGCCTCGAGACGGCAGGTGTTACTCTGCCCCAAATTCACACAGAATTCCCCTAGCGCTAGTCGGCACGTTAGGCTCCTACCTAACACCAATTAGTTCCATGCGTGTGCCGCTTAATCGGCCCGTTAGGCTTTTACCTAACACTAATTAGTTCATGTTAGGCTCCTACCTAACACTAATTAGTTCCACACATATGCTACCTTTACCTTAGGCTTCTCACCTAACACTTCTTGGAAAACAGTTCCACATGTGTGCCGTTTCATCGGCTCGTTAGGCTCCTACCTAACACTAATTCGTTCACGTTAGGCTCCTACCTAACACTAATTAGTTCCAAGCGTGTGCTGCTTACCCCCTCATTAGGCTTCTCACCTAACGCTTCTTGGAAAACAGTTCCACGAGTGGGGCTCGTGTACTGCTTACCTTCATTTCCTTACTGCTGTTTTTTTTTCTTTCTTTCTTGCTGACAGTCTCACCTTGTAAGCGGTAATCGTTATATCACTGAGCCTTTAACCCTCTTTCTCATGTCATCACATTTCAGTTCCCTTATTTTTTATTTTTTTTAATTGTAAAAAAAAAAAAATCCCATCATTAATTAATGAACACAGTCTCACCCTTTATCTCTGTTCGGAATGGTGTTATCCACCACAACCCCCCCTCCCTGGACCGATCTCTGATGGTCCCCGTGCACGGTTTACCGTTGAGTCACTGCGGCTGATCAGTGGTTGACGCGTTACCATCCCATCCTCGTCGCCAAGAATTGCCGTGGAAATTCTACTATTCAAAACTGTGTTCTCAATTTTCAAATAAAGGTTTATTACTGTTTCGAAACAGGGGAGCAGTCTAACACTCTCGCATGAAGAATGTCAGAGTATCTCCCACGAGATAAAGGAAATACAACAGTATATATCTTGGAGTTTCACCCATTGGTCTTGGTTAAAACCCCTCCTTTATTGATGGGTCCAGACACACGTTTTACCCTCCCAATATACACATTTCTTGCATACATTAGGATGGGGCAACTCTCACCGATGATTCAGTAATAACTTTCCATCCGTGTTATTATGATTTATACAGTGCAATAATGAAACTCATTCCCAAGGCGCTGACCTTGACGGTTCCTGCTCCCCAACCCAAACATGCCTTGTTTCTCATACTTTCACGAGTTGTTTCTCTCCCACTTCTAGCAATACACACTTATCTCTTCCTGACAGCATGGTACGCAATATGAGGACAAAATGTTTGACCTGCTCGTGGAAGCAGAAACAACTCAGTAAAGCTGAAAGCGGCCTGTCCCAAGGCCTAATACATTTTTTCCCTTACACTGTGATATAATTATGCAAATGCAAAGCCTTACTTCCACATTCCCCCCCTTTGAGACTCTTTATGTCTCAACAAAAATACAATAAGCTTTATTATATTTAGCTCAAAAATAAATCACTTTCAGCTATCACTCTTGAGATCATGTCTCCTTATCTTCTTCACCAGCCCTTATAGTCCTTATACAGATTCCTACAGGCTATGTCGAGATATGCTTTATACCTTCTTCCAGAATAATTCAACAACAACAGCTGCAGCTATCAAACATATGCTCCTACCTTTTTCTTGTGTTTAGTCCATGAGTTTAGTACCCATGGATGCCACTAAAGTTTCATTTATCCTGATGCAGTCATTTATCCTGATGCAGTCACCATATGTGTTTTTTATGGGTGTATCAATGGGGGTGTATGAACCATACCATACCGAGTTCGTACCGTTTCCACAGTAGAGTATGCTGCAAGGATCATACCTGTTGTGACGCATCCGATTCCAAGGAACCAGCCAAACCATTCCCGACAGGATCTTCCTCTCAGCTCCCATTGTCTGGTGCGTCTTTGGCTTGATTTGGTGGCCTGGCCAGGCTGCAATGGTTGAGATGGATCCATGGTCCTTTCTCCTTTACCTTTACTGCTGTGGGGGTTGATAGAGTCACCTGGAATGGGCCTTTTCTCCTTGGCTCTTTCCATTTGCATTTATGCTGTTTTACGAAAACTCAGTGACCAGGCTCCATGAGTGTTTCCGGTTCCGTCACAGGTGGTCCTTGTGCCTGTTGTGATTGAAAATAAACAGACCTAACAGCCTGTGTTAGTCCTCTTAGAACATTTCTTGTAATTGGGGAGTAGTCCTTCAGGTCTTTTCATCGGAAAAGTCATTACTCTCCCGCAAATAATTTCATGTGGTGTCAAATGGGTTATTCTACTCCTACTGTTTCTCATAGTCATTAAGGCAATTGGCAAACACTTAACCCAGTTCAGTCCTGTCTGCTTGCATGCTTTTGCAAGTTTATGTTTGAGTGTACCGTTTACTCTTTCCACTATTCCTGCTGACTGTGGGTGATAGGCACATTAATACTTTTGCTGAATTCCTAGCAATTTCAATGCTCCCTGTACTACATCTGCAGTAAAATGCAGGCCATTGTAACTGCTGATTATATGACAATTACCGGACCTTGGGAAAATGTATCTTGCAAGGCATTTAACCACTGTTTCCAAATCTGCATGTGCTGTGGGGAATGCTTCCACCCACCTTGTGAACCTGTCTATTACCACTAGACAGTACCTTTTACCTTCTGCTCTGTCTGTCATGTCAATGTAGTCCATGACTAAATGAGAAAATGGTCCTATTGGTGCCATAGCACCAGGAACTGTGGTTATTCCTTTTGTTACATTCAAAGTTTTACATATTTGACAACGTGAAAGAAAATTATTGACAAAATCTGTACATTTAGGTATGAACCAATCATTATTCAAAGTTCTCATCATCTCCCCCCTTGCAGAGTAGCAAACCCTGTGAGCCACTCTGCATAGAAAAGGAACCAGGCTGGATGGAGCAACAATCCTGCCCATTGCCATCTGTCTCCAAAGTCCATTTTGTGGGTCCTGGATGCATCCGTGTCTAGACCAATCAGTCTTTTCTGTCTCTGTGGTGGCGGCTTGCACCTGTAAAACGTCTTTGAGGAGTATCTCCTGTGTCTCAATTAATGAAAAAACATTACAACCTTCTGTTGTAAGGTAGTATTCTTGCAGTGCAGCATTCTTACACTGCAAAAACACCCCCACTAGAAATAAGCCAAATATTCTTAAATCTAATCAAATTGTCTTATATCAAGCAAAAAAATCTGCCAATGGGGTAAGCCAATTTTGCTTGACTAGAATTCTTAAAACTAGGACATAAATCTAGCCACTGAGAGACCAAATTTAAGTAAGTTGTGCTTATAACAAGCAATACAAAGTTAGTCATTTAAGATAGATTAACTTAAAATTAGTATTTTTTTCTCTTGTTTGAGCTGCCTTTAAGCATTTATACCTTAATATAAGATAAATAATTACCAAAAAAAGCTTACAATAAGACACAATTTCTTCAAACAAGATACATTGGTCTTAATTGAGCTGACTTTAAGAATTTATACCTTAAATCAAGATTAATAATTAGCCAGAAAAGCTTACAATAAGTCACAATTTCTTCAAACTAGATACATTGGTCTCTTAATTGAGCTGACTTTAAGAATGTATACCTTAAATCAAGATTAATAATTAGAAAAAAAAAATCTTACAATAAGACACAATTTCTTCAAACAGCATAGTAAAAATAAGTGACATTGTCTTAAATTAAGGCACCAGAGGCATTCTTATTTTTAGCTTCTTTTTTTATTAAGACAAAATCCCAACTGCTGCATTGAAAAGCATTTGACAACATTCAACCACTTTCTCCATCGGCAGACTGCATTATAACTCTACATGAACATGGTTCCTGGTCCTAGTTCCTTCAGTCTTCTATGAAAGTAAACTGCATACAGTATCTTTGGGATGTGGATTGTTGGTCGAGAAAAGACAAGACATTTTAAATTGCATCTTGTGCTTTGGGAAACAATAACTGAAATGTTTCTGACCTTTTAAAGAACTAACCGATTAATCGAGAAAATAATCAACAGATTGATGGATAATGAAAATAATCGTTAGTTGCGGCCCTATTAGAAAATAAAAACACAAGGAACAATATATATTTTTAGAAATAACACCAATAAACATGTGGCAAGACTAACTGAAACAGATTTTTGTCACAAAGGAGAACAGAAAGAAAAGAGATTCACTCACTCACTCACTCACTCACTCACTCACCACCACTCACTCACTCACCACTCACCACTCACCACTCACTCACCACTCACTCACCACCACTCACTCACTCACTCAATGAAGGACTTCCCACGCCAATGGCTTTTGTAGGAGGGGTTGAATCTCCTTCATGGATGGAATCTTGGAGAATTTCAGTTTGCAATACTGAGAGCAGTGTGGAAATACACTTCGGGTAAGTGAGGTGAAGGGCATAATAATATGCCATGAGGTAGAGCAGTCCCTCGTGAAACCTCTCACTGTCGAAGGTGGCCACTGGCGTGCTCCCAATGGCGATCATGCAGTTGTCTTCAGAAACGACCACAACTGGACAAGACAGGGGTCGTTGGTGCAGAAACCATCAGGGTCTTCTGAAGTCTAGATGACAAAAGTCAATGTAGAAGATTAGAAAAACACAAGTAACACACACCTTGACCTGGACTAGGACACTGAATGGTCAAATGATAATTCTACATCCATAAAAAAACCTAGCCGCATTAACCCCTGATATCTGAGGGAAAATATTTTGTATATATATTCTTTGCTGAACATTGCAAATACTGAAAACACCACCGCTAGTTTCAATAAAGCTACTCCTCCAAAATTACAGCATGGACAACACTTCAACTTTTGTCATTGTGAAAATGACAAACACCTATCACAAAGAATAACCAAACAGAACATATAATGTATGTATGAATAACTGCAACATACAGTATAAAATACAATACAGCAAGTCTCACCATAAGGACATGGAAAAGACCCTCGCTGTTTGCGCCCAGCTTTCTAGGTGGCATGGTGCTGGATGGGAAGAGCAGTGGCAGGGCTCTGAACACAGCTGCAGCATGCTCCACTGGTTTGACAGAAAAGGCACAATACAAGCAGTACCATAAATAACCACTCATGAGATCACAAAATATAAACTTGGGACAAATCAAGGCATTGTGAACTCACCTCCATTCAAAGTTTTTGGAGGCTTCATGGCTTTCTTCATGATACCATAAAACTGGACCTTTGAGTAGAAGATTTCCCATCTGTCCTTCATCTCAGAGATGTACTGGGAATTGGTAGGTTGAATAATTCTCCGCAGCTCATCCAGGACCTGAAAAATACATTCAAATACAGATAAATACAAAATAATCTCTATTGCGAGTCCTGGTTAAACAGTTTGATAATGAACTGTTTACAGGGGGTGAGCATTTACTTAATTTCCTTTATATCTAATACAATAACAATAAAGGATTTATATTCTACTCAAATTACTTACATGATCCATTTCTCTGAAACATGGGTAAGCCTCTAGAATCTTTGTCGGTCTGTCTTGCTCCTTTAAAACATCGTAGGTGATGAAGCGTCTTCTAGACTCAAACTCCAGGTTCAGCAAATGAGTTACCGCAGCTTTGTTTGGCTTCTTGGACTTGTATAATATTTGAAGAGTCTTGTAGTGTCTTGCCTGGGTTCTCTGGCTGTCCAAGAGGTTAACTGAACCAGCTGAAGGCATAAAAAGAGAGGGGGGTGTTAGACTGTTAGGGAGCAACTCAGGAAGTAACAGGATTTATTCATTTATGCACTTATTATATTGCAATATTGAACAATGAAATACTCGAATCGCTGGACAGACACTAAAGCTGTTGCATCTCCACTTGCTGGTGGCGTATGTTTTCTTAAAAGGTTTTCTCTACCAAAGACACAGATGCATACAGATCGTATTAAATACATACATGCTTCATCACTGCTATCCTGGTGTTGCACTGGGGTGCTGGCTCTAACAGGTGACTTTTCCAGAATAATGGTTGATGCACTGGAATCTCCATCATAGTCACTTGTTGAAACATCTGCATAGATATCCCCATCCTGTCGCGGTTTCTTTGAAGGAGGAACCTTGGCCTTCCTTGGACTTCTGACATTTGAGAGTCTCTTCATGAGCTTTTAGAAACATGTTCCTGAAGGGTACAAATAGTAAGCATTAAAAGATTCAAGTTTTTACCGTAAACATCAAATATGAGCAATAGTGAGAAAAAGCTACTACTTACCCACTCAGTGTTTGATGATGATGACCTGTCTTTTATCATTGGGTAGTACTCCACCAATCGCTTCGCCATGGCATTGACCTCATGTTTGCTGGGGTATCTGGAGTCCTCTGTGGCCCTTGCGATTGAAATCATATTAGTCATTGTGTTTCTTATGAGTCGGCAAAGGAGCTCCTTGGATAAGGCCACGCTGTGCTCAGTCCCCAGCCGCTTCTGCTCGAAGTAGGAGCGTCGCACATGTTCAAGCTCACTGTCCGTGAAGACTATGTATTCTGGGTTGGACATAGTCACAAACTTTGAAGTGTTGGGCTCCTCTTTCGAAATGTCAGTGCCTCCAGTGGTTAATGGTTGTTGTAGTTCAGCAGCAGTCTCTGCCTAAAATACATTTACACTTAGACATTTCATAGGATAACTTCATATATGAATATCAATATGTGCCTTTACTTGTCAGTTAAATGAACATGCATTATGATTTAAAGGATTTTAAAAAGTTGCATAAGCACTTAATTTTACATTTATTGTTGAATAGATCTCAAAGCAACAGAAGTGAGTACACCCCTGTGCAATATAACTAAAATGTTAAATAATTACAAATCCTGCCAATTTAATACAATTGTATTTGTTTCTAGCCAAAGCCCAAGAAGAACAAAGCTGTTGCAGTTGGTTCTTAATGTGGACCTTTCATAATTTTTAATTGATCAAACATTTCTCTTTTTCAAATGAATTAGCTTCATTCCTCTTGGGCTTTGGCTAAAGATAAATAAAATGTTATTAAATGGACCGGATGTATACTTATTTTACATTTTAGTGATATTGTACAGGGGTGTACTGAGGTTTGTTATACTGTAATAGATATACAACTGACCTCTTCTTCTTTATTCACAACAAGCCATATAGCCCGGCGCCTCAGGAAATTTTCAGGACCGGAAACAGATCTTTGATGTCATCCCGGGAGAGTGAAGGCAGTAACTCCTCTCCAATATTAGCAGCTGGAACATAGGAAGTTACATTTAGTGCCAAGACACTGAACTTATCACTGAATTCACTCAACCTTGTGTACATTACAAGTGAGAATATTTTACCGATTCATTTTTACATTGTGACATTTCCTGTGTTTCGGGTTATAACTTTATAACTCTTTCACTGGTATCAAAAGTTAGTCTAGAGCCCTGCCACAAAATACAAATATCCCAAGTAAAAATCCTGCATTTAGAACCCACTTAAGCATTACCAGCTAAATTTACTTGAAGAAAACTGACACATTTTGCAGAATAAAATTGTGCTTTAACTTTAATGCTTTATGGAGGATTTTAAATGCAAGATTTTTTATCTGTAATGAAGTATTTAACGATGTGGTATTGATACTTCTACTCAAATATAGGGTCTGCAGTAGTGCTGAGCGGTGCACCATACCAGTGTTATTTTTTATGATATGAATTTTTCATAATACCGCAATACCGGTGAATATGTAGCAAGGTCGGGAACGCTAAGCGGCGGAACGTAGCACCGCGGGATATTGTTTGAGAGGGGACTGTTTTTGCAGTTGCACTTAGCAAGCACGTTGAGCACGGTTGAGCCGAGCAGTGAAGAAAATGGATAAAGACAGTGAAAGTGAAGTTAAAGTTAAACCTACACTTGCCCATGGCTTATCAAATTACATAGCGAGGAAACTCAAAACAAAACACGAGTAGTTAGCTAGCTAGCTCTTGTCTACGTTCAACCAACTCGAACGATACGTAGCTTCGTTCGCCAATAATTTCTCCCGGGGGCAGCGAATTTACATTTTTTTGGTTCCAGCTTGATTAATTTCCGTGTAAATAGATAGGACTGATTTCTTTGCAGGACACTCAAAACATTTTTAACACAATAGAGAGCTAATCTCACTTTTAAGACCTAGCATCTCATTTTTTAGACCTAATAACTAAAATTTATGACTTTTTAAGCCTTAAAAATCGGATTGTTGGATTTTAGACTTTAAGGCTTTTTAAGACCAGCGCGGGAACCCTGTTTTAAGGCACTTACGTGAGGTAACAACTTCCATTAAAATGCTGCTTTAAACTTCATAAAAAAAAAAAAAAAAATGAGGGATGGGTTTATTCTAATTATTATCATAGCTCCTTGCGCCAACAAACATACCAAATATAAAAGAAATAAATATTGTAGGAGTAAGTTAACGTCAGCTCAAAAGACGACCCTCCCCCTAACTTGCCAAGCTAGGTTAGCTACGTAAAACACAACATAACTTTGACATAACGTTAATACAACACATAATAGCTTACCTCTGAGTGTGCCAATTGCAATGTCGTCCAGTCCATCCATAATTTGTCTTCACTGACGTCCACAAACTACTACAGAATAGTCACAGCGGCAGGTGTGTGCATTTCAAATGCAACGGCTGGTCGTTTTGGCGGTAGGGTAAAAAAACTGCGTAGACACATTTGGATCGTACCATCTCTTCCAGGGAGGAGGGGGGGAGTGGCTGATCGTAATACGTTTATTTCGCATTTGCCCAAATTAATTTCTATAAATAACATTATTGAATTACACAATAGTTTATAATAAGTCGCGTGTATGTGATAATACATGGCTGGTTATTCCTGCTGTTGCGAAACAGAATGACCACCCCTCTGTCATCTACACAATCATTCTTGAACTTGTAGAGATTGTTCAAATTTTGTTTGCTCCTGTTATTGGTCTACAGACTATTGACAAATTGAAAACACTCATTGAACAGCATTTAAACCATATGAAGAACCTTTTCCCAGATAACAACATCACTCCCAAACAACACTATTTGATTCATGCTCCATCCCAGATTAAACTACTGGGACCAATGGTCCGTCACATGTGCATGAGATTCGAATCAAAACATTGCTTTTTTAAACAATGGGCCTTAAAAATTAATTTTAAAAATGTTTGCAAGTCTTTGATAAGGCATAATCAAATGTATGAATGTTGTCAGAATGCAAGTAGTTCTGAACACCCTATTTTTGCAAATGAGTGTAATTTGGGACCAACATCAGAAATAAGCAACATGTCATACTTAAAAGAAAAAATGAGGGCCTTCCTTGGAAATGATGAAGTAAATAATGCATCTGTTAAATGGATTAATCTAAATGGAAACAAATATATTCGGGAGAAGTCATTACTTGTGAGTGTTGTTAATTCTAATAATTTGCCTGAATTTGGACTGGTAAGAAATATCTATGTAATAAATTCATCATTATATTGCTTTGAGTTCCAGCAGCACAATACTATTTGTTATGATAGAGATTACATGGCATATAAAATAGAAATCCCAAACATGGCACAAGCAACTGAACTGATATCTGCCGATAACCTTGTAGATTTCACTCCATATTACAGTTTTACTCACAAGGATATGGAATATGTCCCTATGAAATATTACCTGGGTGATGTGATTGGACTACACAAAGCGTCATCTGATGTATTGTAAAAGGTTCACTTTCACATGGTGCCTTTTGGTGGACAAACTGTGATTTAAATATTGTTTATAGATATAGCTGTGTTTTTGACACTTTTGCGTTGCAATTTCTTGTTAATCATTGGCCGACAAGAGCTGATACATGAGTGTTAATGGCTCATGCATGATTTTCTATCATCATGCAGAGAAAATAACCTAAATCTAAAAAAAAAAATGTTAAAACAGTTCATCAGTTGCTTAATAGGCCTCCTTAGAGGACCTGAACTGACTTTCTGCTATCCGCCTGTGTGTGTGTGTGTGTGTGTGTGTGTGTGTGTGTGTGTGTGTGTGTGTGTGTGTGTGTGTGTGTCTGTCTGTCTGTCTGTCTGTCTGTCTGTCTGTCTGTCTGTCTGTCTGTCTGTCTGTCTGTCTGTCTGTCTGTCTGTCTGTCTGTCTGTCTGTCATTTGCTGTGTTAAGGGTCATGTTAAACTGTATTTTTCCATTGCAGTTGTTGTTCAGCACAGTCATTTGTATTTTGCTGTTACAAGACTACAATTCTCTTAATAGTAATAATATGGAATGTTGATTGATTGATGAAATGTGAAGCGGCAGGTTCTGTTTTCTGTCAACATAATGATTCCACTACTGTGATAGCCACACATCTTTAATAAAAATAGATGAACAAACTTAATTTGGTGTCATTTCATGAAATTCTTAAATTAAGAAGTTGTGCAAATGGTCTTACTCTTAAAACAAGGAAAAAAATATTGTTCCTCTGCTGGGATATCATCCAAACCATTGTGGTAGCTTGTTATTGGTTAAATCTAGCTCAATATTAGCTGGAATGTCTAATTAAGAAAAAGTTGGATATATTTTCTTAAAATAAGATCACTTTTCTAAGGCAAAACATGCTTGACAAGATTAATTTTCTTTTTAGACAAAAAATAAGACTAATTTCCCCAGAAACAAGGCTTTTTTACTTTCTTGAAATTCCTTTTTTGCAGTGTAGCTGCTTCATCTGCATGTTAATTTCCCCTAGAAACAAAGTCTCTGCCTTTAGTGTGGGCCATACACTTGACAATGCCAAGGGTTCTAGCCAATTTCATTGCCTCAACAGTTAGGAAACAACTTGCAGTGAGGAAGCCTCTGGCAGCCCACATGCCTGCCTATGACATAACACATCCGACAGCATATGACGAATCACTGTATATATTTACATTTTGACCTAGTCAACAACCGCGGGTGAGAGCTACTAGTTCGGCAGTTTGTGCACTGTTATTAGAGGGCAGGGGTCTCGCTTCCAAAGTTATAAATGTGTTGTCTCCATGCACTTTGATGATGGAGTACCCTGCACATCTTTTTCTAGTGGCAGGATTGATGGATGCAGATCCATCCACAAACAAAGTCCTATCTGGCTTTTTCAGAGGTTCTGTATGTAAATCTTGTCTGGCTATCGAGTCCATCTCTTTAGTTTGGAGGAAATCATGTTCTTCCCCATCAACAGGTGTCACTAAGAGTTTGACAGTAAAGACTCATAGCCTGAACATCGCCTGTGTGCCAATAAGGATTTGTTGCTACTCAGCAATGGTTCCACTGAGTGTGCAACGTACAGGGTTGGGAGGGTTACTTTGTAAATGTAATTAGTGCCTGATTACTGATTACACGGCTCTGAAAGTAATCCGATACGAATACAGTTACATGTCTCAAAAAAAGTAACGTAATCAGATTACTTTTAGAATACTTTTGGATTACTTATTTTTTCCATCACAGATGGGTATGTTTTGGGGTACAGGAGACATTGGGAAGCTGTTATATAGCCAAAGGTGGTGCTACTTAGTACTAAAAGGGTGCTCAAACTTTTGCACACATTTTACATTACATTTTTTTTTTACATTTTAAGCATTTAGCAGACGCTCTTATCCAGAGCGACTTACAAGATGTAGAGCGACTTACAAGATGTAAGTCGCCATGTTCACTTTTTTATTTGCCATGTTCACTTTTTTATTTGATCAGTAATACATTTAAATAGTTATTATGCATTACACTTTGAAAAAGGATGTCATGTTCAACTTTCCACTGTGTTGAGGTCAGGTCAGCTTCTGTTCATTTAATAATAAATACTAATAAATTTGAGATGTCAATTTAGCTAAATATATGCAACATTGTATCTGCATTTTTTGTTGTAGTCGTCGTCATTAACATGTTATGGAATTAGAATGGACAGATTCAAAATTAATCATAATAAAAAGCAAAGGGATATTGAAAGGCAAGTTATTTTACTGTTTTGATGGCTCATCATGAGCATAACTCAAACACAGCATCTGAAACAATGTAATAACTTTTGAAACTTTTTTGGCACTGGAATAACAGCGACTTGTAAGGGATATATGGCTTAGAAAAGTGCCAGTGTTGGCGGGCTGTGTAGCGGCGAATGCTCGGCAGTGCATAACGTAATTGACGTATAGTAGAGTACAATTGTCTACCAAATTGGGAGAAAACTGGGAAAAATAAAAAGAATAAAATAAAATGTCATCGTTTCAACAATAAAGAAAGCAGTATAAAATTAGCAGAGCAGTTAATGCGATGCCTCAAACCGCAGGCTAAGGTCAGGTAACAGCAAATTACTGCAGAACTGTGTTCATTAAACTGAAGGTTAGCTAACGTCGACTTACTCCAAGTGCTTTTTAAGATTCGAAGTCGAGTCCTTTGATGCCGACAGTATCTTTATTCCTGGAAGACACAAGGTACACTGGACCGACAGATTTTTCCCATGTTCTTCTTTAAACTGGAAATTGTGTCGATAACGCCACAAACTAAAAGCTGACTTTTCTTCCATCTTGTCCCTATCAATGTTTGTCTGAGTGTGGGCCCGCGCTTTCTTTTAAACGCATTTTTTTTACGCAGTTTTTGGTTCTGTGCAGCGGCTGTAGTTTTCGTGAGCTGTGTGATGATAATCATGTAGGCGTGATAATTTCATGCTGTAACTTTAGTAATGAATATCAGCTCATTAATGTTTGGAAGGAAAACTTTCCACCAAGAATTCCAAGAAGTAATCCAAAATGTATTCACTTCAGGTTTATTAAAGTAACTGTATTCGGATTACTCGTTTTTCAAATGTAACGCGAGCTGAATACAGTTACTTGATTTTTGTATTCTGATTACGTAACGCCGTTACATGTATTCCGTTACAACCCAACCCTGGCAACGTACAATATTACCTCATGTCCATTTTACCGTGTTTGGAATCATCTCGTTGTGTGCTAGGAATTGTAAGTAACCCGGTGTTAGATTTCCTGTTTAGTTGCTGCGTTCTCTACCTTTTCACTGGTTCTAGTGGCAGTTAATGCTGCTTAGTCATTTTAATTATTAGCTTGTTGTTAGTGTTCCAGTGTCTGTTAGTATTAATCGCTGCTTAGAAGTTTTATTTCAGAAGTTGATCGGTTCAGGTGTAACATCCATCTCTGTAGTCGAGCATTCCCTGAGTAGTGGGAGGTTGGGAAGTCCCAATCCCTTAGCTCCGTCCTCCTCCTCCTCGACCTGTCAGCTGCATTTGATACCGTGGACCACCAGATCCTGCTCTCATTACTCGTCGAGATGGGAATCTCTGGATCTGCACTGACATGGTTCAAGTTCTACCAGGTGGCCTGGAGAGGTACCCTCTCCTCTCCCCACCCCCTCTCTACTGGAGTCCCGCAGGGCTCGGTGCTTGATTCTGTTATTTCTGCTCATGGTTTTTTTACCACTGTTATGCCGACAACACTCAACTCTTTCTCTCCTTCTCTCGATCTGAGACCCATGTCCTGACACAGATCTCTGCATGCCTGCCTGACATCTCTGCCTGGATGTCCACCCACCACCTGAAGTTGAACCTGGGGAAGACTGAGCTGCTCTTCCTCCCAGTGAAGGGCTCCCCGATGACTGATGCTTCAATCACCGTGGAAGGCTCCATAGTGTGTCTGTCCCAGTCTGCCAGGAATCTTGGAGTGACCCTGGACGACCAGCTGTGCTTCTCAGGCCACATCGCAGTGGTCACTCGGACCTGCTAATTCTCCTTCCACAATATCCGGAGTTGTAATAATTGTCTGACCTTTAAGTGATACTTGCTTCTTCCAAACAACCTTTATTATTTGTTTTCTCTTCACATTGTTGTGATATTATGCAGCTATTATGCAGATATTTCTGAGCATGACACAGAATCATGCTCTAAAGCAGTAAACAGAACATGTGCAAATGTATGAATGCTGCCTAAGGATGACCAGTTTAGTTGAAACGTGTTGCTTGAGCCTGAGTATAGGTACAACCGCATATATTTTCTGTATACTGCATTACAGAAAGATGTTAAATGTTAAATGTTAAATGTTAAATGTTCCATCTATGAAATTAAGAGACTGTTCTCTGTGTCTCGTTTCTGTCTTGAATTTGCATGCTTGAACCACTTGCATTTATTGTATTTTAAAAACAAATTCTGTACAGATATTGTCAGTTTAGTTTTAAAAGCAAACAAACACCCTACTGGGTCTGATCCTTGATACATGAAAGAGTACAAAAACACTGAAATAATAGAGGTTGCTCATTTTAAGTTGAATGCTGACACCCTACAGCAGAGCTCTTTAACTAATTTTTGCTCAGAGCAATTACAGTGCCCTCCAGAATTAGTATCACCCTTGGCGAAGATGAGCAAAAAATACTATGAAAACAAGTATTTGTTGTTCATCAGCTTGATCTTACACTCAAAATATGACTGAAATCTTATCTTTAATTGAAGCAAAATTATTAAAAGAAAAAACAATTCGGATAATTTTTTTTCTCAAAAACATGTCAAGATTATTGGCACCCCTGCATTTTGTACTTTGTGCACCCTCCCCTTGCTAAGATAAGAGTCTTCTCCTATAATTATTGACGAGGTGGGAGAACACATAGCAAGGGATCTGAGATCATTCCTCCATACAGAATCTGTCCATTCCTTTGTCCTTGCTTGTGGACTCTCCTCTTCAGCTCACCTAACAGGTTTTCAATAGGATTTAGGTCAGGGGGCTGGGATGGCCATTGCAAAATCTTGATTCTGTGGTCTGAACTATTGTTGTGTGGATTTGGAGGCATGCTTTGGATCATTGTCCTGCTGGAAGATCCGACCCAGTTTTATGCTCCTGACAGAGGCAGCCAGATTTTGATCTAAAATCCCCTGGTACTTACAGTCCAGTCCAGTCCAGTCCTAACAAGGTTCCCAGGGCCTTTGGAAGTAAAACAGCCCCACAACATCACAGATCCACCATACTTCACAGTGGGGATTAGGTTATATTCTGCATGACCAGCCCTCTTTTTATGCCAAACCCACCTCTGTTGTTTGTTGCCTAAAAGCTCTAATTTTGTTTAGAATTTTTTTTTGTTCCACTCAAAGTTCCAGTGCCGTTTAACAAACTGCAGGCACTTATGTTTGTGGTTTGATGACAGCAGAGGCTTTCTTCTTGCAAGCCTTCCAAATAGCTTGTTGGCATGGAGGTGGCATAGTTTTGGAGACTTGGCGACCCCAAGATGCAACCAACTTTGGCAATTCTCCAACTGTGATCCTTGGAGAAATGTTTGCCTCTCAAACCAACCAATGTGTGGGAGCAATACACTTGTGTCCTCTTCCAGACAGGTTATTTTCTTTTTTTTCTAAACCCAACCACTACCCCCTACAGACTTATTATCTTTAATATTTTTTATTATTGTTTATTTTTTTTAATAAAAAAGTATTGCTTTAGCTTCCTGTGATTTTTTTTGATTTTTTTTGGGGGGGGTTCCTACTTTCCCTTGTGTGTGTGTGTGTGTGTGTGTGTGTGTTTTTACCTTTTCTATTCCATTCCCCATACATTTTTTCTTTTTAGTCTTTCTTATATTTAACTTTGCTAGCTCTCTTACTTTTTTTCCCCTCCCTTCCCCTTCCCTTTTTGTCAGTTGACCCTTTAAGCAGCACCAAATTACCTTTTTCGCTGCTGTAATTGCTATAAACATAAATTTGATTAACTCTTTAGATAGTGAATTATTGAGCTGACTGTCATGTTCCATATAGTGTAAATACAGTGTGGAAGATGTTGTAACTGAAATACCAAAAATGTCTGAGAGTATACTAAAGGCTTTTTTCCACAAATTTTCTACAATGGGGCAAAACCAATACGCATGAATATGTGTATCTGCAAGACCTGCTTGAAAGGACATACAACTAGGAGAATCACTGAAACCCATTGAAAACAACCTTCTATTTGTGTAATGCATCTTATGTAAAATGTTGTATTGTATGCAATTTAGATTAACATTACTGGAAATGGTGTGAACATAAAAAAAAAATTCTGCCTGATCTCCCTGTGAAGTGGTACTCCCAGATCTTCTGTCCAGCTATCTAGGGAGCTCAGGGTATTTTCACTCGTTTATTTTAAATCCTTGAAACTAATCCTTTGGGTTTTCTGTTTTCTCGACCCAACTCTGAACCAAACTTTTTCCCTATGATCGACTCCATTCCTGATTTTAATAGCTGTTTACCTGTAAATATTGAAAATAGGAGGAGGGACTTAGACCCTTTTTTTTCTCATACAGCCTCAAATGAAATAAGATTTCCTTCATTAAGTAGATGGCAGATATGTGTAATCCCTTTTTCCTTCCATGTGTGAAATTCAAAAGGTTTGCCACCATTACAAAACTCTGGATTCCAGGCAGGTTCACCACAGCTCCAGTTGTTTTAAACTTCTCAGTTATTGCCCTAATAGTGGAGATGGGTATTTTCAGGCATGTAACTATGTTTTTAGAGCCCTGATTTATGGAGGTCAACAATCTTTTGTCTCATTTAATATGTGTATTCTCCGATCTTTCCCATGTTGGTGGATGACTACAGGTAGTGTAGTGTAGTGTAATGGTTAGGGAGCTGGGCTTGTAACTCAGAGGTTGCAGTTTCAATTCAAAGGTGAGCACTGCTGTTGTACCCTTGAGCAAAGTACTTAACCCAAATTGCTTCAGTAAAATGTCCAGCTGTATAAATGGATTGTATGTAAAGAAATGTAAACTGTGTAAGTAGCTCTGGATAAGAGCATCTGCTAAATGCCTAAAATGCAAAATTTAAAAATTTAAAATGACGAAGGAGGTTTAGCCTGTGTGTCACCCCAGTTTGGTCTGTTTATACCCCAGTGAAACAGGAAGTGATGGATGACCGCTTAAGAGTTCCTTAAGACTCTCATATTCTCTCATATTTTGAGTGTGAGATCAAGCTGATGACCTACAAAGATGTTTTTTCATTGCCTTTCTTGCTCATCTTTACCAAGGGTGCCAATAATTCTGGAGGGCACTGTAAGTCCAATGCATTTTTATCTGACATGGAATGCTGACTTAAAAATAACAAAGCAAACATTCCATGTCAGGTAAAAATGCATTGGAATTAATTGCTCTAAGCAAGAATTAGTTAAAGAGAAAATGTAAATTCCAACCTCAACAACCATTGCCCTGACTTGGGATTGTGAAATTCAATTTATATAGTTATTTTAATATTGAAGGTTACAGATTTAAAATTCAACAATAGGGGATTTTGAGGTATTTCGATAAGGACAAAGTGTTTAACCCTCTGGGTCATGGGGACCAAGTTGATGCCAAAAACACATACGTAAAAGCCCTAGTGTTCATTCAAGAAGTAATACAACTTGTCAGGGATAACACCAGGGAATCCCATGTTTGTTTATGGTTATTAAGCCAATCAGTGTGTTTGTAGAGAGGAGAGAGCCAAGATGGAGATTTAGGTTAGTCCAGGGCACATGCTGTTTTCCTGGACATACCATAAAATGCATAGAGTTAGTCTGACACAATGTTTTCTTTCAATTATTATATAAGGAAAGTATTGTTATAGGAATCAGTTGACCAACACTTGGGTCTGGATCCCACCAACATTTGTCCTTGACCATAACGGTTAAGAAATAATGGTTAAGAAAAGTGTTACTTTGTAATATTGACGATCACCAAACTTGCCAAGCTGTGTCTGTGAAAAACAAAAGCAAACACACATTTAATTGTGGGACCACTTTGAAGTCCACTTTAAAGTGTAAATGTTGATTGAGTGCATTAATATAAGGTATGCATGTGATATTGTCTTTATCTGATATTTTTTTAAAGCAGGTTAGGTAATTCTTCAATAATCAGCATATTCAAATGACATAATGAGTTAGGCAGTTCTAGACTCAACACACGTAGACAACTACCAAGAAATATCATGATAATAACATCAACCATAACTTTGAATCAGTGAAATTAAGACATCTCAATCATTTATAAGCAGCGCTGTTGCTATTTTCGTTTTTGGAGCATGCAGGCATGTCTGCCTGCTTACAGGTCCTTAAGATTAGAGGATAAGTTCTGGGCTAAAGGTCACTGAGAAAATGCAGCTCCAGCGCAGGGGTAGAATAAAAGGTTGCTGCTCATCAGCTTTAAGAGAATATAATCCTGTCTGCTCCATCCAGTAGGCACACAGCAGCACATATCCATGTACATCAAGGTAACATGGTTAAGCTCCACCAACCAAAGTAATGCACACTTTATTTGAACTGCGCATTAATTCTTATTCAGAAACTTCCCTATGAAAAAAGACATGGCAAAAGCCACAGAGGGAATTCTCCCTCACATCTAATAAATCACATTGTTTACAAAGAACATCACATTTTCTTTTAGATAATGTAAGACAGCAGCATCACAAAAGCTTTTAGACCATAGTATCTTACCTTAAGTGCACTGTGTTCCATTTTCATTAAATGACTCACAGTATTTGGGATGAACGCATACGAATGATTTTAAGAGAGCTCCTTTTTTGTGAAATGCCATGTGAAGTAAACAAAATGAACAGTTTATTGAAGTTCTTCATTTTTACCTCAGGTAAAAATATTTAGTCCTACTTTCCTGAATAAATGCCAATTCCTTTGAATAGTTTCTCTACATGTATTTGATTATTGTGGCATCCCAAGAGGCGACATGGGGAAAATGGCTGTCTGCCCCTTTAACTATTGTGAGCCACTAGAGCCATCAGGACTACAGCTCCCAGCAGCCTGCAGTTCCACACCTCATTGCCACCAGCTGAAGCAAGTAAAGCACATTGGGACTGCTGGCAGCTGAATCCAATTTGAACAGGAAATAATAGACACACTTTTTCTCCAAACAAATTGCAAAGTACTGGAAAGGAAACGTGTGGTGAGTGTAAGAGAGCTGGAGGATTGTTTTTGGATTTGACTTGAATTGTTTGAAAACCCTGTGTGTTCCGATTATTGCTTGTTTGAGGACCTGGCTTGATTGATGACATTGGATTATGGAAAAAGACAACGAGAGAAGGATTATGGACTGTATGTGTTTGAATTCCTCAATTACCCATCCTTTTTTGTGTTTTATAAAAAAATCTGTTTAATAAAATTATTATTGAATACTACCTCCTCCGGATTCTTCAATTGTCTGTGCCCTCTGAAAAGGTGCTTGAGTGTCACCCCACCCCAAGTGGCACTACATTATATAATAATGTGTGGTGAAAATATGAACTAACCTAGCTACTTTGGTTTGACAGCACTGTGCAAAACCAAAATTGAATCTGTGGTGCCAGGGTTTACTGAGAATAATGCAGCCGGCAGAGTTGAAGTGCTCTTACTGAGATGCATAGAACCATCCTGGCAAATTTAGATGGCAGAGTGAAGTGCTACTTCTCCCAGGAGCTGATGAAGGTGCTGTTGCCACTTTCCTCTACGATGGATTGGGTGTCAATGTAGAATTATTTTCTGTCATCAAGTTCTCCAAATTGTCTTGTTCTGTTGGCAACAAATTGTCAACCCCGCTTTTTTTACTCGGACAGAGGATTTACCACAGCTTTTGGGTCAACCAAATCAATTAGATTCAACAAAACTACCTGCCAAAAGAAAGGAAACACCAACATAAAGTGCTTTCATAGGGAATTGGGCCACCATAAGCTGCCAGATCAGCTTCAATGTGCCTTGGCATAGATTCTACAAGGGGCTGGAACTCTATTGGAGGGATGCAACACCATTCTTCCCTGAGAAATTCCATCTTTTGGTGTTTTGTTGCTGGTGGTAGAAAACACTGTCTTGGGCGCGACTCCAGAATCTCCCACAAGATCTGTGACTGAGATGGCCACGGCATATGGTTTACATTGTTTTCATGCTCATTAAACCATGAGGATGGAGCATTGTCTTCCTGGAAGTGACCTCTCCCATCAGGATAGAAATTCTTCACCATAAGATGAAGGTGATCAACTCTAAGGAGTTGAGTGGACCTAAACCATGAAAGAAAATGCATCCCACACCATAACAGAGCTGCTAGAACCCTTCACTTACTCAAGTGATTACTTTATTTTGGCTGTTACTTGTACATTACCTCAGTAAATTCTAGGACTAAAACGATTATAAAATAATAGCATATAAGGCTATGATAAGGCAAAGCATCCCACCTCATCTGTGAAGCATGGTGGAGGTAGTGTTATGGCATGGGCATGTATGGCTGCTAATGGAACTGGTTCCCTTGTGTTTATTGATGATGTGACTGCTGATAAAAGCAGCAGGATGAATTCTGAAGTGTATAGGGCTATATTATCTGCTCAGATTCAGCCAAATGCTTCAAAACTCATTGGACGGTGCTACACAGTGCAGAAGGACAATGACCTGAAGCATACTGCGAAAGCAACCCAATACTTTTATAAGGCAAATAAGTGGAATGTTCTGCAATGGCCAAGTTAATCACCTGACCTGAATCCAATTGAGCATGCATTTCACTTGCTGAAGGCATAACTGAAGGCAAAATGCCCCAAGAACAAGCAGGAACTGAAGACAGCAGCAGTAAAGGCCTGGCAGAGCATCATCAGGGAGATTCACCTGTAGAATGTAGTTTTGGCACCGCCCCTTACTTTCTGCTTTTAGTAATGAGATTCACATGTGGAACATAGTTAGCGCAAACTATGGTTTGTTAGTGTTTGGTGCCGGCAGTGTGAGACAAGGCGGGTAAGTGCAAACAAACTCTTAATGCTTAAACATTCTTATAGTAATTTATGCACAATATTGATGTACTATTGCCGGTTGCAGATTGAACGTGGCTGTTAAAATTCCTAGTGCTGCACGTTGCTGGTTGCCCTACAGTTCAGTGTAAGTTTGAATGAAGTACAGAGTCAAACTAAACTAAGTATAACAACGCATGTTTTACAACAATGCATGTTTTACAACGCATGTTTTGATTTAGACTTTATCATTCATGTAGTGCAACGTAGGAGAGGTCTGTTTGGTGGCGTGAAGCTAGCCTTGTATGTGCTACACTACCAAGTAGAAGGTAAAGGGCAAACTTGCGTTTTTAATCATGTGCAGTAATATTGGGGTGAGCACTGTATAATTGACAATGAGTTTTAATTTTAGTTTCTCTACTGCGGCCGCCTAGCAGGAGGGAATCGTTTGTGCCAGCATAAGCGGGAGGTTAATTTTGGAGGTAATTATGCAGTTGAATTATTAAAGGAAACGTTTATAAAATGTAATTGTCATTGTTTAAGGAAATGATTATAAACTGTATTGGTCATTTTTAAAGGAAAGATGTATAAAATGTATTTGTCATTATGCTTAGCAGCAAACCTGCTCACACTGGCCTTCACGGCAGTCTATGGGGGCAGTCCTGATTTTTATATCAGGTAGGCAAATAAATATGTATTGTGGTTTCTTACAAGGTTCTAATGATGCAAGAGGCATGAAGCTGGTCATTTCCCTGTCTTTTGGTTCAGGAGTGTGTTGTGTAACCACTGTTTTTCCTACGGTCAATATAACCACTGTAAAGAGTTGCCTAGAGTCTATGTTTGTGTCAAACCACCTTCATAAACTATAGGATATATATATTTTTTTTTTTACCTAGAGGCAGGGCTTATTCTGTCAGTTGTGGGCGGGGCCTCCGGGGGTGGCCCTAGTGTGTCATATTTACTCACCTTTTAGTGTGTAGCGAATCACTCATTGTGACCCACATTTTGATGTGCAGTGAAATACTGAGTGAACTCCACCTTATAGTGATTGGGGTATTCCCCTTATAGTGTGTGCTGAATTACTCCTTGTGATCCATAGCTGGATATGTAGTGAAATACTAAGTGAGCCCCACTTTATAGTGTTTGAGCACCATCACATACAGTTTGTACATCACCCTGCTGTGTGAAGCGCATTACTTGGGTCCCTTTCAGACAGCCTAGTCCACACTGACTCCTCTCCCCTTTTGCCCCTACCTTAGCGGCCCCTATTTTCTGTCCTGCCCTAGGTTAACTTGTGTCCATTTGACCCATTGTAAGTCCAGTTGTAATGGTTGCTGCTATTTATTATTTTTAATAACTTGATCTCTAAACAAAAATATTGCATCTATTTTTGTATACAGTCTTTGTATCATTCATTCAGTTGAATACCCTGTAGCGGGGAAGTGTTTCTATCCTGAGCCACACAGTCACCAGTTAACTGGTCTCTCCCCCATATAGGAGAGTCGCGTAGTCCTTCGTAAAGTAAGCCATAGGCTAGTGGGTGTTACACAAGTATTAAAAATGACAATTTAATTTATGATTATGTTAGTTTGTCCAATTACTTTTGAGCCCCTAAAATTGGGGGGGCTATGTACTGTATAAAAATGGTTGTAATTCCTACACGGTTCATACAATATTTTTGACAAAACCCTTAAATTAAAGCTGAAAGTCTACACTTAAAGCACGTCTTGATTGTTTCATTTCAAATCCATTGTGCTGGCGTACAGAGCCAAAATGATGAAAATTGTCACTGTCCAAATACTTATGGACCTGACTGTATGTGTGCTTCTTGCAGAGACAAGCTAGGTGTGGTATATATGTTTTTATTCAATTTAATCTCTTTCATGATTGTTACATGTCATGTTTATGTCTAGGATTTAAAGTTTGTTAAGGTAGTAAACCTACGTCTGTAGATTTGCGCTTAGTGTGTGTAACTTAATAAACCAGCTCTTAAATTGAATTGAAGCATGAGTTTTATCAGCATATTTTTGTGGAAGGTTGATCCACCAGATTGCTCTGCCTATCAAAAAAAATTGGCAATTTAACTGATAATTGGCATCCAGTGCAATAATCATTCAATGAAATCAAATAAATATATTTTGCATATAGGATAAGTGAGGGGTTTTAGCACATAATCCGGTTTGTGTATGATGAATACTTAGTGCTGAAACTTAAACAAGGGCATTTGACTGTTAAGGCTACTGGATTCAGAAAAATACATTTTTCTTAAATTCTTACTTGCCCGACAATATTATAAGACCAGTAACAACAAGGGCAAAGGGACAGAATAGAAAATCAGGCTGAAAAGTGATTTTAAGACATTGGCTAATCATAGTGCATCAAGAGTAATGTTATCTGCCTAATACAAAAACATTGCAAAATGCTATTCTAATTATTTTTACAGCGTTATAGATGACAGATAAGACTGTCTCATTATCTCCTCAAACCTCAATGAATGTTGCTTAATATCTTTCAGGGATATTACTTGTGTGTGTACTGTATGGTATATGCTTACCATGCTATACAATACCAGCTGCGAGTATCTGGGATCCTTCACTGTTTCAATCAACTAATTGAGAGGCATGACACATTCAGTAAATGTTCCCATCAGACATTAGTTGGGACTGTACAATATATTTGGTCATATCTTACTTTTTAAATTTTTACAGTGAATCTATATGGACCTCTGGAAAAAAAAATATTCCAGTTCACTGCATGGGACCCTCTGTTTGTGTCTACGCTGTGCACAGCATCAGGTTCAGCTTGGCCAACAGATGTCAGAGAGAGAGCAGTGTGCTTCTTTTTTGTTTGTTTGTTTTGTTATGTGGCCAAACTGAGACAAATTACTTCTTGGCATGCAGTTGTGCATCTGTTGTCTGGAGCAGGTGTTAGCAGACCTTAAGATGCAGCCTGTATTACATATCAATGGAGATGGAGAAGCATTTACAAGCCATGCATGGTTAATTCATTTAAACAAATGGGTCCTCAGTGAAAAAAGCTGGATTTCTGTACATGCGAGCATCATTTGCAAAGCATTTATTGGACAGGTTTTAATTTAAATCAGAAGTGGGCTTACTTCAACTTTAGTTCATCCAGAATTTAAAAAAAATATTTCTTAAATGTTCCTTAACTTCAGATTACTTACTTACTTACTCTGCACTACAGAGTCATTGACTAAGATAGTAAAAAAAACATATATTTCAGTATTAAGTTGCCCATGAAAGCTTAAGAATAAATGTGGCATAAGGAATACAGATGTGGTGCAAAAGTTGGCAGCATGTGCTAAGGCACAATATACCACCTCTAAATAAATTTTACTTTTTTGGGGGCCTAAATTATTTCCTATTGTTTGACTCACTTATACCAGTTATGGTTTGAACCTTTTTTGTCTTTTTTTTTTTGAAAAGTAATTATGACAATGCAACATCTTCATAGATGAAATAGGGATGAAATACGACTCTTCCACATACCAAATGTGTGTTCCACAAGATATCTGATGCAGATATGAGCTTGGTTGTAGCATGTTTTAGCATGTGTGCGGATGAGCTCTGTGTTGTCCTCGCTGACCTCTTCAACCTGAGTCTGAGAACGGGCAGGGTACCTGAGCTGTGGAAAAAATCCTGCATCATTCCTGTCCCAAAGAAGAAACAACCAAAAGCCCCCAATGACTTCAGACCTGTGGCACTAACGTCCCAAATAATGAAGACCCTGGAGAGGCTTGTTTTGAATCACCTGAAGTCCCTCGTGGTGGGGAAACTGGACCCGCTGCAGTTTGCCTACCAGGCCCACATAGGAGTGGACGACGCCATCATCTACCTGCTACACAGGGCTCACTCCCACCTAGACAGGGTGGGTGAGAATCATGTTCTTTGATTTCTCGAGCGCCTTCAACACCATCCAGCCCTCGCTACTGGGAGATAAGCTGAGGTCGATGCAGGTCGACGTCCCCCTGGTGACCTGGATTATGGACTACCTGACAGACAGGCCACAACATGTGAGGCTCAGGGACTGTGTGTCTGAGACGGTGACTCGCAGCTCGGGGGCCCCACAGGGGACTGTCCTGTCTCCCTTCCTGTTCACAATCTACACATCTGACTTTAGGTATGACTCTGAGACATGCCACCTGCAGAAGTTCTCAGACGACACGGCTATTGTCGCACGTGTAGTGGATGGGCAGGAGGATGAGTACAGAAGCCTGGTGAATGACTTCTGCGACTGGTCCACTCGGAACCACCTCCAGCTCAACGTGGGGAAGACCAGGGAGATGGTGGTGGACTTCAGAAGGAAGAAGGCCCAGCTGACCCCGGTCTCCATACTGGGCACGGATGTGGAGGTGGTCCAGTCTTATAAGTATCTGGAATGGAGTGGTAATATGGATGCTGTCTACAAGAAGGGACAGAGCCGCCTCTACTTCCTAAGGAGGCTCAGGTCCTTCAACGTGTGCAGGACCATGATCAACATGTTCTATCAGTCTGTCATCTTCTTCGCGGTGGTGTGCTGGGGTAAAGGCATCAAGGCGGCAGATGTGAACAGACTGGACAAGCTGATCAAGAAGGCGGCGTCGGTGATGGGGATTGGACTGGACTCACTGACAATCATCACAGAGAGACGGATTTTGACCAAACTCAGAAAAATCATGGCCAACAAGACACACCCGCTGAACGCCACCCTGGTCAAGCAGAAGAGCTCATTCAGTGGTAGATTGACACTCCCAAGCTGTTCAACGGAACGCTTCCGAAAAACCTTCATTCCCACTGCCATTAGATTGTACAATGCAGCTAAACTCGACTGGCTGAGTGAAATGGATCTGAGTGACATTGGGGGGGCGGGTCTAACACCGGTGGCACCCAGAATTCCTCGAATTCCCTGAAAATGAACATTGGTGGGCTAGAGACTGCTGTTTTAGACTAGAGACTATCACCACAGTTCCGTTGCAATTTGCATTTTGCACTACCTGCTCTTAACTCTAACTTATTATCTTATTTTGTATATAAATGTATATTGGCGCCGTTGTGTTTAACATATGTTGCCTTATTGGTGATTATGTCTGTACTGTCTATGTGTATACTGGAGCTTTGTGTGTGACACAGAATTTCCCCAATGGGGATAAATAAAGTTGATCTTATCTTATCTTATCTTTTCTCAGCTCCTGTTGCATGAAGGCAAGGCATGAACAAGAGGCTGGTCTGAACATACCCACTGTCACCAGGTAAAATCCCACAATGTTATCCTCTTTCATGCAGAGTATACAAAGAGGAATTTTGGAAAATACTTGAATCATGAGTTTCCACCGTAGTCCATATAATCCAGAGCCTACTGGGGCTATTTTAAACCATGTTTGAGAACTGCAAGCAATTACCGGGGCCAAGCCACAATTAAACCAATGAAGATGGTGGTTGCCCATAGTCACTGAAGCAAGTTTTAAATCCTTTAAAAAGGAACAGTGAATTTGAATGAATTCTTCAATATTTTTTTAATATATGCAGCTACAGTGCCATATTGGGTCAATGCTTTAAGGCTGGAATCTTGGGAATCTTGATGTTGCTATGAATATACTGTACATGCCAAGTTTCATCACTTTTGGCTCTAGTTTGGTGAGGACAGTAGTGAAAATGCACCTGGGTGATAGTGTAATTGCTAGTTTCATCCATCACAAACAGAATATGTTTAGCCTCCGCCAAGTTTGATAGATTCGTGGTGTGCAATAAAAGCATTTCTATCAACATAGGTTGGGTGGCACAATGGGGGGGGGTGTCAATAAAAGCATTTGGCACTGTGCAGGTTTCCTGTCTGATCATTTGTTTGCATTTTTGTCTGCCCACCTCAAATGCAGGCGTTATGTGCTAGGGTGGTTATTAATACGTACATGTGAAGAGATAGGGCCTACATGCGAGAAACCCCTCCATTGATACGATATATGATATGATACTAAACTAAACTTCCTCTGCTGTAGGCTGTATCAGTTTCCGAGTGAGAAAAGTAGGACAATTGTATGCACGTACGTTAGTTTTAGGGTGACCAGATTCAAATCGTCCAAATGCAGGACAAGCAAGATTAATTTGAAGGATGGGAAAGGTGGAATAGAAAAGTAATAAAGGGATTTTTTTTGCTGATGATATTGTTGAGCTGTGGGGTGGTGGCTTCATAATCGTATTTTATATCCATAAAAGTTTGTGCTTTGTTTAAAATACGGTAATAATCAAAATAAGACAAGAGAAATAAACAATATTTAAGGAAGAATCAAAATACGGGTCATCTGGTCACCCAAGTTAGTTTAGTTTAGTATTTTATGCCAATTATGCACTCAATTTTATTATAGTGAAGCAAGCCTCATAACTTGATCTTTGCAAGCCATGGCAATTTCATCAGACAGATCCACTATCAAGTTTTTTGGCATATTGCACCCATGGTTTTTTGTGTAGCAACTTTCATTATAATAGCATTGAGGAAGAGATACCAAATGAGTGAATGTTGCATGTTGATACATCAAATGTTCTAGGCAGAGGATGTTCAATTCCCACTGGGACCACATATACTGAAAAATGTATGCATTCACTACTGTAAGTCACTTTGGATAAAAAGTGTCTGCTAAGTGGCATATACTGTATTATGTTCTAGGCGGAGGCTTTCCTCCTTACTGCCTCTAGTGGTTGGACTACAATGTACAAGTGGACATGTATAGTGGAAAAACCAATACAACAGCTGGCAAAACATTGTGCTATTCCACCACAAAATATATTGTTCTAAAGCTAATATATGATAGTTAATATATGATTGATGAATTGAATTGAATTGAATTGAAAATGATATGTTCCACCTTGTAAGCATGCAAAACAGGAAGCTGTTCATGGAACAAGCACAAGGCAAAGTAATTTGATGTGATCCCAGCTGAATAGCTCACGATTTCCACATTTCACTGTTGAAAACTTTTTGTTTAAGCAGAGTATATTTAAGAGTTTCTGAGGAAAAAACAACACACACAGTGAATTACTCAGGACACCTCTATCACACAGATATGTCACCTGCCATTGACAGGAATATTTAGCATGCATCTTCCCTTAATTATAAGTTTATATAAGCTTACACCCTTTCTTGCCAAGCAGCCAGCCCCCCCAGCTGTGGGTCCCTGTAGTCATTCACAGCTTTCTTTGGTGCACTTGGAGTTGTGCCAGAGGCTAATCGTGGAAAAGCAAATGTGCTTTCACATCTCATTCAAGAATCAGTGAATCCCAATCCCCAGCCAGTCTCTCCCAAACTCCCCATCTGGTGAAGTCAGGGTCTCCAAAATAGTCATTGTGAGTTCACTTTCCTCAGCATTCAATCCAGGTTCCACATCTGTGCCTTACCAGCTGCTGATGAGCCAGGTGAGCCTTATTGCATTGCAGGAAGGATGCTCTGGACTGACTCAGAACAGAACTTTTGCATTTCTTTTCGAGGGAATGTGCTTATACTGCTTGTAGATGTATCTCCCATTCTTACATAATGCCTAACGTCTTTATCACGGATGTTTAGCCAAGGAATTTATAAGAATACAGTACTCAATGAGGCCTTTGAAATGGCTGCTTATTCACAAATGTTTTGCATCAATCAAAACCATTAGTTATTAGCCATCTAAGTGAAAATATCAAGTACTGTACATTACTGTGCAATTATCATAGTTTTACAATAAAATATTTCCAAAATTTTAGATGATTATGAGAGTTTTTGAGGTTTTTTTTTACATGAAAGCTGCTAAACGGGTAGGAGCAGTCACATTATGAAAAGTTACTTGCGATCAAAACTTGAATGTATGATGAAAACATAAAGACACATATAGCCATATAAACACAGAGAGTATATAAATAATATACAGATTAGATTGGCATAAAATAAGGCTAAGGGATTTCTATGGAACTACACTGCAAAAACACCCCCACTAGAAATAAGCCAAATATTCTTAAATCTAATCAAATTGTCTTATATCAAGCAAAAAAATCTGCCAATGGGGTAAGCCAATTTTGCTTGACTAGAATTCTTAAAACTAGGACATAAATCTAGCCACTGAGAGACCAAATTTAAGTAAGTTGTGCTTATAACAAGCAATACAAAGTTAGTCATTTAAGATAGATTAACTTAAAATTAGTATTTTTTTCTCTTGTTTGAGCTGCCTTTAAGCATTTATACCTTAATATAAGATAAATAATTACCAAAAAAAGCTTACAATAAGACACAATTTCTTCAAACAAGATACATTGGTCTTAATTGAGCTGACTTTAAGAATTTATACCTTAAATCAAGATTAATAATTAGCCAGAAAAGCTTACAATAAGTCACAATTTCTTCAAACTAGATACATTGGTCTCTTAATTGAGCTGACTTTAAGAATTTATACCTTAAATCAAGATTAATAATTAGCCAGAAAAGCTTACAATAAGTCACAATTTCTTCAAACTAGATACATTGGTCTCTTAATTGAGCTGACTTTAAGAATGTATACCTTAAATCAAGATTAATAATTAGCAAAAAAATCTTACAATAAGACACAATTTCTTCAAACAGCATAGTAAAAATAAGTGACATTGTCTTAAATTAAGGCACCAGAGGCATTCTTATTTTTAGCTTTTTTTTTATTAAGACAAAATCCCAACTGCTGCATTGAAAAGCATTTGACAACATTCAACCACTTTCTCCATCGGCAGACTGCATTATAACTCTACATGAACATGGTTATAGTTCCTTCAGTCTTCTATGAAAGTAAACTGCATACAGTATCTTTGGGATGTGGATTGTTGGTCGAGAAAAGACAAGACATTTTAAATTGCATCTTGTGCTTTGGGAAACAATAACTGAAAATGTTTCTGACCTTTTAAAGAACTAACCGATTAATCGAGAAAATAATCAACAGATTGATGGATAATGAAAATAATCGTTAGTTGCGGCCCTATTAGAAAATAAAAACACAAAATTGCAAAATATCCCAGAGGAACAATATATATTTTTTAGGAATAACATATAATAAACATGTGGCAAGACTAACTGAAACAGATTTTTGTCACAAAGGAGAACAGAAAGAAAAGAAAAGAGACTCACTCACTCACTCACTCACTCACTCACTCACTCACTCACTCACTCACTCACTCACTCACTCACTCACTCACTCACTCAATGAAGGACTTCCACTCGCCAATGGCTTTTTTGTAGGAGGGGGTTGAATCTCCTTCATGGATGGAATCTTGGGAGAATTTCAGTTTGCAATACTGAGAGCAGTGTGGAAATACACTTCGGGTAAGTGAGGTGAAGGGCATAATAATATGCCATGAGGTAGAGCAGTCCCTCGTGAAACCTCTCACTGTCGAAGGTGGCCACTGGCGTGCTCCCAATGGCGATCATGCAGTTGTCTTCAGAAACGACCACAACTGGACAAGACAGGGGTCGTTGGTGCAGGAAACCATCAGGGTCTTCTGAAGTCTAGATGACAAAAGTCAATGTAGAAGATTAGAAAAACACAAGTAACACACACCTTGACCTGGACTAGGACACTGAATGGTCAAATGATAATTCTACATCCATAAAAAAAACCTAGCCGCATTAACCCCTGATATCTGAGGGAAAATATTTTGTATATATATTCTTTGCTGAACATTGCAAATACTGAAAACACCACCGCTAGTTTCAATAAAACTACTCCTCCAAAATTACAGCATGGACAACACTTCAACTTTTGTCATTGTGAAAATGACAAACACCTATCACAAAGAATAACCAAACAGAACATATAATGTATGTATGAATAACTGCAACATACAGTATAAAATACAATACAGCAAGTCTCACCGTAAGGACATGGAAAAGAGCCTCGCTGTTTGCGCCCAGCTTTCTAGGTGGCATGGTGCTGGATGGGAAGAGCAGTGGCAGGGCTCTGAACACAGCTGCAGCATGCTCCACTGGTTTGACAGAAAAGGCACAATACAAGCAGTACCATAAATAACCACTCATGAGATCACAAAATATAAACTTGGACAAATCAAGGCATTGTGAACTCACCTCCATTCAAAGTTTTTGGAGGCTTCATGGCTTTCTTCATGATACCATAAAACTGGACCTTTGAGTAGAAGATTTCCCATCTGTCCTTCATCTCAGAGATGTACTGGGAATTGGTAGGTTGAATAATTCTCCGCAGCTCATCCAGGACCTGAAAAATACATTCAAATACAGATAAATACAAAATAATCTCTATTGCGAGTCCTGGTTAAACAGTTTGATAATGAACTGTTTACAGGGGGTGAGCATTTACTTAATTTCCTTTATATCTAATACAATAACAATAAAGGATTTATATTCTACTCAAATTACTTACATGATCCATTTCTCTGAAACATGGGTAAGCCTCTAGAATCTTTGTCGGTCTGTCTTGCTCCTTTAAAACATCGTAGGTGATGAAGCGTCTTCTAGACTCAAACTCCAGGTTCAGCAAATGAGTTACCGCAGCTTTGTTTGGCTTCTTGGACTTGTATAATATTTGAAGAGTCTTGTAGTGTCTTGCCTGGGTTCTCTGGCTGTCCAAGAGGTTAACTGAACCAGCTGAAGGCATAAAAAGAGAGGGGGTGGTGTTAGACTGTTAGGGAGCAACTCAGGAAGTAACAGGATTTATTCATTTATGCACTTATTATATTGCAATATTGAACAATGAAATACTCGAATCGCTGGACAGACACTAAAGCTGTTGCATCTCCACTTGCTGGTGGCGTATGTTTTCTTAAAAGGTTTTCTCTACCAAAGACACAGATGCATACAGATCGTATTAAATACATACATGCTTCATCACTGCTATCCTGGTGTTGCACTGGGGTGCTGGCTCTAACAGGTGACTTTTCCAGAATAATGGTTGATGCACTGGAATCTCCATCATAGTCACTTGTTGAAACATCTGCATAGATATCCCCATCCTGTCGCGGTTTCTTTGAAGGAGGAACCTTGGCCTTCCTTGGACTTCTGACATTTGAGAGTCTCTTCATGAGCTTTTTAGAAACATGTTCCTGAAGGGTACAAATAGTAAGCATTAAAAAATTCAAGTTTTTACCGTAAACATCAAATATGAGCAATAGTGAGAAAAAGCTACTACTTACCCACTCAGTGTTTGATGATGATGACCTGTCTTTTATCATTGGGTAGTACTCCACCAATCGCTTCGCCATGGCATTGACCTCATGTTTGCTGGGGTATCTGGAGTCCTCTGTGGCCCTTGCGATTGAAATCATATTAGTCATTGTGTTTCTTATGAGTCGGCAAAGGAGCTCCTTGGATAAGGCCACGCTGTGCTCAGTCCCCAGCCGCTTCTGCTCGAAGTAGGAGCGTCGCACATGTTCAAGCTCACTGTCCGTGAAGACTATGTATTCTGGGTTGGACATAGTCTAGAGATGCACCGATTGCGATTTTCTTGGCCGATTCCGATTTCCAATTTTTGATTAGTCTGACCTGCCGATACCGATTTTGGCCGATTCCGATTTTCTTTCCTAAAAACAATAATTGACAACTTACACAAACATTTTTGTAACTTTGCTTTAATAGAAAATTAAGATTGACAATTCTGAGGTAGGTCAGAAGCATGAGGTAGCTCTCACTAAAACACATTTCAAAATAAAAAGTGTTCCAGGTTACTGGACAGAGCTTTTCTTTTTTTGTGCAAATTAAATTCAATGATGAATAAAAGAGAATCCAACAACAGTGGCATGTAGCCTTTAAGTAATAAATAAAAAGAAACAAGAGTAGTTTAAATTTACTGACATGGTGACAGACCATTAGTCCGGAAATATTTTTTTTTAAACACTAACGTTATATTCTGATGACAGATGACACAAGCCCTTTTTCCATTAAATAATGATATGGCTTCAACTTGATGTGCATCAGAAAGTTATTGCGACAATGCTAATGGAAAACAGGTTAGTTCGAACCTATGATGCGCTAGACTAATTTGTTTGCTAGAGGTGGATTAGAGTAGATCCCAATTCTATATAGTGCAATGGAAAACACTTGTAGCGATATAAGGGCGGATGTTTCAGTTGCGGAGCTTGTCAAAGGCATTGAAACAAGCCGCTCTTCAGCAGAATTTCGTTATTTGCGTGAGTCAGGTAGCCTAACGACTACGACTTTAACTAGCTTCAAAGCCTAGATAAAAATGTTTCAAACTAGGAGTAATTGGAAAAGAGGCGATGCTGCTGTTTCTGAGTTTGTTTGATAGTGGAAACGCACAGCTGGCACCTTCATGCACAACACAGTTAATACACCATTTGTGGTTTAGCTAGAAATCGTTAGATGAATTTATCATTAGGTCTAATAAGTTCGATTTGTATGAGTGAATAGCACTGTTTCATAACGTCACTCATTAGCGAACATAATGATTTCAGTGCAATTCAGTGCTTCAGCAGGGCATTATTACGTCAGGTTTATGCACTACTATGTTCTATTAATGGAAAATGGTTCAGAGGAACCGAACTAGCGCAACGAAGTTAATTGTTAATTAACCCGGTACCTACGGTACTGTAGAAAAACGAGTACCGTTACATTTTCAGAATTTGGGCATCGACTTGGTACCTGGGTGATGACTTTTCAAGTGTCTGATTAGGTTGGTCGTTCGAACGTTTTCGAGGTTGTTCCTCCGCGGCTTATTTTCGATTGACATGTATGACAAACTGCAAGCTTTAAGTCGTCTTCACTGACTGTGAAAAACGCCCATACTAAGGACATGTTGAGGCGTTTTCAGCGCTGCGCTTATCTGATCTGTTTGCATTGGCTCACGGGTGCGCGCACGTCACGTGAAAAGAGGGGCGAGGAGCCAACCGGCGCACAGAATCGGCAATGTGGAGTGATCGGGATCAAGTCACCGATTGAGGCCGATCAGCTGAAAATCGGCCATTTCCGGTCAGAGGCCGATCGATCGGTGCATCTCTAACATAGTCACAAACTTTGAAGTGTTGGGCTCCTCTTTCGAAATGTCAGTGCCTCCAGTGGTTAATGGTTGTTGTAGTTCAGCAGCAGTCTCTGCCTAAAATACATTTACACTTAGACATTTCATAGGATAATTTCATATATGAATATCAATATGTGCCTTTACTTGTCAGTTAAATGAACATGCATTATGATTTAAAGGATTTTTAAAAAGTTGCATAAGCACTTAATTTTACATTTATTGTTGAATAGATCTCAAAGCAATATAACTAAAATGTTAAATAATTACAAATCCTGCCAATTTAATACAATTGTATTTGTTTCTAGCCAAAGCCCAAGAAGAACAAAGCTGTTGCAGTTGGTTCTTAATGTGGACCTTTCATAATTTTTAATTGATCAAACATTTCTCTTTTTCAAATGAATTAGCTTCATTCCTCTTGGGCTTTGGCTAAAGATAAATAAAATGTTATTAAATGGACCGGATGTATACTTATTTTACATTTTAGTGATATTGTACAGGGGTGTACTGAGGTTTGTTATACTGTAATAGATATACAACTGACCTCTTCTTCTTTATTCACAACAAGCCATATAGCCCGGCGCCTCAGGAAATTTTCAGGACCGGGAAACAGATCTTTGATGTCATCCCGGGAGAGTGAAGGCAGTAACTCCTCTCCAATATTAGCAGCTGGAACATAGAGAAGTTACATTTAGTGCCAAGACACTGAACTTATCACTGAATTCACTCAACCTTGTGTACATTACAAGTGAGAATATTTTACCGATTCATTTTTACATTGTGACATTTCCTGTGTTTCGGGTTATAACTTTATAACTCTTTCACTGGTATCAAAAGTTAGTCTAGAGCCCTGCCACAAAATACAAATATCCCAAGTAAAAATCCTGCATTTAGAACCCACTTAAGCATTACCAGCTAAATTTACTTGAAGAAAACTGACACATTTTGCAGAATAAAATTGTGCTTTAACTTTAATGCTTTATGGAGGATTTTAAATGCAAGATTTTTTATCTGTAATGAAGTATTTAACGATGTGGTATTGATACTTCTACTCAAATATAGGGTCTGCAGTAGTGCTGAGCGGTGCACCATACCGGTGTTATTTTTTATGATATGAATTTTTCATAATACCGCAATACCGGTGAATATGTAGCAAGGTCGGAACGCCAAGCGGCGGAACGTAGCACCGCGGGATATTGTTTGAGAGGGGACTGTTGTTGCACTGCAGTTGCACTTAGCAAGCACGTTGAGCACGGTTGAGCCGAGCAGTGAAGAAAATGGATAAAGACAGTGAAAGTGAAAGTGAAGTTAAAGTTAAACCTACACTTGCCCATGGCTTATCAAATTACATAGCGAGGAAACTCAAAACAAAACACGAGTAGTTAGCTAGCTAGCTCTTGTCTACGTTCAACCAACTCGAACGATACGTAGCTTCGTTCGCCAATAATTTCTCCCGGGGGCAGCGAATTTACATTTTTTTGGTTCCAGCTTGATTAATTTCCGTGTAAATAGATAGGACTGATTTCTTTGCAGGACACTCAAAACATTTTTAACACAATAGAGAGCTAATCTCACTTTTAAGACCTAGCATCTCATTTTTTAGACCTAATAACTAAAATGTAAGACTTTTTTAGGCCTTAAAAATCGGATTGTTGGATTTTAGACTTTAAGGCTTTTTAAGACCAGCGCGGGAACCCTGTTTTAAGGCACTTACGTGAGGTAACAACTTCCATTAAAATGCTGCTTTAAACTTCATAAAAACGCCGGAAAAAATGAGGGATGGGTTTATTCTAATTATTATCATAGCTCCTTGCGCCAACAAACATACCAAATATAAAAGAAATAAATATTGTAGGAGTAAGTTAACGTCAGCTCAAAAGACGACCCCTCCCCCCCTAACTTGCCAAGCTAGGTTAGCTACGTAAAACACAACATAACTTTGACATAACGTTAATACAACACATACTAGCTTACCTCTGAGTGTGCCAATTGCAATGTCGTCCAGTCCATCCATAATTTGTCTTCACTGACGTCCACAAACTACTACAGAATAGTCACAGCGGCAGGTGTGTGCATTTCAAATGCAACGGCTGGTCGTTTTGGCGGTAGGATAAAAAAAAATGCGTAGACACATTTGGATCGTACCATCTCTTCCAGGGAGGAGGGGGGGAGTGGCTGATCGTAATACGTTTATTTCGCATTTGCCCAAATTAATTTCTATAAATAACATTATTGAATTACACAATAGTTTATAATAAGTCGCGTGTATGTGATAATACATGGCTGGTTATTCCTGCTGTTGCGAAACAGAATGACCACCCCTCTGTCATCTACACAATCATTCTTGAACTTGTAGAGATTGTTCAAATTTTGTTTGCTCCTGTTATTGGTCTAGACTATTGACAAATTGAAAACACTCATTGAACAGCATTTAAACCATATGAAGAACCTTTTCCCAGATAACAACATCACTCCCAAACAACACTATTTGATTCATGCTCCATCCCAGATTAAACTACTGGGACCAATGGTCCGTCACATGTGCATGAGATTCGAATCAAAACATTGCTTTTTTAAACAATGGGCCTTAAAAATTAATTTTAAAAATGTTTGCAAGTCTTTGATAAGGCATAATCAAATGTATGAATGTTGTCAGAATGCAAGTAGTTCTGAACACCCTATTTTTGCAAATGAGTGTAATTTGGGACCAACATCAGAAATAAGCAACATGTCATACTTAAAAGAAAAAATGAGGGCCTTCCTTGGAAATGATGAAGTAAATAATGCAGTATCTGTTAAATGGATTAATCTAAATGGAAACAAATATATTCGGGAGAAGTCATTACTTGTGAGTGCTGTTAATTCTAATAATTTGCCTGAATTTGGACTGGTAAGAAATATCTATGTAATAAATTCATCATTATATTGCTTTGAGTTCCAGCAGCACAATACTATTTGTTATGATAGAGATTACATGGCATATAAAATAGAAATCCCAAACATGGCACAAGCAACTGAACTGATATCTGCCGATAACCTTGTAGATTTCACTCCATATTACAGTTTTACTCACAAGGATATGGAATATGTCCCTATGAAATATTACCTGGGTGATGTGATTGGACTACACAAAGCGTCATCTGATGTATTGTAAAGGTTCACTTTCACATGGTGCCTTTTGGTGGACAAACTGTGATTTAAATATTGTTTATAGATATAGCTGTGTTTTTGACACTTTTGCGTTGCAATTTCTTGTTAATCATTGGCCGACAAGAGCTGATACATGAGTGTTAATGGCTCATGCATGATTTTCTATCATCATGCAGAGAAAATAACCTAAATCTAAAAAAAAAAATGTTAAAACAGTTCATCAGTTGCTTAATAGGCCTCCTTAGAGGACCTGAACTGACTTTCTGCTATCCGCCTGTGTGTGTGTGTGTGTGTGTGTGTGTGTGTGTGTGTGTGTGTGTGTGTGTGTGTGTGTGTGTGTGTGTGTGTGTGTGTGTGTGTGTGTGTGTGTGTGTGTGTGTGTGTGTGTGTGTGTGTCTGTCTGTCTGTCTGTCTGTCTGTCTGTCTGTCATTTGCTGTGTTAAGGGTCATGTTAAACTGTATTTTTCCAGTTGTTGTTCAGCACAGTCATTTGTATTTTGCTGTTACAAGACTACAATTCTCTTAATAGTAATAATATGGAATGTTGATTGATTGATGAAATGTGAAGCGGCAGGTTCTGTTTTCTGTCAACATAATGATTCCACTACTGTGATAGCCACACATCTTTAATAAAAATAGATGAACAAACTTAATTTGGTGTCATTTCATGAAATTCTTAAATTAAGAAGTTGTGCAAATGGTCTTACTCTTAAAACAAGGAAAAAAATATTGTTCCTCTGCTGGGATATCATCCAAACCATTGTGGTAGCTTGTTATTGGTTAAATCTAGCTCAATATTAGCTGGAATGTCTAATTAAGAAAAAGTTGGATATATTTTCTTAAAATAAGATCACTTTTCTAAGGCAAAACATGCTTGACAAGATTAATTTTCTTTTTAGACAAAAAATAAGACTAATTTCCCCAGAAACAAGGCTTTTTTACTTTCTTGAAATTCCTTTTTTGCAGTGTACTGCCTGTAAAACAAAATCACTATTCATTTCAGGGGAACTGAAATAAATAATTTTTCTAAAATATGCAGCCTGTTTGCCAAACAAAATGGAAAACATGAAAAGCAGCCCTGGTCACGTTATGAAGATTGTCTTGTGGAATGCATTCATTGTGAGTTGGCATTAATACCATCGAAAACATGCTCGGTAGAGGAAAGTCTGCAGGAGCAGCAGCTGCTGTCAGTTGCAGAGTGGTTAGCACCTCATTCTCATTGTGAGCACAGCCACCACAAAAATAATCAGCTCACCTCAGATATACTTTACTGACACGATGGCTTTGGGAAATAATCTCAACAGAGCAATTATGTTCAAAACAAAAGCGCAAAAGCCAGTAAAACACTAACTATTATATAGCCCACTATTCTCTTGCAACGTACTGTATTGTATCCTTGTGAGCAGAGATCTGTGTGTCTCTCTGGGTGGCTGTGGGGAGGGGGGAGCTGCTTTGAAACTTTGTTTGTGGTGCGCAACAGCTATTACTCGGATTCCGTCTGTGGCTCCAAAATCTTAAATTTGGTACACACCCGTCTTTGCCACACAGATGCAAAGACCAGGCTGCACCCTTGAGCAAAATGATGTTGCATATATTTGATTAACAATCCTTGTACTGCATTAGTCTAGCCCCCTCCCCCCTCCATGTTATCCATAAACCTCAAGGAATACAAAGCGCTGGGTCTCCTTTAAAAAAAAAAAACATGTAATAACTGATTTATGGTGTTCACCTGTGTAACCTAAGTGGACACCAGGGGAAACACAAGG
>JAINUG010001590.1:0-19924 GCA_029706075.1 Aldrovandia affinis
CATGCTGTTTTACAAGCTGTAGAAGCAGCAGCATTAGCAGTAAAGCCTCACAAACCATAGTGTTATACCAACCAATAGTCAGATACCACATGTAGTTTCTGTATTACTACTGCAAACAAAATATACATTCTTGTCACCAGCAAGACAGCTGAGCTGTATGGCGACTCTACTAACAGACCCTAATCTAACAATTGTAAAATGCACCACACTTAATCCGGACACCTTTTCTGACAACTGCTGAGGATGGAGATCCTCACGATTGTGTAGCTGAAACATCTAGGTCTGTGGCAGCACACCCTGGGTTAATGGACACACCCATTCATGACGCAGAAGTAACATTCAAAGTGGGATCCTGAAAAAGAATGACTTCAAAGCGAAACCAATAACACATGCACCATTGATACTGGAACTGATGTGACATTTTGAAACCCAAATCACTGACGAGAGGTAACTGTGCAACACATACGAAAGGAACAGATGAGGTGTCCTGGGGAATGCATTCGCAGACTTGCTGCAAAAAGAAGCAGCTGCAGACACTCTCTTGAGAGACATGCAACAAGCGAGTGACCAGATAAAAAGCGAATCAAAATGTACTGAGAACGAAACTGACCCATAGCTGCAGAGTTGAGTCATGGCATATGCCATGTCTCAAGAGGAGGGAGGGTAGATATGATAAACAAACGTTATACAATAAAAAAATAATAATAATAATAATATATATATATATATTTGTAAAAGGTGTTTAACATGTTTTGACTATTTGAATCTTGGATGATGGATTTCATCCACCTCACAGCAAGTGAGGGGAAAAAGAGCTGTTTAGTAATGATTGACCCATTCTCAGGTTGGGTAGAAGCATACCCTACCTCAAAATTGATGCACAACTGTGGAAAAAATAAAATAAAAATAAAAATAATAATAATTTGTAGAGAAATAATACCTAGATGGAAAAGCCTATCACCTACCGCAATTTGGAGATAGAATCACCTGGACGGGACCGTACCAGGTGATTGAAGCTTCGGACAGAGCTGTTTGGGTCCAAAGGAGGAGATACGGTTTGGCACCACTACGGACACTGTTCCAAAACAGTCGCACCCACACGCACGCTCACACAAACCAGTAACAGATTAAAAGAACTACACGCAGTTAGGCAGGGGATTAGGCACCCCGAACCTAGGCCTTAACAGGCGGCGGAATTGCAAAGTTCCGAGGGCACGTTAAAGATGCATTATAGTGCCGGGGAGAAGACTGAAGGCCCCCGTGTCTGATGAAGTATGAATGAACATACTGCCGTGGTACCGTCTAGTCGGCGTAGCTGTCGCATGTAAGTATGCAGGCAGTACGTGGTACGTGGATGACAGTCCACACCTAGCAGGGCGTAAGAGACGACCTCTGTGAACAGGCAAGGCTGGTGAAAACGGTCAAAGTTTCTATACCCATAGCGAAGTGGGATAGGGATCAGACCGTCGGTTCCTAACTGGGTGGTTAACAGCCACTACGGGGTCCTGATTAGATGCAGGACTAGGGATCGCTTATCGACTGGGTCACCGGCGGTCGGATCGCAGATGGCATTAAGACCATGAGAAATGGCTGCCGCGTTCGGCTCAATGTACAGTCAGGCCACTATAAGCTGAAACCGAATGCGTTAGTAAGCGAGTAGTGCTTTCTGTGATCAGTATTTTTGAAAAGAAAATACTGGGAAGCAGAGAGGCTGACGGCCCTTCACTCCGAGGAGTCGGGGGAGAAGGAACTCAGTGGAAAGGATCTAGCCTAGAGCTGCGCCTAGAAAGGAGGCTCGAAGGATCAAAGTGTAAATTGATAAATTTTGTGTAAAATTAGCATGCCCAAAGGTTGGACTGAGTAGGCACACGCCGGCCGGGTTTCAAGAGCCGAAAAGACCAGCCAGAGGGTTGATTTACCAAAAGGCCTGTATGTAACCTGCTGTTAGTGCATACAAGTCCCGCACCTCCAGTTTAAGAGGCTTATATAATGTTGAGACAGTATGGGGAAACTTTTGTTTCTGGAGCTCAAATTGCTCTCTTTAATTGTGTTGCTCCCATGAATGTGAGCAAAGGAGGGAATTGTGGGATTTTATTAGTATGTTCTTATTCTGACCTGCAAAACTAGTCTTGGCGCCTATTATTTGTTTTGAGTTCTTGCAACGGTTTCTGATAAGGCTGATAGGAAGTCAGGCTGACGTAAGTGGCTTAAACAGATGATGTAGGTTGGACAGTCTTCCTGATAAAAAGTCAGGCTGGCGTAAGTGGCTTGCGATTGGAGGACCTGGGAAAACGTCAGCCAATCAGCAGAGACCTGATTTCGGACTTAGAGAAGAAGTTGGAGGAGGAGCGGGGTTACGGACCGGGGGAGAGAGCTGAGAGCTGGATGGAGAGATTTGTGTTTGTCTGTTTTTGATTCATGTTACTTTCTACTTGTCTCTAATAAATTCTGAGTTAAGAATTATTGGGTCTTAGAATTTGCCTCCTCAACGCCTCCTTTGATACACGACCTAACAAATCCCAATTTAACCCCTGTAGTCATACCTACAGCTGCGTTATGGCAATATGTGCGATATGTGATTTGTCTAAAACAAAATACAAAGTGTCACACCACATTGCCCCGTTAGTAAAACTAATGTTTAGTCATAATGCTTCCTGTATTCATTAGGGCTGAAGACTTGACAGACATGTGCCAGGTATGGTCACTTTGTTGGCGGTTGAGCAGAAGAACAAGATCAGGCAAAAGGTGCAGCAGCAAATGGCAGCTTTATTTCCACTGCCCGCCGAGGAAGTCAGGCATTGCTAACGATAAAAAAGAATATTCTTAAAAAGAAACAATAATCAGAACAAAAGAATAAGTCTAATCAAAACTGTAGACATCTCAAGCTGAAATAATAATGATTCACAGAAACCAAAAACAAAACCCCACACACAGTCCCCTCTAAAACGTGAGCAAGGAGGCTCTATACAAACCCACTGATTAGGTCATAGGTAGCAGCTGCCATGATTCGCAATAAGCCACAGCTGAACCATGCCTGTAAGTGGGGTTGATGCTGCCCATGGTCCTGCAGCTCTACTGCGCTGCTGAAACACCTGAGTAGCCATCTCTGCTCTTGTACTGCCCTTCCCGGCATCACAAGACCATTCATCACCTCTTTAACCATATAATCCCTAAACCATAATCCCTTGATGCACCTAAGAATGGGTGGTACAGATAAAATCAAAAAAAAAAATGCATTATTTTAAATATTGATTTAAGAAACAACACTGTTTTCTATTTTATCTTTTATATTCCAATTCATCAGTGGGAGCCCATTGTTTTCAAAATCTACTTCAATGAATGAATAAACAAGAGTGATGTAACAAATAGTCAGGCCCTGTGTTTTTGTTCACGGTATCTTCTGGTCTGTAATTCAGTTGTTAGGTGTCTCTAGCTAAATCAATCAATATCTCTATAGATAAATCAATTAGAACTAGTCTACACTAATTTAACACAGTAGAATATTGAGTGTGGTTAAGCATCTGCATTTTAGGCATTTAGCAGATGCTCTTATCCAGAACAACTTACAAAAGGTGCATTTATATATGGTACGTTTAATCATGGTTAGTGCAAAAAATCAGTGTTGTAACACTGCAATAGACATTGTTGGCAGCTGCACACCATGCCTGTAACACAGGGAAATAAACTCTTTTTAAACTTTTTTTTAACATGTAGATAGTGGTGATGACAGTTAATTAATGTATAGAATCAGTGGTAGTGGAGTCTAAAGAGGTGGGTTTTTAGTCTTGTAGAAGATGGCCAGTGATTCCGTGATCCTGACCGGGTGCGGAAGATCATTCCATCACAGAGGGGTCAGGACAGAGAAGGGGCGAGACGGTGAGACTGCCGGGTGCCTAAAGGGAAGGCACAGTCAGCTTACCAGAGGAGGCAATAAATCTTTTGTTCTCTGGAGACCTTAAAGATCATCCTGGAGACCTATGCATCCATCCTGTTTAATTTGTCTCTGGAGGTGTGAAGAGGAGGAGAGCTGGGTGATTAATGTTTATTTGCAACTTTATACTAAAATTTCAGTTACTGCTTAGTGCTTCACACCAGTCCCGTCTATAACCACAGAAACGTAATAGTTCTCACATGTAAGAATTCCATAGTGTGTGAAATTACTACATTCAGAGAAGTTCCAATCAAGTGTGATTTATTGAAGAGAGTAAATGATTATCACAGTGCACTAGTACACTGGGCACACTAGAGCAAGGCAAGACATGTAAACAGTAGAGTACAAGCTTTATCCCCCACACCTGAAATAAAATGGTTGAATAAAATGCAATGCTGGTTCCTGTCCATCAATCAGGTGGCAACCAAAAGGTCATTGTCACCTATGAATGCGTGTCAACACCCTTTTGTTATTGAACTATTTTGTCGTCTAACCAAACCATCAACCCCCCATTGTCCTTAACTATTGCATGTCTCCAGTTAGGCTGTTACAATTGAAATCAACATCCAAGCACACTGAGGCAGATTAGATTATGATATGAGTGCATTTTTTACACACACAATGCTCAAAATGCAGCCTATAGCTTGAATGTCAAATTGCACACAATTGTAATCATACACACACACAATACATGATCACATTAACAACTAATTTCTCGACACCATACTTTGAACTCAATAGACAAATTTAATCTCTTTACAAAGTGGTGGCGTCTAAACTGAAGACACTATTCCTACATAATATATTCCGTGGAAGGTACAGTCTGGTCTTTAAAATAAAGGTTTAAAGAGCACTCAAGATGGTATAGCTTAGAACAAACAAAGGGTCATTAAAAAAATGGTTACTCAGGGGGGACCAGCCCCCCTTCCTCCCCTGACATACGTACTTGGACAGCCCCCTGGGACTGCCCCTTTAGCCATATTGGGTATTGATTGACATGTCCCCCCTACTCAGGTGACCCCAGACCCTTTCCCTCTCATTTTTACAGGGCAGTGAAACAGGGCATTTTCACACACATCTTAAAAAGCCCACATTGGGCCCTCCTCACACAGTGGTGGACCTCACGGTAGAGAGTACAGTTCTGAGCAGCTCCTCTTCCTTTGTCTGTGGCAGGCCTTTGTGACCAGGTATGTGTAAATTCCAGAAGTAAGTACTTTGACTTTTCCCATCTTAATGGGCAGAATGTTCAGGGGCATTTGGATGTGATCTGATCCATAGTGTCCTTATGGGATTAATTCAGATTGCAGTAGTTGGATTTTGTTTATAATGAGAAAAGATGTGTCTAAATTGTTTTGTGTAGCATGGTGTGTGCATCCAACTGGAAAGATGTGGCAGCCCTTTGTGTGGCCTACACTGCAACGGCTGCAATTAGTGTAGCACCTCCTAGCAATGGGGCCAAAACCACTATATTACACAATATTCAGGGAATTGATAATGAAAATAAAATGAATGTATTAATGTACACAACAATATGACAATTCACAGGATAGATGATTGTACAACCACACAATAAGTTACAATGCTAAATGCCTGTAATGTACAATTAATACATTGTTGCACCTCATCACATGGAGATCTCTCCTACTCCAAGCATTTCACATAAGTTTACTAAACTTTTGTTGACAGTAAACTGTAGAAATAGTAGAATATGTCTGGAAAGCAACTTGCTTTGTGGAGACAGAAAAGTAAGTTCCACCTATTGAATATGGCCAAAGTTAGAAATTAGAACTATTGTCTGTGAATTTTGTCCTTGTGGCTTTGCGGGCACAAAAGGTGTGAAGTGTTCACCCTTACAAATGGTCTAAATCTTTCAGTCTATGAGGTAGCAAAGAAGCTGATTACCAAGTGTGAATGCAAGAGGAGAACTGAAGTTGATCTGTACAGCTTCTGCACACTGCCACACAACTCCTGAGGGCTGTGCTCTGCTAGCTGCTGCAAGGTAACATTTTATATCCCCATACTTTTTAAATATATGTTTTTTATATGAATAAGCAAAGCAGATGGAATATTGTCCCCAATGTGTATGGAAAGCAAAATAGTACGATTTGCATGTGCAGTGTAATTTATAGTGTGTTATGTATGTCACACATGCAGTGAGTGCCTGTTAAGAGGCACATGTGTACCTGTTAGAAACAAATTGTCATAATTTGTAACTGCAACATTACACTTTGTTATACAGCGACTCCTTCTCTAAGAGAACAAGGTTACTTAGCTAATGTTCTATAGAATAATCATGTTTTGGCTTCCCGCGTGGTCCAGTGGTTACAACATTCGACGCTGGGGGGATGTTCACATTACAAGGGGGTTGACTTGAAAATAGCCGGTATAATTGGTTACCAAATTGGGAGAAAATGGGAGAAAGTCAAACAAATTATTTTAAAAAATTAAAAAAACATGTTATGAAAAGCAAAATGTTAACATGATCGATTATAAACGTTGCATTATCTGTCTGTAGGTAATGTAACATGTAGTCAACCAAGTGCTAAAACATGGAACTTAGTCTGTGGCTTCTGCTGTAGAAGTGGGGGTGTAATTGATTGATCCAGAATGAGCAGGCTCGGGAAAATAACTGATAGGAATGTGTATTCTGATGCATGTTCTCTTTCTTTGTCCAGTAGTGCTTCTATTGTGTGCTGCTGAAGGAGAAAGTTTTTGAAGATGAAGGTGCTGATCCTGTTCTTGATTGGCACGGTGCTAGTCATCACAGTGGTGCTGATGGTACTGGCAAATTCAATTGGTGGACTGATGTATGTACAGGGAGCGGACGAGGACATGGTGGAACAGCCCATATCAAAGAAAAACTGAGAGGTTCCATCAATGTACACTGGAAATGCTTTGAGAACTGAAAAACAATGTCACTATATAAATATGTCCTGTGTATATTTTGGGGGCTAAATATGGAACCCTATTGTTCTATACTAGCCTATATAATCCTGACAGTTTCTCAACAACTTACAACATTTGTCAGGTTTCTGGAGTGTGATGGTCATGTGACTCATGTCTGATAAGACCTAATGTCAAATATTTGTGCTGAAAACCCATTATTGTGTAAAATCTGGTTTATTTTCAAGAATTGTGTTCTCATTGTGTGCCAAATGAAAAAAATAAAATATTGAATTACAAATGACTCCTTACTCAGGGTCAACTAAGCTCTCTGATTTAAACAGCAATTTACTTTTGCAGCAAATAAATAAATTTGCTTCCCCCTCCAATCACACACCAGGGGCTGTATGCATGAGATCACCGCTGTTCTAAAGTGATAGAATAAGAAGAAGAAAAAGGAAAAGAGCTGATCAATAGCATTATGCATGTGCTTGTGCTTAAAAATATATATATATTTAGGGGGTCCCCCAAGGAGGGGTGAGTGAAGGAGTTTGTTGCATGCAAAAGTGGTTCTGTGTGTATCGGAACTACAGTCGATGGCAAGTTCCGCCTCGGAGGAAGCGGTTCAGTGTCTTTGTGACTGCCAGTTCTAGAGTTGCAGTGGTAAGTTTGTAGTATGATGGGGGAAATAAATTATTAAATATATATATATATTTTATTTTTTTGGAAGATAAATATATTTTAGCTAGTTGTGTGTCAGTGTGCAGAAGGCGTACAGATCAACTTCTGTTCTTCTCTAGCGTTCACTCTGTAGCAGTCTTGGTAATCAGCTGTTAGCTTCTTTGCTACCTCATGGACTGCAAGATTTAAAAAAATTGACAGATATTACTTTGACTTCTGTCAACCCAATTCTGTACCTGGCCACACCCTCCTAGCTAACTACCTACCCCGAGACAGACTGCAGTCTGCTTACAGCTAGGAAACCTGATGGCATAAAATAAGGCCCTGACCTGGTGTATGTTATATAATGATAATGTTGTCACGTTAGGTAAAGTAAAACCAAAGAGTAAATAAAACAAGTAGGCACATTGGCATACAACGAGTCCCCCCACAATCTTGCCAGCTTTCCAGGGGGGCGGATGAGTCACCTTCTCCAGGTTGTTGTGGGAGGAGGACGACGTGAGGCCTGACCTCGGGCAGCTCAATCGGAGGCACCGTGGCTGGCATGGTGGTTTTCTTCTTTTTAGTTTAGTTTTTAGTTTTATAAATGGGGAAAAATAAATAATGAACACAAAACAACAAAACATGTGTAACACAATGAATAATAGACTACGCCACCCTTTAGTTTGGCTGAGTTAAAGGGAACTCAATAAATAGTAAACACTTAAGGTTTCCCCAATCAGGGTGTCAAATGAATGACAAACACAGTGTATAAAATCATAGTACATTGGTACTGATCTTTATTACAAAATGGTTGTAGGAGAGCATTAGATAGAGTAATAATAAAATATAGCAGGGCCCAAAACCCAGTTGCCTCACATCAAGTTAAACAGACTACATCAAGTTAAACAGGCTGTTGATGTCATGTAAATGAATACCAGTCTTTTAATGGTCATATAGGGCACTCATATGGGAAGCAGCCAGACACAAAATACAATAAATCAAAAACAAAAAAACAAACAAAAGCATAACAAAACTAAGGGACAATTAACAGTGAGGGCAGCGGCAGCGCCTTGGCAATCTGTAAAGTTCAGTGTAAAATATCAGTTTCAACACTATATACTCATGAAATGTCAGGATTACTATATTGCCATGCCGTGCGCATACCTGCTACTATGGTCCACTGAACATACCACCCACCAGCAGCTCCCAGCTCACAGCCGTTGCCAAACAGCCTACATAACCAAATACAATCTCCCATTACTTTAATACTATATACACACACACAGCAGTACCATGCAAGTTTAAAATGCACAACTATAAAATCCATAAAACAAAATCACAATATCCAGAAATGTTTGCATACCCGCAGTTCCTCCCCAGCCGAGCGTGACGGCAGGTGCATCTGACACTCAATCACCGCCCCGCACGGCTACTCACTCTATACTCTTATAGTAATCAGTGGCATAGGCTACGGCTGCGAACTGACGCTGGCTGGGAGGTCCCACAGGCTACACATGGAAGCACACAAGGAAATGGCGAGGATCGGCCAAACACACAAAAAGCAGGTGTGGCTCAAAGTCCTTTTTCACAAACAGACAGAATGTTGACAACACACTGACGGCGCTGCTAGGGGAGCGACTGCTTTCTGGAAGCCGTTAGACTAACAAACCCCTCCAAAGGTCTTTGATGAACTCTTCAGCGAGCACTCTTTAATTTACTCACATGTCAAACACCTCTTCAAACGTCAAATTTCTCCTCCTTTCCTTCTACTGGAACCTCCCCTCCTCACAAGGGTGAGGAACTAGATCATGCAGTCACGTGCCCAAATCAAAGAATGAACACTTTTAATAAGTGTTGATGATGGGAAGTTTGATTCTTTTTCCTGACTCGTTCGCGAACGATTCCTTCAGTGAAAATAACGAATCTTTCGATTTGTTCACTTGATTCAGTAATCACCACTTCCCCAGAGCGCATAGGAACCCCCCTACCGGCGAACGATGACCGAAAATGTTGTGATTCCATCATCAACGCTTATTAAAGTGTTCAAATTCTTTGATTTGCGCGTATGATCAGTTCTCGCACCTTGTGAGGAGGAGGTTCAGTAGGAAGGAGGGAAATTTGACGTTTGAAGAAGATTGTTTGACAATGTGGTAAATTAGGTGCTCGCTGAAGAAGTCAAAGAGACGCTGGAGAACAATTAGTCTGGCGGCTTCGAAGCAGTCGCTCACCAGCAGCGTCGTCCGCGTTGCTCAAGCATTCTGTCTGTTTGGACTTTTGAGCCGCACCCTTTTTGTATGTTTGGCCGATCTCGCCGCTCGCAGCCGATAACTCCATGTGGCAACTATTAACCTCCCGGCAGCGTCAGTTCGCGGCCGTAGCCTATGCCACTGATTATATAAAGTATAGAGTGATAATAGGGCGGTGATTGAGAATGTCAGCGCCTGCCGTCACCTTCGTAGATATGCAAACATTTTCTGAATATTGTGATTTTGTAACGTTTATGGGTACATAGTTGTGACTTGCATGTTTTGCTGGCTGATGTGTATATGTATTAAGTAATGGGAAGACCCTTTGTTATGTAGGCTTTGTTTGGCAACGGCAACGGGAAGCTGCTGGTAGTGTATCTTCAGTGGACCCATGGCCAGCGGGCTGCGCGGCATGGCAATATAGTAATCTGACGGCATTCATAGAGTATATAGTCGAGCGCGCGAACACACGGAGCCCAGCAGTGCCGCTATACTCACTGTCCTTGAATTTTGTTATGCTTTGTTTGTTTTTGTTTTTAGAATTTATTGTATTTGTGTCTGGCTGCTTTCCCATATGAGGTATATGTTGCCATTAGACACGGTATTCGACGCCGACATCGGCAGCACTGTTTAACTGTAGTCTGTTTAACTTTGATGTGTAACTGGAGTTTTGGGCTTTTTTCTTTGCTCTTTATTGTACTCATCTGAAATAATATCTGACCGTTTTTTGTAATAAAAGGTTCAGTACCCAGCTCTTTATGATTTTATACACTTTGTGTTTGTCATTCATTTTGACACCCTGATGAGAAGGCACTGAGTATTTACTATTATTGATTCCCTTAACTTCAGCCAAATTGGCATAATCAATATTCATTGTATTACACATGTTTTGTTGTTTATGTTCATTATTTATTTTTCCCCATTTAAAACTAAAAACTAAACTAAAGAAGAGAGCCACCATGCCGGCCTTCCACAGGCCTCCGTCATCTCCCGCAACGGCTATGAAGTGTTCCTGAAACTGTCAGGTGTGGGGGGAAGTATGTGCGTGTGCCACCACTTGTTTTTATTTACTCTTTGGTTTTAACACTAGCATTGTTCAACGATATCGTTATATAACATACGCAGTCGAAGACGTATTTATGTAATCAGGCTAACTAATAACGAACTGCGGTCTATGCCGAGGTAGATAGTTAGCTGGGAGGAATGGCCGAATTGCAGAACGGAGTTGACAGAGTCAGAAACGTATCTGTCAGTTTTTGAATCTTGCAGTCCGTGAACTAGAAACGGCCTGGGAACTGCTACAGAAGTGAGCAGCTGAAAGAACGAAGTTGATCTGTAAGCCTTCACAACAACTAGCTAAAATATTTATCTTCATAAGTACCTTCAACAACTATACTGTTTATTAATTTATTTCCCCCATCATGCTAAACTACCACTGCAACTCACAAACTGGCGATCCTGAACACTGAACTTTGTGAGCTGCCATCTCGACTGCACACAGAACTGCTGCATGCAACAAACTCCTTCCTCCACAAAGGGGACTAAATGCTATATATTTTAAGCACCGAACATGCATGTGCTATTGATCAGCTCTTTTCACTGCTTCTTATTCTATCGCACCAAATTTAGCGATGATCTATACAACCTGAAGGCTCAAATTATTTATTTGCTGCAAGCTAGATTGCTGTTTAAATCGAGAGGCTTAGTTGGCCTGATGCTTGCTTCAATTCAATATTTTATTTTTCATTTGGCGTGAAGAACGCAATTCTTAAATCAAACCGAGATTTTACAATGTGGGTTTTCAGCACAAATATTTGACATTAGATAATATCCCGAACATGAGTCACATGACCATCGCACTCAGAAGGCCTGACAGATGTTATGGGGTGTTGAAGAGCTGTCGGGGTGCTATAGGCTGAGTAATAAGAACGTAAGGGTTCCCAACCCCCAAAATATGCGCAGGACATATTTATAGTGACATTGATTTCAGTTCTCAAAGCATTTCCAGTGGCCGCATTGATGGAACCTCTCGGACGCAACGATATGGGCTGTTCCGCCATGTCGCAAGTCGGCACCTCCATATGCATCAGTCACCAATTGAACGCCCATTGCCATCGGCACCGCTGTATTGCGCCGTGAAGCAGGATCGCACCTTCACTGCTCGCGTCAGCAGCACGCAGCAGCTACTGGACAAGAAGAGGGCATGCATCAGAACTCACATTCCTATCGATTATTTTCGAACCTCTTTCTACTGAATATTTACCCCGGCAGAAGCCACAGACAAGTTCATGTTTTAGCACTTGGTGTTATGTACATTACTTACAGGCAGGCTAATGCAGCGTTTATAATCGTCATGTTAACATTTTGCTTTTCATAACATGTTTTTAATTTTTTAAAAGATTTTGACTCTCCCATTTCTCCCAATTTATTATTAATGCTACGACTGTTAACTTAGTAATGTGAACATCCCCAGCGTGTTGTAACGGACAAACGTGAAACATGTTATTCACATAGAACGATAATGGCGCTGCTGCAATTTGCTAGAGAAGAATTAAACAATATAACAAAGTGTAATGTTGCAGTTACAAATTATGACAATTTCTAACGAAAGGTACACATGTGCCTCTTAGCACTCACTGCATGTGTATACATAACACTATAGCATGCAAATCTGCCTATTTGCTTTCCACGCATTGAGGACAATATTCATCTTAGCTGGAAACGTAATATTTAAAAGTAATGGATATAAAAATGTTGCCTTTGCAACGGCTAACCCGAAGCACAACCCTCGGAAGTAATGTGACGATGTGCAGAAATATTACTGAAATCAGCTTCCTGTCCTCTTGCACGCGATGATCGGCGCTTCTTTGCTACTCATAGACTGAAGACCAGACCGCTGTAAGAATTGAACACTTTCGCTGTGCCATGAAGCGAGACAAGATTCACGGACAATAATTCTACGGCTTTGTCCGTATTCAATAGGTGGAACCTCTGCTCCTGAAAACCTGAGCATATTCCTGTTTCTACGGTTACTGTCAGCAAAAGTTTAACAAACGCTGTGAAAATCTTTGGGTAGAGATCTTCCATGTGACTATTGTATTGGTGTACATTTACAGGCATTTGCTGTGCAACACTGATTTATGCAATCATCTATCCTGTGGTGTCGCCGTTGTGTACATATGCATTCATTTTATTTCATTATCAATTCCTGAGTATTGTGTAATATAGTGGTTTTTATTCCCCATTGCTTTAGGAGATAGCTACATAATTGCGGCGTTGCGTAGGCCACACAAAGGCTGCCACATCTTCCAGTTGGGTGCACACACTGCATGCTGCGCAAAACAATTTGAACGCATCTTTCTCGTATAAACAATCAACTGCTGCAATCTGTGTGTATAGGCTGCTATGGATCGAATCCCTCAAATAGCCCCTGGTGTCTGCAGCAAAATGGGAAGGGGAGTCAAGTACTTACTTCAGAACCCCCACATACCTGGTCTGGAGCCTGGGTACAAAGGAAGGAGAACTGCTCAGAGGCTTCTTGCTTTCTCTACATGAGTCCACCACACTGAGAGGGCAATGGCACAGGTATTGTATTAATGCCTACAACCTGTAAATGAGGAGGAATGCATTTTTCGGGGACATGTCAATCAATGCCCAATATGGCTAAAGGAGCGTCTGAGGAGCTGCAATCCAGCTGCGCTAATGTCAGGAGAGGAAGAGTGCACAATCTGGCACCATTTTTTTAATGACCCTTTGTTTGTTCTAAGCCTCACCATCTTGAGAATGCTCTTTAAACGCCTTTATTACAAGACAGACTGTACCTTCCGCGGAGATATATTATGTAGGAATAGTGATATTTCAGTTTAGGCATGCCACTTTGTAAGAGATTAAGTATCTATTGAAGTTCAATGATATCGAGAAATTAGTTGTTAATGTGATCATGTATTATGTATGATACAATTGGTATTATTTGTCAACTATGAGCTTTGCATTTTATTTTCCTCATAATCTAATCTGCCTCAGTAATGCGCCCAGATGTTGATTTCAGTATGGCAGCAACTGGGAGCATGCAACTGGATTAAGGGCAATGGGGATGATAGCTGGTTAGACGACAAAAATAGTTCAATAACAAAAGTGTTGACTGCGCGTTCAGTGAGCAATGACCTTTATTGCCACCTGATTGATGGACAGAACAACTGTTATTTATTCAACCATTTTATTTCAGGTGTGAGGTCGCGCAGCAGCTCTACTGTTTATGTCTTGGCAGCTACAATTGACAGCGGAGTGTACTGTGATAATCGCTTCCTGTTCAACAAATCACGCTGAACTTCGCACTGGGAGCTTCTTACATGTGAGCAATGCGTTGTCTGTGGTTATAGGCGGACTGAAACCAGTGAAGCTTTAAGCGGCGCAATGAAAATTTTAGTATAAAGACGCAGATCATTAATCACCCGGCTCCTCCTCTTTCACGCACTCCAGAAGACAATTAAACAGGATGAATATGTCTCAGAACGATCTTCGTCTCCGAAGGAGTAAAAGATTTATTGCCTCCTCTGTGTGACATTGCCTTCAGCACAGGCACCCGACAGTCTCGTCTGCAGCCCCTTCTCCCTGCTGTGTGGAATGTCGCGCCCGACTCGAAGTCGCGGAGATCACTTTGGCCATCTTTCTGAGACTAGTACCTCTTTAGACTCCACTACCACTGATTCTATACATTAATTAACTGTCATCTATATCTACATGTTAAGCTATTTCCTGTGTTACAGGCATGGTGTGCAGCTATGGCACAATGTCTATTGCTGATGTTGCAACACTGGATTTTGCATAATAATGATTAAGCGTGCCATATATAAATGCCTTTTGTAAAGAGTCGTTCTGGATAAAGAGCATCTGTAGGCATCTAAATCAGATGCTTAACCAGGCTCAATATTCTACTGTGTTAAATTAGTGAACTGGATTCTAATTGATATCTATAGAGAATATTGATTGATTTAGCTAAGTACCTAATGGCGAAAGATACGTGGTTTCACTTTGAGACTTAACTATTTATTGCATCACTCTTGTTTGTTCATTCGTGAAATGGAGCTGGTACAATGAAACCCCACTTTGGAGATATAAGATAAAATGAAAACAGTGTTGTTCTTAAATCAATATTTAAAATAATGCATTTTTTGATTTCTGTACCGCCCGATGCTAAATCATGGTTTAAGGAGATTATATGGTTAAGTGATGAATATTCTTGTGATGCCGGGCAAGAGGCTGCTCGAAGTGTGTCAGCAGCGCGATAAACTGCGGGATATGGGCACAACCCCGCGCAGGCATGGTTCAGCTGTGGCTGTGCTGCAGTCGCGGCAGCTACTATGATCGTGGGTTTATCAGAACGCGTTTTAGGGGACTTTGGCTGTGGGGTTTGTTTTTGGTTTCTGAATCGATATTATTTCAGCGAATGTCTACAGTTTTGATTAGACTTATTCTTTGTTCTGATTATTGTTTCTTTTTAAAAAATTATTCTTGTTTATGCGTTAATATCGCCACGGCAGCGTGGAAATAAAGCTGCCGTTTGCTGCCACTGCTTTTGCCTGATCTTGTTTCTTCTGCTCAACGCTAATAAGTGACCATACATGGCACATGTCTGTCGAGTCTTCGGCTAATGAGCTATGCGGGAAGCATTATGACTAGAGCATTAGTTTTATAGCGAGCTGTGTGATGTGACACTTTGTATTTTGTTTTAGGCAAATCGCATATGCGCACGCTCATTGCATAGCGCGGCAGGTATGACCAGAGAGGTTAATTGGGATTTGACCGGAGTGAAGTATCCAAGGAAGCGTTATTCTAAGACTTGAATGTATTGGGAACAATGAAAGTAACATGAATCAAAAAACGAACAGGCACAACGATCTCTCCATCCAGCTATCCCGCTCCCGTTGGCTCATCGCATACAGCTTCTCTCTGAAGTCGAAAGTCAGATATACTGCTGATTGGCTGGCGTTCCCAGATCTCAACGAAGCCCTTTCGCCTGACTTTTATCGGGAGCTGTCCCAGCCTACATCGTGCAAGCCGCTGCGTCGGCCTGATATCGGCCTTATCGAAGAGGCCGTTGCAGAGGCAAGGCGTAATGAAGCGCCAAGATGGCTCGAAGATAGCGTACTAATATCACAGTCCTCGCTTTGCTTCGCATTCATGGGAACAGCTTACAATTAAAAGCAATTTGACTTTCAGAAAAACAGAAATACATATATCTCAACATGCTATAAGCCTCTTAAGCTTTGAGTCTTGGTTTTAATAAGCAGCAGATTTATACAGGCCTTTGGCAAATCAACCTCTGGCTGGTCTTTTGACCGGCAATATTTGGGCATGCTAATTTGCAAGGTATCGGTTACGATCGCCGAGCCTCCTTTGCAAGTAGGCTAGATTCTCCCCGACTCCTGAGTGAAGGGCGCGTCGGCTCTCAGCTCACATTTATTTTTTCTTTTCAAAATACTGATCTGCTTCGGCGCGACCATTTGCTTTTATGATGGCCTGACTATTACATTGAGCGAGCCTTTGACTGGCACCGGCTCATGGTCTTGCCATCTCTTGTGCGGCGGTGACGAGCTCGATAAGCGTCCTAGTCCTGCATCTGTCAAGGACGTAGTGTGTTAACCACTTGATTAGGGAGCTTGACGGTCTGATACACTTGCGCTAATGGGTATAGAAGAGCTTTGACGTTTCACTGAAACTGCTGCCGCCCCTCTGCACAGGTGGGCTTTGTCATCCGTACTGCGTACTGCCTGCATGCTTACATGCGACATGCCATTCGACTGCGGCGGCGTATATTCATTCATACTTCATCAGGTACAGTGCGATCTTCTCGGCACTATAATGCATCTTTAGCATGCCCTCCAGAAGGCTGCATTTCGCACCGCCATGACCAGACCTGTTCTTCGCTATGCGTGTAATGCTGTCATTACTGGTTTGTGTGTCAAGATGAATCGCGTTTGTTGGGCTGGTGTCGTAGTATCTCCCACTCGCTGGACCCAAACAGCTCTGTCGGCTTCAATCGCGCAGTGCGGTCCCGATCGAAACATTCCCAATATCTGGAAATTAGCGATGATCTCCCCATCTAGGTATTATTTCTCTGCAAATTATTATTATTTTATTTTTTATTTATTTTTTCCACGGTGTATATCAATTTTGGGTAGTATGCTTCTACTTAACCTGAGAATGGGTCAGCTCGTCCCCTCTTGCTGTGAGGATGGAAATCATCAAGATTCAAATAATCAAACATGTTAACACCTTTACAAATATATATATATGTGTGTATTATTTTTTGGCAATATAGCGTTTGTTTATCATATCTACCACTCCTCTCTTTGAACATGGCGTATGCTACATGTCTCTGCGGCTAATGAGCCGGGCCCCTCGTACGATTTTGATTAAACTTTTATCTGGTCGCCAAACTTGTTATGTCTCTCAGAAGAGTGTCTGCAGCCTTGCAGCAGTCTGAAACTCCCCGAGATCATCTGTTCGTATGTGTTCTTTTATTACCTCTCGTCGTATTTGGAACAAAATGTCATCGATTCCAGTCAATGGTATATTATTGGTTTCGCTGAAGTCATTCTTTCAGGATCCCCACTGAAATGTTACTTCTGCGTCATGAATGGGTATGATCCCATTAACCCGAGTGCCGCCTAGATGTTTCGGCTACGCAATCGTGAGGATCTCCATCCTCGGCTTGTCAGAAGGTATGTCTGATTGAGATTAAGTCTGTTAACAGTAAGCCATGCAACTCGGCATATAACGCTGGTGATAAGAATCTATGTTTTGTTTTGCGTATTAATGCAGAGGCTACATGTGTATCTGACTGTTGGTGGTATAACACTTATGGTTTGGGCTTTGCTGCTAATGCTGCTGCTCTACGGCTATGGCTGCGTGGCCATTCTGACATAATAGGCTCACCCTGTTTCCCAATAAAGAAAGTAAACACGCACGCATTCCTGGCCATACTACAATATATGGGGACTTAATGTCGACAAGTCTTAATTTAGAAATGTAGATATAAGAGCATGAAAAATGATGTGTTGATTGTGTTTCATGTGTTGTAACAAACGCTAAGTGGGTATTGAAGAGGACTTGTCGAACACATACAGAGTTTAGGAGTAGGAGAAGACAAAGTGGAAGTTTATCCCATTATATGAGTTTAGACCAATTATGTCAATATGAGACAAAGTGTGAGAAACAAAATACATTGTTTATGTACAGTTGGAGAAAGCGTCTGCTAAAAATGGCGTATATTATATAGAAAATAAGGAGTTTGAAAACACCGCCTGGGAATGTTTTAAAGGTCTTTATTCAGCAGACTTTTTAAAGACCATTCAGTTTCAACCAAGGGCAAACAAAACAGCAGAAACTGAATTTAAAAAAGTGAGGGGGCAAAAGAGGAGTGAGCAGGAAGAGATTGTTTCAAGGGCACCAGTGAAACATTTTTCAGTCAATTCTTTACAATTAGGGGCACTTTCCAACATTTTTTATGTTTTGCTCTTGGGTTTTAATAAACCATTTTCCTTATATTGAGTTATTGAATTGGGCTATTACATCCTGATGTTCATTTAAGTGCTATGAGGCACCACTCAGGTACAGTTTGGTACCACAGCGAGTCATTCGCTCGTGTAGATTTCTTTAAAAAAATTATAATAATCAAACGTAGGCTATTGATATGTGTGTAAGCATATACATTTCTAGATTTCCCAATCTAATTCATTTTCCAGCTCTTTGTTATAACCTTTCCTCTGCTTCTATTTTAAAGGTCCTTATTGACAGATGTTCTTAATAGTTTAGTTTATGAAGTTCAGCGCTTTATTGGGAAATTTTCCTTGTTCTTAGTTTTTAGTCTGTTATATTTATCTCAATTTCATCATAATTTCTAGGTTTATAAAAGTTTCATAGTGCTTTATTTCAGTGTTTGGGGCATTTGATAGCTAGATTCTTACACAAAGACCATTCAGTTTCAACCTTCGGCAGCCTTATAGAATCATGGTAGTTTATAATTACGGGGTTTCCTAGGTTTTTTTGTCCTGATATTTCCGCTACTGTTCTATTTTTCTGTGTATGAGTCAAGTTCCATTTCAGTGGTACTTCAAGCATTCTTACCAACGTTAATCTGCAGCGGGTTTGATTTGTTATCTGCTTCCTGGTCTCTGGAACGGCACAACCTTTCCCATGTTTTAATTACTTGTCCCTCTTTGTAATTGTATATCTCTAGGAATATTGTTTTTAGCGTGTTGAGGACAATAGTTCGCTAGCATACACCTATGTTTGAAAGTTCCTGTGAGTGAATGGAAAGTGAATGAAAGGAGAGAGAGAATGGAACAATAAGGTAACACTCCTCGCAATAATTTTAAAGGTAGCTACCCCATTCCAGTTGCCTGATGACATTTTTTCTTACGTTGTTACATTGGGTAACAAAACTGAGGGAGTGTGAGGGAAAATTTTAATTAGGCCTTTCGACTGTCGCTTTCCAGCTTGCTGAATGAGTTGTTTAAGCTTCCACTAACGGGCTGGAACATTGTCTGATACGGTGTACCATTCAGGAAGAGATGTTTAGTGTTGCTAGAAGTGGGAGACAACTCATGGAGGAATGAGAACATTAAGATGTTTGCTGAGAGCAGGAAACGTCAAGGTCAGTTCCTGAGAATGAGTTTGATTATTGTGCTGTATAAATTATTGGATTTGTCAAAAACATGCCACACAGCACACATATTCCTCATGATGGTCTTATTCCTTTTGATTTTGGTGATTGGTGTTTCTGAAGTAAATAGGCAGGGAGCTATGGAAGGTCAGCAAGGGGGCCCACCTAGAACACCAGTGTGGGGACAGCAGGCCCCAGGCCACAAGGGCCACCAGTAAAGCACCAGTACAGAATATGAGTATTGGGGACAGGAGGAACCCCTGTATTGAAACACAGATACTCAAGATAAAATGTGTTTGGGGGCTCGCAAATAATATTAAAGCAATAAGGCTTCATTCAGTAAACAAGAAATTCTGCTGTTTCGCATGCTATCTCATAGAGAGATATTATTATTATTACTATCTAAATACTTCTGATGTTCTTCATGTTACAATTATAAAACCTGAAATTTAAGATCACAGTCTCGCCTTTGAATAAGGTGGCTTAAACAACCAGTTTTAAATTAATAAGATGATAAACGTCCACCAGCTGGGT